>BSBK01012533.1:95000-147500 GCA_027943335.1 Chamaecyparis obtusa | reverse complement strand
TGGGGATCCCGTCCGCGGGCGAGCTGGGCGTGGCTACACGTATGACCCGAATGTAATTTTTTTTTTTTTTTTTTTTTTTTTTTTTTAACTCTGGTTTTTTCGTTCTTATCCTCGTACGGAGCCTCCTTTGTTCATTTTTTTCCCGCGAGTTTCGACCCCGCCCGGGAGCGAGCTCGGCGCCGATCCCGCCCCGCCGCTCCCCGGAGAGCTCGACCGGTTCGGTTCCGCTCGGATCGGACCCCGCCCGCGAGCGCCGCTCGGCTCGACGAGCTCGATGGGGATCCCGTCCGCGGGCGAGCTGGGCGTGGCTACACGTATGACCCGAATGTAATTTTTTTTTTTTTTTTTTTTTTAAAACTCTGGTTTTTTCGTTCTTATCCTCGTACGGAGCCTCCTTTGTTCATTTTTTTTCCGCGAGTTTCGACCCCGCCAGGGAGCGAGCTCGGCGCCGATCCCGCCCCGCCGCTCCCCGGAGAGCTCGACCGGTTCGGTTCCGCTCGGATCGGACCCCGCCCGCGAGCGCCGCTCGGCTCGACGAGCTCGATGGGGATCCCGTCCGCGGGCGAGCTGGGCGTGGCTACACGTATGACCCGAATGTAATTTTTTTTTTTTTTTTTTTTTTTTTTTTTAACTCTGGTATTTTCGTTCTTATCCTCGTACGGAGCCTCCTTTGTTCATTTTTTTTCCGCGAGTTTCGACCCCGCCCGGGAGCGAGCTCGGCGCCGATCCCGCCCCGCCGCTCCCCGGAGAGCTCGACCGGTTCGGTTCCGCTCGGATCGGACCCCGCCCGCGAGCGCCGCTCGGCTCGACGAGCTCGATGGGGATCCCGTCCGCGGGCGAGCTGGGCGTGGCTACACGTATGACCCGAATGTAATTTTTTTTTTTTTTTTTTTTTTTTTTTAACTCTGGTTTTTTCGTTCTTATCCTCGTACGGAGCCTCCTTTGTTCATTTTTTTCCCGCGAGTTTCGACCCCGCCCGGGAGCGAGCTCGGCGCCGATCCCGCCCCGCCGCTCCCCGGAGAGCTCGACCGGTTCGGTTCCGCTCGGATCGGACCCCGCCCGCGAGCGCCGCTCGGCTCGACGAGCTCGATGGGGATCCCGTCCGCGGGCGAGCTGGGCGTGGCTACACGTATGACCCGAATGTAATTTTTTTTTTTAATTTTTTTTTTAACTCTGGTTTTTTCGTTCTTATCCTCGTACGGAGCCTCCTTTGTTCATTTTTTTTTCCGCGAGTTTCGACCCCGCCCGGGAGCGAGCTCGGCGCCGATCCCGCCCCGCCGCTCCCCGGAGAGCTCGACCGGTTCGGTTCCGCTCGGATCGGACCCCGCCCGCGAGCGCCGCTCGGCTCGACGAGCTCGATGGGGATCCCGTCCGCGGGCGAGCTGGGCGTGGCTACACGTATGACGCGAATGTATTTTTTTTTTTTTTTTTTTTTTTTTTTAACTCTGGTTTTTTTCGTTCTTATCCTCGTACGGAGCCTCCTTTGTTCATTTTTTTTCCGCGAGTTTCGACCCCGCCCCGGAGCGAGCTCGGCGCCGATCCCGCCCCGCCGCTCCCCGGAGAGCTCGACCGGTTCGGTTCCGCTCGGATCGGACCCCGCCCGCGAGCGCCGCTCGGCTCGACGAGCTCGATGGGGATCCCGTCCGCGGGCGAGCTGGGCGTGGCTACACGTATGACCCGAATGTAATTTTTTTTTTTTTTTTTTTTTTAACTCTGGTTTTTTCGTTCTTATCCTCGTACGGAGCCTCCTTTGTTCATTTTTTTTCCGCGAGTTTCGACCCCGCCCGGGAGCGAGCTCGGCGCCGATCCCGCCCCGCCGCTCCCCGGAGAGCTCGACCGGTTCGGTTCCGCTCGGATCGGACCCCGCCCGCGAGCGCCGCTCGGCTCGACGAGCTCGATGGGGATCCCGTCCGCGGGCGAGCTGGGCGTGGCTACACGTATGACCCGAATGTAATTTTTTTTTTTTTTTTTTAAAAACTCTGGTTTTTTCGTTCTTATCCTCGTACGGAGCCTCCTTTGTTCATTTTTTTTTCCGCGAGTTTCGACCCCCGCCCCGGAGCGAGCTCGGCGCCGATCCCGCCCCGCCGCTCCCCGGAGAGCTCGACCGGTTCGGTTCCGCTCGGATCGGACCCCGCCCGCGAGCGCCGCTCGGCTCGACGAGCTCGATGGGGATCCCGTCCGCGGGCGAGCTGGGCGTGGCTACACGTATGACCCGAAAGTTTTTTTTTTTTTTTTTTTTTTTTTTTTTTTTTTTTTTTAACTCTGGTTTTTTCGTTCTTATCCTCGTACGGGGCCTCCTTTGTTCATTTTTTTTCCGCGAGTTTCGACCCCGCCCGGGAGCGAGCTCGGCGCCGATCCCGCCCCGCCGCTCCCCGGAGAGCTCGACCGGTTCGGTTCCGCTCGGATCGGACCCCGCCCGCGAGCGCCGCTCGGCTCGACGAGCTCGATGGGGATCCCGTCCGCGGGCGAGCTGGGCGTGGCTACACGTATGACCCGAATGTAATTTTTTTTTTTTTTTTTTTTTTTAACTCTGGTTTTTTCGTTCTTATCCTCGTACGGAGCCTCCTTTGTTCATTTTTTTTCCGCGAGTTTCGACCCCGCCCGGGAGCGAGCTCGGCGCCGATCCCGCCCCGCCGCTCCCCGGAGAGCTCGACCGGTTCGGTTCCGCTCCGATCGGACCCCGCCCGCGAGCGCCGCTCGGCTCGACGAGCTCGATGGGGATCCCGTCCGCGGGCGAGCTGGGCGTGGCTACACGTATGACCCGAATGTAATTTTTTTTTTTTTTTTTTTTTTTTTTTTTTTAACTCTGGTTTTTTCGTTCTTATCCTCGTACGGAGCCTCCTTTGTTCATTTTTTTCCCGCGAGTTTCGACCCCGCCCGGGAGCGAGCTCGGCGCCGATCCCGCCCCGCCGCTCCCCGGAGAGCTCGACCGGTTCGGTTCCGCTCGGATCGGACCCCGCCCGCGAGCGCCGCTCGGCTCGACGAGCTCGATGGGGATCCCGTCCGCGGGCGAACTGGGCGTGGCTACACGTATGACCCGAATGTAATTTTTTTTTTTTTTTTTTTTTAAAACTCTGGTTTTTTCGTTCTTATCCTCGTACGGAGCCTCCTTTGTTCATTTTTTTTCCGCGAGTTTCGACCCCGCCCGGGAGCGAGCTCGGCGCCGATCCCGCCCCGCCGCTCCCCGGAGAGCTCGACCGGTTCGGTTCCGCTCGGATCGGACCCCGCCCGCGAGCGCCGCTCGGCTCGACGAGCTCGATGGGGATCCCGTCCGCGGGCGAGCTGGGCGTGGCTACACGTATGACGCGAATGTATTTTTTTTTTTTTTTTTTTTTTTTTTAACTCTGGTTTTTTCGTTCTTATCCTCGTACGGAGCCTCCTTTGTTCATTTTTTTTCCGCGAGTTTCGACCCCGCCCCGGAGCGAGCTCGGCGCCGATCCCGCCCCGCCGCTCCCCGGAGAGCTCGACCGGTTCGGTTCCGCTCGGATCGGACCCCGCCCGCGAGCGCCGCTCGGCTCGACGAGCTCGATGGGGATCCCGTCCGCGGGCGAGCTGGGCGTGGCTACACGTATGACCCGAAAGTAATTTTTTTTTTTTTTTTTTTTTTTTTTTAACTCTGGTTTTTTCGTTCTTATCCTCGTACGGGGCCTCCTTTGTTCATTTTTTTTCCGCGAGTTTCGACCCCGCCCGGGAGCGAGCTCGGCGCCGATCCCGCCCCGCCGCTCCCCGGAGAGCTCGACCGGTTCGGTTCCGCTCGGATCGGACCCCGCCCGCGAGCGCCGCTCGGCTCGACGAGCTCGATGGGGATCCCGTCCGCGGGCGAGCTGGGCGTGGCTACACGTATGACCCGAATGTAATTTTTTTTTTTTTTTTTTTTTTTTTTTTAACTCTGTTTTTTTCGTTCTTATCCTCGTACGGAGCCTCCTTTGTTCATTTTTTTTCCGCGAGTTTCGACCCCGCCCGGGAGCGAGCTCGGCGCCGATCCCGCCCCGCCGCTCCCCGGAGAGCTCGACCGGTTCGGTTCCGCTCGGATCGGACCCCGCCCGCGAGCGCCGCTCGGCTCGACGAGCTCGATGGGGATCCCGTCCGCGGGCGAGCTGGGCGCGGCTACACGTATGACGCGAATGTATTTTTTTTTTTTTTTTTAAACTCTGGTTTTTTCGTTCTTATCCTCGTACGGAGCCTCCTTTGTTCATTTTTTTTCCGCGAGTTTCGACCCCGCCCGGGAGCGAGCTCGGCGCCGATCCCGCACCGCCGCTCCCCGGAGAGCTCGACCGGTTCGGTTCCGCTCGGATCGGACCCCGCCCGCGAGCGCCGCTCGGCTCGACGAGCTCGATGGGGATCCCGTCCGCGGGCGAGCTGGGCGTGGCTACACGTATGACCCGAATGTAATTTTTTTTTTTTTTTTTTTTTTAACTCTGGTTTTTTCGTTCTTATCCTCGTACGGAGCCTCCTTTGTTCATTTTTTTTCCGCGAGTTTCGACCCCGCCCGGGAGCGAGCTCGGCGCCGATCCCGCCCCGCCGCTCCCCGGAGAGCTCGACCGGTTCGGTTCCGCTCGGATCGGACCCCGCCCGCGAGCGCCGCTCGGCTCGACGAGCTCGATGGGGATCCCGTCCGCGGGCGAGCTGGGCGTGGCTACACGTATGACCCGAATGTAATTTTTTTTTTTTTTTTTTTTAAAACTCTGGTTTTTTCGTTCTTATCCTCGTACGGAGCCTCCTTTGTTCATTTTTTTTCCGCGAGTTTCGACCCCGCCCCGGAGCGAGCTCGGCGCCGATCCCGCCCCGCCGCTCCCCGGAGAGCTCGACCGGTTCGGTTCCGCTCGGATCGGACCCCGCCCGCGAGCGCCGCTCGGCTCGACGAGCTCGATGGGGATCCCGTCCGCGGGCGAGCTGGGCGTGGCTACACGTATGACCCGAAAGTTTTTTTTTTTTTTCTTTTTTTTTTTTTTTTTTTTTTTTTTAACTCTGGTTTTTTCGTTCTTATCCTCGTACGGGGCCTCCTTTGTTCATTTTTTTTCCGCGAGTTTCGACCCCGCCCGGGAGCGAGCTCGGCGCCGATCCCGCCCCGCCGCTCCCCGGAGAGCTCGACCGGTTCGGTTCCGCTCGGATCGGACCCCGCCCGCGAGCGCCGCTCGGCTCGACGAGCTCGATGGGGATCCCGTCCGCGGGCGAGCTGGGCGTGGCTACACGTATGACCCGAATGTAATTTTTTTTTTTTTTTTTTTTTTTTTTTTAACTCTGGTTTTTTCGTTCTTATCCTCGTACGGAGCCTCCTTTGTTCATTTTTTTTCCGCGAGTTTCGACCCCGCCCGGGAGCGAGCTCGGCGCCGATCCCGCCCCGCCGCTCCCCGGAGAGCTCGACCGGTTCGGTTTCGCTCGGATCGGACCCCGCCCGCGAGCGCCGCTCGGCTCGACGAGCTCGATGGGGATCCCGTCCGCGGGCGAGCTGGGCGTGGCTACACGTATGACCCGAATGTAATTTTTTTTTTTTTTTTTTTTTTTAACTCTGGTTTTTTCGTTCTTATCCTCGTACGGAGCCTCCTTTGTTCATTTTTTTTTCGCGAGTTTCGACCCCGCCCGGGAGCGAGCTCGGCGCCGATCCCGCCCCGCCGCTCCCCGGAGAGCTCGACCGGTTCGGTTCCGCTCAGATCGGACCCCGCCCGCGAGCGCCGCTCGGCTCGACGAGCTCGATGGGGATCCCGTCCGCGGGCGAGCTGGGCGTGGCTACACGTATGACCCGAATGTAATTTTTTTTTTTTTTTTTTTTTTTTTTTTTAACTCTGGTTTTTTCGTTCTTATCCTCGTACGGAGCCTCCTTTGTTCATTTTTTTCCCGCGAGTTTCGACCCCGCCCGGGAGCGAGCTCGGCGCCGATCCCGCCCCGCCGCTCCCCGGAGAGCTCGACCGGTTCGGTTCCGCTCGGATCGGACCCCGCCCGCGAGCGCCGCTCGGCTCGACGAGCTCGATGGGGATCCCGTCCGCGGGCGAGCTGGGCGTGGCTACACGTATGACCCGAATGTAATTTTTTTTTTTTTTTTTTTTTTAAAACTCTGGTTTTTTCGTTCTTATCCTCGTACGGAGCCTCCTTTGTTCATTTTTTTTTCCGCGAGTTTCGACCCCGCCCGGGAGCGAGCTCGGCGCCGATCCCGCCCCGCCGCTCCCCGGAGAGCTCGACCGGTTCGGTTCCGCTCGGATCGGACCCCGCCCGCGAGCGCCGCTCGGCTCGACGAGCTCGATGGGGATCCCGTCCGCGGGCGAGCTGGGCGTGGCTACACGTATGACCCGAATGTAATTTTTTTTTTTTTTTTTTTTTTTTTTTTTAACTCTGGTTTTTTCGTTCTTATCCTCGTACGGAGCCTCCTTTGTTCATTTTTTTTCCGCGAGTTTCGACCCCGCCCGGGAGCGAGCTCGGCGCCGATCCCGCCCCGCCGCTCCCCGGAGAGCTCGACCGGTTCGGTTCCGCTCGGATCGGACCCCGCCCTCGAGCGCCGCTCGGCTCGACGAGCTCGATGGGGATCCCGTCCGCGGGCGAGCTGGGCGTGGCTACACGTATGACCCGAATGTAATTTTTTTTTTTTTTTTTTTTTTGTAACTCTGGTTTTTTCGTTCTTATCCTCGTACGGAGCCTCCTTTGTTCATTTTTTTCCCGCGAGTTTCGACCCCGCCCGGGAGCGAGCTCGGCGCCGATCCCGCCCCGCCGCTCCCCGGAGAGCTCGACCGGTTCGGTTCCGCTCGGATCGGACCCCGCCCGCGAGCGCCGCTCGGCTCGACGAGCTCGATGGGGATCCCGTCCGCGGGCGAGCTGGGCGTGGCTACACGTATGACCCGAATGTAATTTTTTTTTTTTAATTTTTTTTTTAACTCTGGTTTTTTCGTTCTTATCCTCGTACGGAGCCTCCTTTGTTCATTTTTTTTCCGCGAGTTTCGACCCCGCCCGGGAGCGAGCTCGGCGCCGATCCCGCCCCGCCGCTCCCCGGAGAGCTCGACCGGTTCGGTTCCGCTCGGATCGGACCCCGCCCGCGAGCGCCGCTCGGCTCGACGAGCTCGATGGGGATCCCGTCCGCGGGCGAGCTGGGCGTGGCTACACGTATGACGCGAATGTATTTTTTTTTATTTTTTTTTTTTTTTTTAACTCTGGTTTTTTCGTTCTTATCCTCGTACGGAGCCTCCTTTGTTCATTTTTTTTCCGCGAGTTTCGACCCCGCCCCGGAGCGAGCTCGGCGCCGATCCCGCCCCGCCGCTCCCCGGAGAGCTCGACCGGTTCGGTTCCGCTCGGATCGGACCCCGCCCGCGAGCGCCGCTCGGCTCGACGAGCTCGATGGGGATCCCGTCCGCGGGCGAGCTGGGCGTGGCTACACGTATGACCCGAATGTAATTTTTTTTTTTTTTTTTTTTTTAACTCTGGTTTTTTCGTTCTTATCCTCGTACGGAGCCTCCTTTGTTCATTTTTTTTCCGCGAGTTTCGACCCCGCCCGGGAGCGAGCTCGGCGCCGATCCCGCCCCGCCGCTCCCCGGAGAGCTCGACCGGTTCGGTTCCGCTCGGATCGGACCCCGCCCGCGAGCGCCGCTCGGCTCGACGAGCTCGATGGGGATCCCGTCCGCGGGCGAGCTGGGCGTGGCTACACGTATGACGCGAATGTATTTTTTTTTATTTTTATTTTTTTTTTAACTCTGGTTTTTTCGTTCTTATCCTCGTACGGAGCCTCCTTTGTTCATTTTTTTTTCCGCGAGTTTCGACCCCGCCCCGGAGCGAGCTCGGCGCCGATCCCGCCCCGCCGCTCCCCGGAGAGCTCGACCGGTTCGGTTCCGCTCGGATCGGACCCCGCCCGCGAGCGCCGCTCGGCTCGACGAGCTCGATGGGGATCCCGTCCGCGGGCGAGCTGGGCGTGGCTACACGTATGACCCGAATGTAATTTTTTTTTTTTTTTTTTTTTTAACTCTGGTTTTTTCGTTCTTATCCTCGTACGGAGCCTCCTTTGTTCATTTTTTTTCCGCGAGTTTCGACCCCGCCCGGGAGCGAGCTCGGCGCCGATCCCGCCCCGCCGCTCCCCGGAGAGCTCGACCGGTTCGGTTCTGCTCGGATCGGACCCCGCCCGCGAGCGCCGCTCGGCTCGACGAGCTCGATGGGGATCCCGTCCGCGGGCGAGCTGGGCGTGGCTACACGTATGACCCGAATGTAATTTTTTTTTTTTTTTTTTTTTAAAACTCTGGTTTTTTCGTTCTTATCCTCGTACGGAGCCTCCTTTGTTCATTTTTTTTCCGCGAGTTTCGACCCCGCCCCGGAGCGAGCTCGGCGCCGATCCCGCCCCGCCGCTCCCCGGAGAGCTCGACCGGTTCAGTTCCGCTCGGATCGGACCCCGCCCGCGAGCGCCGCTCGGCTCGACGAGCTCGATGGGGATCCCGTCCGCGGGCGAGCTGGGCGTGGCTACACGTATGACCCGAATGTAATTTTTTTTTTTTTTTTTTTTTTTTTTTTAACTCTGGTATTTTCGTTCTTATCCTCGTACGGAGCCTCCTTTGTTCATTTTTTTTCCGCGAGTTTCGACCCCCGCCCGGGAGCGAGCTCGGCGCCGATCCCGCCCCGCCGCTCCCCGGAGAGCTCGACCGGTTCGGTTCCGCTCGGATCGGACCCCGCCCGCGAGCGCCGCTCGGCTCGACGAGCTCGATGGGGATCCCGTCCGCGGGCGAGCTGGGCGTGGCTACACGTATGACCCGAATGTAATTTTTTTTTTTTTTTTTTTTTTTTTTAACTCTGGTTTTTTCGTTCTTATCCTCGTACGGAGCCTCCTTTGTTCATTTTTTTCCCGCGAGTTTCGACCCCGCCCGGGAGCGAGCTCGGCGCCGATCCCGCCCCGCCGCTCCCCGGAGAGCTCGACCGGTTCGGTTCCGCTCGGATCGGACCCCGCCCGCGAGCGCCGCTCGGCTCGACGAGCTCGATGAGGATCCCGTCCGCGGGCGAGCTGGGCGTGGCTACACGTATGACCCGAATGTAATTTTTTTTTTTTAATTTTTTTTTTAACTCTGGTTTTTTCGTTCTTATCCTCGTACGGAGCCTCCTTTGTTCATTTTTTTTCCGCGAGTTTCGACCCCGCCCGGGAGCGAGCTCGGCGCCGATCCCGCCCCGCCGCTCCCCGGAGAGCTCGACCGGTTCGGTTCCGCTCGGATCGGACCCCGCCCGCGAGCGCCGCTCGGCTCGACGAGCTCGATGGGGATCCCGTCCGCGGGCGAGCTGGGCGTGGCTACACGTATGACGCGAATGTATTTTTTTTTTTTTTTTTTTTTTTTTTAACTCTGGTTTTTTCGTTCTTATCCTCGTACGGAGCCTCCTTTGTTCATTTTTTTTCCGCGAGTTTCGACCCCGCCCCGGAGCGAGCTCGGCGCCGATCCCGCCCCGCCGCTCCCCGGAGAGCTCGACCGGTTCGGTTCCGCTCGGATCGGACCCCGCCCGCGAGCGCCGCTCGGCTCGACGAGCTCGATGGGGATCCCGTCCGCGGGCGAGCTGGGCGTGGCTACACGTATGACCCGAAAGTATTTTTTTTTTTTTTTTTTTTTTTTTTTTTTTTTTTTTAACTCTGGTTTTTTCGTTCTTATCCTCGTACGGGGCCTCCTTTGTTCATTTTTTTTCCGCGAGTTTCGACCCCGCCCGGGAGCGAGCTCGGCGCCGATCCCGCCCCGCCGCTCCCCGGAGAGCTCGACCGGTTCGGTTCCGCTCGGATCGGACCCCGCCCGCGAGCGCCGCTCGGCTCGACGAGCTCGATGGGGATCCCGTCCGCGGGCGAGCTGGGCGTGGCTACACGTATGACCCGAATGTAATTTTTTTTTTTTTTTTTTTTTTTAACTCTGGTTTTTTCGTTCTTATCCTCGTACGGAGCCTCCTTTGTTCATTTTTTTTCCGCGAGTTTCGACCCCGCCCGGGAGCGAGCTCGGCGCCGATCCCGCCCCGCCGCTCCCCGGAGAGCTCGACCGGTTCGGTTCCGCTCCGATCGGACCCCGCCCGCGAGCGCCGCTCGGCTCGACGAGCTCGATGGGGATCCCGTCCGCGGGCGAGCTGGGCGTGGCTACACGTATGACCCGAATGTAATTTTTTTTTTTTTTTTTTTTTTTTTTTTTAACTCTGGTTTTTTCGTTCTTATCCTCGTACGGAGCCTCCTTTGTTCATTTTTTTCCCGCGAGTTTCGACCCCGCCCGGGAGCGAGCTCGGCGCCGATCCCGCCCCGCCGCTCCCCGGAGAGCTCGACCGGTTCGGTTCCGCTCGGATCGGACCCCGCCCGCGAGCGCCGCTCGGCTCGACGAGCTCGATGGGGATCCCGTCCGCGGGCGAGCTGGGCGTGGCTACACGTATGACCCGAATGTAATTTTTTTTTTTTTTTTTTTTTTAAAACTCTGGTTTTTTCGTTCTTATCCTCGTACGGAGCCTCCTTTGTTCATTTTTTTTCCGCGAGTTTCGACCCCGCCCGGGAGCGAGCTCGGCGCCGATCCCGCCCCGCCGCTCCCCGGAGAGCTCGACCGGTTCGGTTCCGCTCGGATCGGACCCCGCCCGCGAGCGCCGCTCGGCTCGACGAGCTCGATGGGGATCCCGTCCGCGGGCGAGCTGGGCGTGGCTACACGTATGACCCGAATGTAATTTTTTTTTTTTTTTTTTTTTTTTTTTAACTCTGGTTTTTTCGTTCTTATCCTCGTACGGAGCCTCCTTTGTTCATTTTTTTTCCGCGAGTTTCGACCCCGCCCGGGAGCGAGCTCGGCGCCGATCCCGCCTCGCCGCTCCCCGGAGAGCTCGACCGGTTCGGTTCCGCTCGGATCGGACCCCGCCCGCGAGCGCCGCTCGGCTCGACGAGCTCGATGGGGATCCCGTCCGCGGGCGAGCTGGGCGTGGCTACACGTATGACCCGAATGTAATTTTTTTTTTTTAATTTTTTTTTTAACTCTGGTTTTTTCGTTCTTATCCTCGTACGGAGCCTCCTTTGTTCATTTTTTTTCCGCGAGTTTCGACCCCGCCCGGGAGCGAGCTCGGCGCCGATCCCGCCCCGCCGCTCCCCGGAGAGCTCGACCGGTTCGGTTCCGCTCGGATCGGACCCCGCCCGCGAGCGCCGCTCGGCTCGACGAGCTCGATGGGGATCCCGTCCGCGGGCGAGCTGGGCGTGGCTACACGTATGACGCGAATGTATTTTTTTTTTTTTTTTTTTTTTTTTTAACTCTGGTTTTTTCGTTCTTATCCTCGTACGGAGCCTCCTTTGTTCATTTTTTTTCCGCGAGTTTCGACCCCGCCCCGGAGCGAGCTCGGCGCCGATCCCGCCCCGCCGCTCCCCGGAGAGCTCGACCGGTTCGGTTCCGCTCGGATCGGACCCCGCCCGCGAGCGCCGCTCGGCTCGACGAGCTCGATGGGGATCCCGTCCGCGGGCGAGCTGGGCGTGGCTACACGTATGACCCGAAAGTAATTTTTTTTTTTTTTTTTTTTTTTTTTTAACTCTGGTTTTTTCGTTCTTATCCTCGTACGGGGCCTCCTTTGTTCATTTTTTTTCCGCGAGTTTCGACCCCGCCCGGGAGCGAGCTCGGCGCCGATCCCGCCCCGCCGCTCCCCGGAGAGCTCGACCGGTTCGGTTCCGCTCGGATCGGACCCCGCCCGCGAGCGCCGCTCGGCTCGACGAGCTCGATGGGGATCCCGTCCGCGGGCGAGCTGGGCGTGGCTACACGTATGACCCGAATGTAATTTTTTTTTTTTTTTTTTTTTTTTTTTTAACTCTGTTTTTTTCGTTCTTATCCTCGTACGGAGCCTCCTTTGTTCATTTTTTTTCCGCGAGTTTCGACCCCGCCCGGGAGCGAGCTCGGCGCCGATCCCGCCCCGCCGCTCCCCGGAGAGCTCGACCGGTTCGGTTCCGCTCGGATCGGACCCCGCCCGCGAGCGCCGCTCGGCTCGACGAGCTCGATGGGGATCCCGTCCGCGGGCGAGCTGGGCGTGGCTACACGTATGACGCGAATGTATTTTTTTTTTTTTTTTTAAACTCTGGTTTTTTCGTTCTTATCCTCGTACGGAGCCTCCTTTGTTCATTTTTTTTCCGCGAGTTTCGACCCCGCCCGGGAGCGAGCTCGGCGCCGATCCCGCCCCGCCGCTCCCCGGAGAGCTCGACCGGTTCGGTTCCGCTCGGATCGGACCCCGCCCGCGAGCGCCGCTCGGCTCGACGAGCTCGATGGGGATCCCGTCCGCGGGCGAGCTGGGCGTGGCTACACGTATGACCCGAATGTAATTTTTTTTTTTTTTTTTTTTTTAACTC
This sequence comes from Chamaecyparis obtusa, assembly GCA_027943335.1. Taxonomy (NCBI): domain Eukaryota; kingdom Viridiplantae; phylum Streptophyta; class Pinopsida; order Cupressales; family Cupressaceae; genus Chamaecyparis; species Chamaecyparis obtusa. The sequence continues at coordinate 135,229 of BSBK01012533.1, read as the reverse complement.
TGGTTTTTTCGTTCTTATCCTCGTACGGAGCCTCCTTTGTTCATTTTTTTTCCGCGAGTTTCGACCCCGCCCGGGAGCGAGCTCGGCGCCGATCCCGCCCCGCCGCTCCCCGGAGAGCTCGACCGGTTCGGTTCCGCTCGGATCGGACCCCGCCCGCGAGCGCCGCTCGGCTCGACGAGCTCGATGGGGATCCCGTCCGCGGGCGAGCTGGGCGTGGCTACACGTATGACCCGAATGTAATTTTTTTTTTTTTTTTTTTTTAAAACTCTGGTTTTTTCGTTCTTATCCTCGTACGGAGCCTCCTTTGTTCATTTTTTTTTCCGCGAGTTTCGACCCCGCCCCGGAGCGAGCTCGGCGCCGATCCCGCCCCGCCGCTCCCCGGAGAGCTCGACCGGTTCGGTTCCGCTCGGATCGGACCCCGCCCGCGAGCGCCGCTCGGCTCGACGAGCTCGATGGGGATCCCGTCCGCGGGCGAGCTGGGCGTGGCTACACGTATGACCCGAATGTAATTTTTTTTTTTTTTTTTTTTTTTAACTCTGGTTTTTTCGTTCTTATCCTCGTACGGAGCCTCCTTTGTTCATTTTTTTTCCGCGAGTTTCGACCCCGCCCGGGAGCGAGCTCGGCGCCGATCCCGCCCCGCCGCTCCCCGGAGAGCTCGACCGGTTCGGTTCTGCTCGGATCGGACCCCGCCCGCGAGCGCCGCTCGGCTCGACGAGCTCGATGGGGATCCCGTCCGCGGGCGAGCTGGGCGTGGCTACACGTATGACCCGAATGTAATTTTTTTTTTTTTTTTTTTTAAAACTCTGGTTTTTTCGTTCTTATCCTCGTACGGAGCCTCCTTTGTTCATTTTTTTTCCGCGAGTTTCGACCCCGCCCCGGAGCGAGCTCGGCGCCGATCCCGCCCCGCCGCTCCCCGGAGAGCTCGACCGGTTCAGTTCCGCTCGGATCGGACCCCGCCCGCGAGCGCCGCTCGGCTCGACGAGCTCGATGGGGATCCCGTCCGCGGGCGAGCTGGGCGTGGCTACACGTATGACCCGAATGTAATTTTTTTTTTTTTTTTTTTTTTTTTTTTTTAACTCTGGTATTTTCGTTCTTATCCTCGTACGGAGCCTCCTTTGTTCATTTTTTTTCCGCGAGTTTCGACCCCGCCCGGGAGCGAGCTCGGCGCCGATCCCGCCCTGCCGCTCCCCGGAGAGCTCGACCGGTTCGGTTCCGCTCGGATCGGACCCCGCCCGCGAGCGCCGCTCGGCTCGACGAGCTCGATGGGGATCCCGTCCGCGGGCGAGCTGGGCGTGGCTACACGTATGACCCGAATGTAATTTTTTTTTTTTTTTTTTTTTTTTTTAACTCTGGTTTTTTCGTTCTTATCCTCGTACGGAGCCTCCTTTGTTCATTTTTTTCCCGCGAGTTTCGACCCCCGCCCGGGAGCGAGCTCGGCGCCGATCCCGCCCCGCCGCTCCCCGGAGAGCTCGACCGGTTCGGTTCCGCTCGGATCGGACCCCGCCCGCGAGCGCCGCTCGGCTCGACGAGCTCGATGGGGATCCCGTCCGCGGGCGAGCTGGGCGTGGCTACACGTATGACCCGAATGTAATTTTTTTTTTTTAATTTTTTTTTTAACTCTGGTTTTTTCGTTCTTATCCTCGTACGGAGCCTCCTTTGTTCATTTTTTTTCCGCGAGTTTCGACCCCGCCCGGGAGCGAGCTCGGCGCCGATCCCGCCCCGCCGCTCCCCGGAGAGCTCGACCGGTTCGGTTCCGCTCGGATCGGACCCCGCCCGCGAGCGCCGCTCGGCTCGACGAGCTCGATGGGGATCCCGTCCGCGGGCGAGCTGGGCGTGGCTACACGTATGACGCGAATGTATTTTTTTTTTTTTTTTTTTTTTTTTTAACTCTGGTTTTTTCGTTCTTATCCTCGTACGGAGCCTCCTTTGTTCATTTTTTTTCCGCGAGTTTCGACCCCGCCCCGGAGCGAGCTCGGCGCCGATCCCGCCCCGCCGCTCCCCGGAGAGCTCGACCGGTTCGGTTCCGCTCGGATCGGACCCCGCCCGCGAGCGCCGCTCGGCTCGACGAGCTCGATGGGGATCCCGTCCGCGGGCGAGCTGGGCGTGGCTACACGTATGACCCGAAAGTATTTTTTTTTTTTTTTTTTTTTTTTTTTTTTTTTTTAACTCTGGTTTTTTCGTTCTTATCCTCGTACGGGGCCTCCTTTGTTCATTTTTTTTCCGCGAGTTTCGACCCCGCCCGGGAGCGAGCTCGGCGCCGATCCCGCCCCGCCGCTCCCCGGAGAGCTCGACCGGTTCGGTTCCGCTCGGATCGGACCCCGCCCGCGAGCGCCGCTCGGCTCGACGAGCTCGATGGGGATCCCGTCCGCGGGCGAGCTGGGCGTGGCTACACGTATGACCCGAATGTAATTTTTTTTTTTTTTTTTTTTTTTTAACTCTGGTTTTTTCGTTCTTATCCTCGTACGGAGCCTCCTTTGTTCATTTTTTTTCCGCGAGTTTCGACCCCGCCCGGGAGCGAGCTCGGCGCCGATCCCGCCCCGCCGCTCCCCGGAGAGCTCGACCGGTTCGGTTCCGCTCGGATCGGACCCCGCCCGCGAGCGCCGCTCGGCTCGACGAGCTCGATGGGGATCCCGTCCGCGGGCGAGCTGGGCGTGGCTACACGTATGACCCGAATGTAATTTTTTTTTTTTTTTTTTTTTTTTTTTTAACTCTGGTTTTTTCGTTCTTATCCTCGTACGGAGCCTCCTTTGTTCATTTTTTTCCCGCGAGTTTCGACCCCGCCCGGGAGCGAGCTCGGCGCCGATCCCGCCCCGCCGCTCCCCGGAGAGCTCGACCGGTTCGGTTCCGCTCGGATCGGACCCCGCCCGCGAGCGCCGCTCGGCTCGACGAGCTCGATGGGGATCCCGTCCGCGGGCGAGCTGGGCGTGGCTACACGTATGACCCGAATGTAATTTTTTTTTTTTTTTTTTTTTTAAAACTCTGGTTTTTTCGTTCTTATCCTCGTACGGAGCCTCCTTTGTTCATTTTTTTTCCGCGAGTTTCGACCCCGCCCGGGAGCGAGCTCGGCGCCGATCCCGCCCCGCCGCTCCCCGGAGAGCTCGACCGGTTCGGTTCCGCTCGGATCGGACCCCGCCCGCGAGCGCCGCTCGGCTCGACGAGCTCGATGGGGATCCCGTCCGCGGGCGAGCTGGGCGTGGCTACACGTATGACCCGAAAGTAATTTTTTTTTTTTTTTTTTTTTTTTTTTAACTCTGGTTTTTTCGTTCTTATCCTCGTACGGAGCCTCCTTTGTTCATTTTTTTTCCGCGAGTTTCGACCCCGCCCGGGAGCGAGCTCGGCGCCGATCCCGCCTCGCCGCTCCCCGGAGAGCTCGACCGGTTCGGTTCCGCTCGGATCGGACCCCGCCCGCGAGCGCCGCTCGGCTCGACGAGCTCGATGGGGATCCCGTCCGCGGGCGAGCTGGGCGTGGCTACACGTATGACCCGAATGTAATTTTTTTTTTTTAATTTTTTTTTTAACTCTGGTTTTTTCGTTCTTATCCTCGTACGGAGCCTCCTTTGTTCATTTTTTTTCCGCGAGTTTCGACCCCGCCCGGGAGCGAGCTCGGCGCCGATCCCGCCCCGCCGCTCCCCGGAGAGCTCGACCGGTTCGGTTCCGCTCGGATCGGACCCCGCCCGCGAGCGCCGCTCGGCTCGACGAGCTCGATGGGGATCCCGTCCGCGGGCGAGCTGGGCGTGGCTACACGTATGACGCGAATGTATTTTTTTTTTTTTTTTTTTTTTTTTTAACTCTGGTTTTTTCGTTCTTATCCTCGTACGGAGCCTCCTTTGTTCATTTTTTTTCCGCGAGTTTCGACCCCGCCCCGGAGCGAGCTCGGCGCCGATCCCGCCCCGCCGCTCCCCGGAGAGCTCGACCGGTTCGGTTCCGCTCGGATCGGACCCCGCCCGCGAGCGCCGCTCGGCTCGACGAGCTCGATGGGGATCCCGTCCGCGGGCGAGCTGGGCGTGGCTACACGTATGACCCGAAAGTAATTTTTTTTTTTTTTTTTTTTTTTTTTTAACTCTGGTTTTTTCGTTCTTATCCTCGTACGGGGCCTCCTTTGTTCATTTTTTTTCCGCGAGTTTCGACCCCGCCCGGGAGCGAGCTCGGCGCCGATCCCGCCCCGCCGCTCCCCGGAGAGCTCGACCGGTTCGGTTCCGCTCGGATCGGACCCCGCCCGCGAGCGCCGCTCGGCTCGACGAGCTCGATGGGGATCCCGTCCGCGGGCGAGCTGGGCGTGGCTACACGTATGACCCGAATGTAATTTTTTTTTTTTTTTTTTTTTTTTTTTTTAACTCTGTTTTTTTCGTTCTTATCCTCGTACGGAGCCTCCTTTGTTCATTTTTTTTCCGCGAGTTTCGACCCCGCCCGGGAGCGAGCTCGGCGCCGATCCCGCCCCGCCGCTCCCCGGAGAGCTCGACCGGTTCGGTTCCGCTCGGATCGGACCCCGCCCGCGAGCGCCGCTCGGCTCGACGAGCTCGATGGGGATCCCGTCCGCGGGCGAGCTGGGCGTGGCTACACGTATGACGCGAATGTATTTTTTTTTTTTTTTTTAAACTCTGGTTTTTTCGTTCTTATCCTCGTACGGAGCCTCCTTTGTTCATTTTTTTTCCGCGAGTTTCGACCCCGCCCGGGAGCGAGCTCGGCGCCGATCCCGCCCCGCCGCTCCCCGGAGAGCTCGACCGGTTCGGTTCCGCTCGGATCGGACCCCGCCCGCGAGCGCCGCTCGGCTCGACGAGCTCGATGGGGATCCCGTCCGCGGGCGAGCTGGGCGTGGCTACACGTATGACCCGAATGTAATTTTTTTTTTTTTTTTTTTTTTAACTCTGGTTTTTTCGTTCTTATCCTCGTACGGAGCCTCCTTTGTTCATTTTTTTTCCGCGAGTTTCGACCCCGCCCGGGAGCGAGCTCGGCGCCGATCCCGCCCCGCCGCTCCCCGGAGAGCTCGACCGGTTCGGTTCCGCTCGGATCGGACCCCGCCCGCGAGCGCCGCTCGGCTCGACGAGCTCGATGGGGATCCCGTCCGCGGGCGAGCTGGGCGTGGCTACACGTATGACCCGAATGTAATTTTTTTTTTTTTTTTTTTTAAAACTCTGGTTTTTTCGTTCTTATCCTCGTACGGAGCCTCCTTTGTTCATTTTTTTTCCGCGAGTTTCGACCCCGCCCCGGAGCGAGCTCGGCGCCGATCCCGCCCCGCCGCTCCCCGGAGAGCTCGACCGGTTCGGTTCCGCTCGGATCGGACCCCGCCCGCGAGCGCCGCTCGGCTCGACGAGCTCGATGGGGATCCCGTCCGCGGGCGAGCTGGGCGTGGCTACACGTATGACCCGAAAGTAATTTTTTTTTTTTTTTTTTTTTTTTTTTAACTCTGGTTTTTTCGTTCTTATCCTCGTACGGGGCCTCCTTTGTTCATTTTTTTTCCGCGAGTTTCGACCCCGCCCGGGAGCGAGCTCGGCGCCGATCCCGCCCCGCCGCTCCCCGGAGAGCTCGACCGGTTCGGTTCCGCTCGGATCGGACCCCGCCCGCGAGCGCCGCTCGGCTCGACGAGCTCGATGGGGATCCCGTCCGCGGGCGAGCTGGGCGTGGCTACACGTATGACCCGAATGTAATTTTTTTTTTTTTTTTTTTTTTTTTTTAACTCTGGTTTTTTCGTTCTTATCCTCGTACGGAGCCTCCTTTGTTCATTTTTTTTCCGCGAGTTTCGACCCCGCCCGGGAGCGAGCTCGGCGCCGATCCCGCCCCGCCGCTCCCCGGAGAGCTCGACCGGTTCGGTTTCGCTCGGATCGGACCCCGCCCGCGAGCGCCGCTCTGCTCGACGAGCTCGATGGGGATCCCGTCCGCGGGCGAGCTGGGCGTGGCTACACGTATGACCCGAATGTAATTTTTTTTTTTTTTTTTTTTTTTAACTCTGGTTTTTTCGTTCTTATCCTCGTACGGAGCCTCCTTTGTTCATTTTTTTTCCGCGAGTTTCGACCCCGCCCGGGAGCGAGCTCGGCGCCGATCCCGCCCCGCCGCTCCCCGGAGAGCTCGACCGGTTCGGTTCCGCTCAGATCGGACCCCGCCCGCGAGCGCCGCTCGGCTCGACGAGCTCGATGGGGATCCCGTCCGCGGGCGAGCTGGGCGTGGCTACACGTATGACCCGAATGTAATTTTTTTTTTTTTTTTTTTTTTTTTTTAACTCTGGTTTTTTCGTTCTTATCCTCGTACGGAGCCTCCTTTGTTCATTTTTTTCCCGCGAGTTTCGACCCCGCCCGGGAGCGAGCTCGGCGCCGATCCCGCCCCGCCGCTCCCCGGAGAGCTCGACCGGTTCGGTTCCGCTCGGATCGGACCCCGCCCGCGAGCGCCGCTCGGCTCGACGAGCTCGATGGGGATCCCGTCCGCGGGCGAGCTGGGCGTGGCTACACGTATGACCCGAATGTAATTTTTTTTTTTTTTTTTTTTTAAAACTCTGGTTTTTTCGTTCTTATCCTCGTACGGAGCCTCCTTTGTTCATTTTTTTTCCGCGAGTTTCGACCCCGCCCGGGAGCGAGCTCGGCGCCGATCCCGCCCCGCCGCTCCCCGGAGAGCTCGACCGGTTCGGTTCCGCTCGGATCGGACCCCGCCCGCGAGCGCCGCTCGGCTCGACGAGCTCGATGGGGATCCCGTCCGCGGGCGAGCTGGGCGTGGCTACACGTATGACCCGAATGTAATTTTTTTTTTTTTTTTTTTTTTTTTTTAACTCTGGTTTTTTCGTTCTTATCCTCGTACGGAGCCTCCTTTGTTCATTTTTTTTCCGCGAGTTTCGACCCCGCCCGGGAGCGAGCTCGGCGCCGATCCCGCCCCGCCGCTCCCCGGAGAGCTCGACCGGTTCGGTTCCGCTCGGATCGGACCCCGCCCTCGAGCGCCGCTCGGCTCGACGAGCTCGATGGGGATCCCGTCCGCGGGCGAGCTGGGCGTGGCTACACGTATGACCCGAATGTAATTTTTTTTTTTTTTTTTTTTTTTTTTTAACTCTGGTTTTTTCGTTCTTATCCTCGTACGGAGCCTCCTTTGTTCATTTTTTTCCCGCGAGTTTCGACCCCGCCCGGGAGCGAGCTCGGCGCCGATCCCGCCCCGCCGCTCCCCGGAGAGCTCGACCGGTTCGGTTCCGCTCGGATCGGACCCCGCCCGCGAGCGCCGCTCGGCTCGACGAGCTCGATGGGGATCCCGTCCGCGGGCGAGCTGGGCGTGGCTACACGTATGACCCGAATGTAATTTTTTTTTTTTAATTTTTTTTTTAACTCTGGTTTTTTCGTTCTTATCCTCGTACGGAGCCTCCTTTGTTCATTTTTTTTCCGCGAGTTTCGACCCCGCCCGGGAGCGAGCTCGGCGCCGATCCCGCCCCGCCGCTCCCCGGAGAGCTCGACCGGTTCGGTTCCGCTCGGATCGGACCCCGCCCGCGAGCGCCGCTCGGCTCGACGAGCTCGATGGGGATCCCGTCCGCGGGCGAGCTGGGCGTGGCTACACGTATGACGCGAATGTATTTTTTTTTATTTTTTTATTTTTTTTAACTCTGGTTTTTTCGTTCTTATCCTCGTACGGAGCCTCCTTTGTTCATTTTTTTTCCGCGAGTTTCGACCCCGCCCCGGAGCGAGCTCGGCGCCGATCCCGCCCCGCCGCTCCCCGGAGAGCTCGACCGGTTCGGTTCCGCTCGGATCGGACCCCGCCCGCGAGCGCCGCTCGGCTCGACGAGCTCGATGGGGATCCCGTCCGCGGGCGAGCTGGGCGTGGCTACACGTATGACCCGAATGTAATTTTTTTTTTTTTTTTTTTTTTAACTCTGGTTTTTTCGTTCTTATCCTCGTACGGAGCCTCCTTTGTTCATTTTTTTTCCGCGAGTTTCGACCCCGCCCGGGAGCGAGCTCGGCGCCGATCCCGCCCCGCCGCTCCCCGGAGAGCTCGACCGGTTCGGTTCCGCTCGGATCGGACCCCGCCCGCGAGCGCCGCTCGGCTCGACGAGCTCGATGGGGATCCCGTCCGCGGGCGAGCTGGGCGTGGCTACACGTATGACCCGAATGTAATTTTTTTTTTTTTTTTTTTTAAAACTCTGGTTTTTTCGTTCTTATCCTCGTACGGAGCCTCCTTTGTTCATTTTTTTTCCGCGAGTTTCGACCCCGCCCCGGAGCGAGCTCGGCGCCGATCCCGCCCCGCCGCTCCCCGGAGAGCTCGACCGGTTCGGTTCCGCTCGGATCGGACCCCGCCCGCGAGCGCCGCTCGGCTCGACGAGCTCGATGGGGATCCCGTCCGCGGGCGAGCTGGGCGTGGCTACACGTATGACCCGAAAGTATTTTTTTTTTTTTTTTTTTTTTTTTTTTTTTTTAACTCTGGTTTTTTCGTTCTTATCCTCGTACGGGGCCTCCTTTGTTCATTTTTTTTCCGCGAGTTTCGACCCCGCCCGGGAGCGAGCTCGGCGCCGATCCCGCCCCGCCGCTCCCCGGAGAGCTCGACCGGTTCGGTTCCGCTCGGATCGGACCCCGCCCGCGAGCGCCGCTCGGCTCGACGAGCTCGATGGGGATCCCGTCCGCGGGCGAGCTGGGCGTGGCTACACGTATGACCCGAATGTAATTTTTTTTTTTTTTTTTTTTTTTAACTCTGGTTTTTTCGTTCTTATCCTTGTACGGAGCCTCCTTTGTTCATTTTTTTTCCGCGAGTTTCGACCCCGCCCGGGAGCGAGCTCGGCGCCGATCCCGCCCCGCCGCTCCCCGGAGAGCTCGACCGGTTCGGTTCCGCTCCGATCGGACCCCGCCCGCGAGCGCCGCTCGGCTCGACGAGCTCGATGGGGATCCCGTCCGCGGGCGAGCTGGGCGTGGCTACACGTATGACCCGAATGTAATTTTTTTTTTTTTTTTTTTTTTTTTTTTTAACTCTGGTTTTTTCGTTCTTATCCTCGTACGGAGCCTCCTTTGTTCATTTTTTTCCCGCGAGTTTCGACCCCGCCCGGGAGCGAGCTCGGCGCCGATCCCGCCCCGCCGCTCCCCGGAGAGCTCGACCGGTTCGGTTCCGCTCGGATCGGACCCCGCCCGCGAGCGCCGCTCGGCTCGACGAGCTCGATGGGGATCCCGTCCGCGGGCGAGCTGGGCGTGGCTACACGTATGACCCGAATGTAATTTTTTTTTTTTTTTTTTTTAAAACTCTGGTTTTTTCGTTCTTATCCTCGTACGGAGCCTCCTTTGTTCATTTTTTTTCCGCGAGTTTCGACCCCGCCCGGGAGCGAGCTCGGCGCCGATCCCGCCCCGCCGCTCCCCGGAGAGCTCGACCGGTTCGGTTCCGCTCGGATCGGACCCCGCCCGCGAGCGCCGCTCGGCTCGACGAGCTCGATGGGGATCCCGTCCGCGGGCGAGCTGGGCGTGGCTACACGTATGACCCGAATGTAATTTTTTTTTTTTTTTTTTTTTTTTTTTAACTCTGGTTTTTTCGTTCTTATCCTCGTACGGAGCCTCCTTTGTTCATTTTTTTTCCGCGAGTTTCGACCCCGCCCGGGAGCGAGCTCGGCGCCGATCCCGCCTCGCCGCTCCCCGGAGAGCTCGACCGGTTCGGTTCCGCTCGGATCGGACCCCGCCCGCGAGCGCCGCTCGGCTCGACGAGCTCGATGGGGATCCCGTCCGCGGGCGAGCTGGGCGTGGCTACACGTATGACCCGAATGTAATTTTTTTTTTTTAATTTTTTTTTTAACTCTGGTTTTTTCGTTCTTATCCTCGTACGGAGCCTCCTTTGTTCATTTTTTTTCCGCGAGTTTCGACCCCGCCCGGGAGCGAGCTCGGCGCCGATCCCGCCCCGCCGCTCCCCGGAGAGCTCGACCGGTTCGGTTCCGCTCGGATCGGACCCCGCCCGCGAGCGCCGCTCGGCTCGACGAGCTCGATGGGGATCCCGTCCGCGGGCGAGCTGGGCGTGGCTACACGTATGACGCGAATGTATTTTTTTTTTTTTTTTTTTTTTTTTTTAACTCTGGTTTTTTCGTTCTTATCCTCGTACGGAGCCTCCTTTGTTCATTTTTTTTCCGCGAGTTTCGACCCCGCCCCGGAGCGAGCTCGGCGCCGATCCCGCCCCGCCGCTCCCCGGAGAGCTCGACCGGTTCGGTTCCGCTCGGATCGGACCCCGCCCGCGAGCGCCGCTCGGCTCGACGAGCTCGATGGGGATCCCGTCCGCGGGCGAGCTGGGCGTGGCTACACGTATGACCCGAAAGTAATTTTTTTTTTTTTTTTTTTTTTTTTTTAATTTAACTCTGGTTTTTTCGTTCTTATCCTCGTACGGGGCCTCCTTTGTTCATTTTTTTTCCGCGAGTTTCGACCCCGCCCGGGAGCGAGCTCGGCGCCGATCCCGCCCCGCCGCTCCCCGGAGAGCTCGACCGGTTCGGTTCCGCTCGGATCGGACCCCGCCCGCGAGCGCCGCTCGGCTCGACGAGCTCGATGGGGATCCCGTCCGCGGGCGAGCTGGGCGTGGCTACACGTATGACCCGAATGTAATTTTTTTTTTTTTTTTTTTTTTTAACTCTGGTTTTTTCGTTCTTATCCTCGTACGGAGCCTCCTTTGTTCATTTTTTTTCCGCGAGTTTCGACCCCGCCCGGGAGCGAGCTCGGCGCCGATCCCGCCCCGCCGCTCCCCGGAGAGCTCGACCGGTTCGGTTCCGCTCCGATCGGACCCCGCCCGCGAGCGCCGCTAGGCTCGACGAGCTCGATGGGGATCCCGTCCGCGGGCGAGCTGGGCGTGGCTACACGTATGACCCGAATGTAATTTTTTTTTTTTTTTTTTTTTTTTTTTTAACTCTGGTTTTTTCGTTCTTATCCTCGTACGGAGCCTCCTTTGTTCATTTTTTTCCCGCGAGTTTCGACCCCGCCCGGGAGCGAGCTCGGCGCCGATCCCGCCCCGCCGCTCCCCGGAGAGCTCGACCGGTTCGGTTCCGCTCGGATCGGACCCCGCCCGCGAGCGCCGCTCGGCTCGACGAGCTCGATGGGGATCCCGTCCGCGGGCGAGCTGGGCGTGGCTACACGTATGACCCGAATGTAATTTTTTTTTTTTTTTTTTTTTAAAACTCTGGTTTTTTCGTTCTTATCCTCGTACGGAGCCTCCTTTGTTCATTTTTTTTTCGCGAGTTTCGACCCCGCCCGGGAGCGAGCTCGGCGCCGATCCCGCCCCGCCGCTCCCCGGAGAGCTCGACCGGTTCGGTTCCGCTCGGATCGGACCCCGCCCGCGAGCGCCGCTCGGCTCGACGAGCTCGATGGGGATCCCGTCCGCGGGCGAGCTGGGCGTGGCTACACGTATGACCCGAATGTAATTTTTTTTTTTTTTTTTTTTTTTTTTAACTCTGGTTTTTTCGTTCTTATCCTCGTACGGAGCCTCCTTTGTTCATTTTTTTTCCGCGAGTTTCGACCCCGCCCGGGAGCGAGCTCGGCGCCGATCCCGCCTCGCCGCTCCCCGGAGAGCTCGACCGGTTCGGTTCCGCTCGGATCGGACCCCGCCCGCGAGCGCCGCTCGGCTCGACGAGCTCGATGGGGATCCCGTCCGCGGGCGAGCTGGGCGTGGCTACACGTATGACCCGAATGTAATTTTTTTTTTTTAATTTTTTTTTTAACTCTGGTTTTTTCGTTCTTATCCTCGTACGGAGCCTCCTTTGTTCATTTTTTTTCCGCGAGTTTCGACCCCGCCCGGGAGCGAGCTCGGCGCCGATCCCGCCCCGCCGCTCCCCGGAGAGCTCGACCGGTTCGGTTCCGCTCGGATCGGACCCCGCCCGCGAGCGCCGCTCGGCTCGACGAGCTCGATGGGGATCCCGTCCGCGGGCGAGCTGGGCGTGGCTACACGTATGACGCGAATGTATTTTTTTTTTTTTTTTTTTTTTTTTAACTCTGGTTTTTTCGTTCTTATCCTCGTACGGAGCCTCCTTTGTTCATTTTTTTTCCGCGAGTTTCGACCCCGCCCGGGAGCGAGCTCGGCGCCGATCCCGCCCCGCCGCTCCCCGGAGAGCTCGACCGGTTCGGTTCCGCTCGGATCGGACCCCGCCCGCGAGCGCCGCTCGGCTCGACGAGCTCGATGGGGATCCCGTCCGCGGGCGAGCTGGGCGTGGCTACACGTATGACCCGAATGTAATTTTTTTTTTTTTTTTTTTTTTTTTTAATTTAACTCTGGTTTTTTCGTTCTTATCCTCGTACGGGGCCTCCTTTGTTCATTTTTTTTCCGCGAGTTTCGACCCCGCCCGGGAGCGAGCTCGGCGCCGATCCCGCCCCGCCGCTCCCCGGAGAGCTCGACCGGTTCGGTTCCGCTCGGATCGGACCCCGCCCGCGAGCGCCGCTCGGCTCGACGAGCTCGATGGGGATCCCGTCCGCGGGCGAGCTGGGCGTGGCTACACGTATGACCCGAAAGTAATTTTTTTTTTTTTTTTTTTTTTTTTTTAATTTAACTCTGGTTTTTTCGTTCTTATCCTCGTACGGGGCCTCCTTTGTTCATTTTTTTTCCGCGAGTTTCGACCCCGCCCGGGAGCGAGCTCGGCGCCGATCCCGCCCCGCCGCTCCCCGGAGAGCTCGACCGGTTCGGTTCCGCTCGGCTTGATCAGCTCTGGTCGCTAGATCACTTGACAAAATTAGGTCAACAGGCAGATCAACTCGGGTCACCAACTAGATCAACTCAGGTCGCAAACTAGATCATCTCGGGTGGCTAGATCAACTCTGCTCGCTAGTCGGTAACTCATACTGCCATAATAAATTAGGTCACTACAACGACTCTGGTCGCTCGGTCGACTAAGGTGACTCAGGTCACTGGGTGGACTTGGTCGACTCGGTCGACTCGATCGACTCGGGTCACCGAGTTGACTCAGGTAGCCAAATCGACTCAGGTCGAGTCAGTCACCTGACCGACCCGGTCGACTCGGGTCGACGCAGTCAACTTGAGTCAACTCAGTTGACTTGGATCACCGGGTCGACTAGGGTGACTTAGGTCGACTCAGCTGACTCGGTTGACTCAGGTCGACTCAAGTCGACTTGGGTTGTCGGATCTACTCGGGCCTCTAGATTGCACGGGTCACTAGATCAACTCAAGTTGCTAGCGAGATCAGCTCAGGTCACCACACAGGTAACCAACTAGATCAACTCGGGTCACTAGATCAGCTTGGGTCACCAGCTAGATCAGCTCTAGTCGCTAGATCACCTGACAAAATCAGGTCACTAACTAGATCAGCCTGGGTCACCAACCATTTCATCTTAGGTCGCCAACTAGATCAGCTTAGGTCGCTAACTAGATCAACTCAGGTCGCCAGATCAGCTCTGGTTGCCAGCCAAAAACTTTGACTGCCATAATAAATTGGGTCACCACAGCGACTCGGGTCACCAGGTCGACTCGGTTGACTCGGGTCACCAGGTCGACTTGGTTGAATCAGGTCACTGGGTCGACTCGGTCGACTCGATGGACTTGGGTCACCAGGTCGACTTGGTTGACTCAGGTCACCGGGTCGACTCAGTCACCTGACTGACTCGGTCGACTCGGGATGACTCAGTTGACTCAGGTCATCGGATCGACTCGAGTCACCAAGTTGACTCGGGTCACCGGGTCGACTTGGGTTGTCAGATCGACTCGGGCCTCTGGATCAGTACGGGTCACTGGATCAACTCAAGTCGCTAGCGAGATCAACTCAGGTCACCACACGGGTCACCAACTAGATCAACTCACATCGCCAGATCAGCTTGGGTCACCAACCAGATCAACTCTGGTCGCTAGATCACCTGACAAACTTAAGTCACCAGCCAGATTAGCTTAGGTCACCAGCCAGTAACTCTGACTACCATAATAAATTAGGTCACCACAGTGACTCAGGTAACTGGGTTGACTCAGTCGACTCAGGTCGACTCAGTTGACTCAGGTCACCGGGTCGACTCGATCGACTCAGTTGACTCGATTCACCGGGTTGACTTAGGTTACTGGGTTGACACGATCGACTCAGTTGACTCAGGTCATTGGGTGGACTCCGTTGACTTAATCGACTCAGGTCACCGGGTTGACTCAGTCACCTGACTGACTCGGGTCGACTTGGTTGACTCGGGTCACAAGGTCGACTTGGTTGACTCGGGTCATCAGGTCGACTTGGTTGATTCGGGTCATCGGGTCGACTCGGTTGAGTCGGGTCACCAGGTCGACTCAGGTCGACTTGGGTTACCAGATCGACTCAGGCCTCTGGATCAGGATGGGTTACTGGATCAACTCAAGTTGCTAGCAAGATCAACTTAGGTCACCACACGGGTCACCAACTAGATCAACTCTGGTCGCCAGATTAGCTTGGGTCACCAACCAGATCAACTCTGGTCTCCAGATCACCTAACAAAATTAGGTCACTAGCAACTTGGGTCACTGGGTCGACTCAATTGACTCAGGTCACCGGGTGAACTCGGTCGACTCAGTTGACTCGGGTCACCGGGTCGACTCGGTTGACTCGGGTCATTGGGTCGACTCGGTCGAGTCAGGTCACCAGGTCGACTCGATCGAGTCGGGTCATCGGGTCGACTCAGGTCGTCGGGTTGACTCAGGTCAACTCGGTTGACTCAGGTCACCGGGTCGACTCGGTTGACTTGGGTCACCGCATCGACTTGGTTGACTCAGGTCACTGCGTCGACTCGGTTGACTCGGGTCATCGGGTTGACTCGGTTGACTCAGGTCATCGGGTCGACTCGGTTGACTCAGGTCACTGGGTTGACTCAATTGACTCAGGTCACTGGGTCGACTCGGTTGACTCGGGTCACCGAGTCAACTCGAATCGACTTGGGTTGCCGGATCGACTCAGGCCTCTAGATTGGGATGGGTCACTAGATCAACACAAGTCGCTAGTGAGATCAACTCAGGTCACCACACGGGTCACCAACTAGATCAACTCAGGTCACCAAATCAGATTGGGTCACTAGCCAGATCAGCTCTGGTCGCCAGATCACCTCACAAAATTAGGTCGACAGCCAAATCAGCTTAGGTTGCCAACTAGATCAATTCAGGTCACCAGATCAGCTCTAGTCACCAGCCAGTAACTCTGACTGCCATAATAAATTAGGTCACCATAGTGACTCAGGTCGCTGGGTCGACTCGATCGACTCGGGTCACCAGGTCAACTCGGTTGACACGGGTCACTGGGTCGACTCGGTCGACTCTGTTGACTCGAGTCACCGGGTTGACTCGGTCGACTCAGGTCACTAGGTCGACTTAGGTCGACTCAGTCACCTGACTGACTCGGTCGACTTGGGTCGACTTGGTTGCCTCGAGTCATCGTGTTAACTCAGTTGACTCAGGTCATCGGGTCAACTCAGTTGACTCCGGTCATTGGGTCAACTCAGTTGACTCAAGTCATCAGGTCAACTTAGTTGACTCAGGTCACTGGGTCGAGTCGGTCGACGCGGTTGACTCAGGTCACCAGGTCGACTTGGGTTGCCGGATCGACTCGGGCCTCTAGATCAAGATGGATCATCGGGTCAACTCAAGTTACTAGCGAGATCAACTCAGGTCACCACATGGGTCGCCAACTAGATCAACTTGGGTCACCAGATTAGCTTGGGTCACCAGCTAGATCAGCTCTGGTCGCCATATCAGCTTATGTCACCAACTAGATCAACTCAGGTCGCCAGCCAATAACTTTGACTGCCATAATAAATTGGGTCACCATAGTGACTCGGGTCGCTAGGTCAACTTGGTTGACTCAGGTCATAGGGTCGACTCGGTTGACTCAGTTGACTCAGGTCATTGGGTCGACTCAGTTGACTCATGTCACTGGGTCGACTCGAGTCACCAGGTCGACTCAGTTGACTCAGGTCACTAGGTCGACTCGGGTCAACTCAGTCACCTTACTAACTTAGGTAGACTTGGTTGACTTGGGTCACCAGGTCAACTTAGGTCATCAGGTCAACACGGTTGACTCAGGTCACTAGGTCAACTCTGTCGACTCAGGTCACCAAGTCAGCTGGGTCGACTTAGTCAACTCTGGTCACCGGGTCGACTCAGTTGATTCGAGTCACCGGGTCACTGGGTCGACTCAGTTGGCTCGGGTCATCGAGTTGACCAGGTTGACTCGGGTCACTGGGTCGACTCGGTGGACTCGAGTCGACTCGATTGACTCAGGTCGAGTTGGGTTGCCGGCTCGACTCGGGCCTCTGGATCGGGATGGGTCACTGGATCAACTCAAGTCGCTAGCGAGATCAACTCAGGTCACCACACGGATCACCAACTAGATTTACTCAGGTCGCCATATCAGCTTGGGTCACCAACCAGATCAGCTCTTGTCACCAGATCACCTGACAAAATTAGTTCACCAACCAGATCAGGTTAGGTCACCAATTAGATCAACTCAGGTCGCTAGATTAGCTCTGGTCGCCAGTGAGTAACTCCGACTGCCATAATAAATTGGGTCACCACAAAAACCCTGGTCGCTGGGTCGACTCAGTCAACTCAGTCAACTTGATCAACTCGGGTCACCGGGTCAACTCGGGTCATCGGGTCAACTCGGGTCACTGGGTCGACTCGGTCGACGTGGGTCACCGAGTCGACTTGGGTTGCCGAATCAACTTAGGCCTCGAGTCGACTTGGGTTGACACGGGTCGACCTAGTCGACTCAGGTCACTAGGTTGACTCAATTGATTCAGGTCACTAGGTCAACTCAGTCGACTCTGGTTTACTCGGGTCGACTCGGTCACCTGACCGACTCGGGACACCACGTCGACTCAGTCGACTCGGTTGACTCGGGTCATCGAGTCGACTCGGTTGACTCGGGTCATCGAGTCGACTCGGTTGACTCAGGTCACTCGGTCAACTCGATAGACTCGGGTCACCGAGTCGACTTGGGTTGCCGGATTGACTCAGGCCTCTGGATCAGGACGGGTCACTGGATCAACTCAAATCGCTAGCAAGATCAACTCAGGTCACCACACGGGTCGCCAACTAGATCAACTTGAGTCACCAGATCAACTTGGGTCACCAGCCAGATCAGCTCTGGTCTCCAGATGACCTGACAAAATTAGGTCACTAGCCAGATCAGCTTAGGTCACCCACTAGATCAATTCAGGTTGCCAGCTCAGCTCTGGTCGCCAGCTAGTAACTTTAACTGCCATAATAAATTAGGTCACCACAGCGACTTGGGTCACTGGGTCGACTCAGTTGACTCGGGTCATCGGGTCAACTCGGTCGACTCAGTTGACTTGGGTCACCAGGTCGACTCGGTTGACTCGAGTCATTGGGTCGACTCAGTTGACTCGGGTCACTGGGTCGACTCAATTGAGTCAGGTCACTGGGTCGACTCGGTCAACTTAGGTCATCGGGTCGACTCAGTCACCTAACCGACTCGGTCGACTCAGGTCGACTCGGATCACCGGGTTGAATCGATCGACTTGGTTGACTCGGGTCACCGCGTCAACTCAGTTGACTCGGGTCGACTCGGTTGACTCAGGTCACTGGGTTGACTCAGTTGACTCAGGTCACCGGGTCGACTCGATTGACTCAGGTCACCGGGTCGACTCGGGTCACCGGGTCAACTCGGTTGACTCGGATGATCGAGTCGACTCGGTCAACTCGGATCGACTTGGGTTGTTGGATCAACTCAAGCCTCTAGATCAGGATGGGTCACTAGATCAACACAAGTCGCTAGCGAGATCAACTCAGGTCACCACACAGGTCGCCAACTAGATCAACTCGAGTCGCCAGATCAGATTGGGTCACCAGCCAGATCAGCTCTGGTTGCTAGATCACCTCACAAAATTAGGTCGACAGCCAAATTAGCTCTGGTCACTAGATCACCTCACAAAATTAGGTCGACAACCAGATCAGCTTAGGTTGCCAACTAGATCAATTCAGGTCGCTAGATCAACTCTGGTCGCTAGCCAATAACTTTGACTGCCATAATAAATTGGGTCACCACAGCGACTCGGGTCGCTGGGTCGACTCGGTCGAGTCGGGTCACTGGGTCGACTTGGTTGACTTAGGTCACTAGGTCAACTCGGTCGACTCAGTTGACTCAGGTCACCGGGTTGACTCGGTTGACTCAAGTCACCGGGTCGACTTAGGTCGACTCGGTTGACTTGGGTCACCAGGTCGACTCAATTGACTCAGGTCATCGGGTCAACTCAGTTGACTCAGGTCATCGAGTCGACTCGATCGACTCGGGTCACTAGGTTGACTCGGTCGACGCGGTTGACTCAAGTCACCGGGTTGACTTGGGTTGCCGGATCGACTTAGGCCTCTAAATCAGGATGAGTCACTTGGTCAACTCAAGTCGCTAGCGAGATCAACTCAGGTCACCACACGGGTCGCCAACTAGATCAACTCAGGTCACCACACGGGTCGCCAACTAGATCAACTCAGGTCGCCAGATCAGCTTGGGTCACCAGCTAGATCAGCTCTGGTCACCAGATCACCTAACAAAATTAGGTCACCAGCCAGATCAGCTTATGTCACCAACTAGATCAACTCGGGTCGCCAGCCAGTAACTTCGACTGCCATAATAAATTGGGTCACCACAGTGACTCAGGTCGCTGGGTCGACTCGGTTGACTCAGGTCACAGGGTCGACTCGGTTGACTCAAGTCATCGGGTCGACTCGGTTGACTCATGTCACTGGGTCAACTCAGGTCACCGGGTCGACTTAGTTGACTTAGGTCACCAGGTCGACTCAGTTGACTCAGGTCACCGGGTCGACTCGGGTCGACTCAGTCACCTTACCGACTTAGGTCAACTTGGTTGACTCAGGTCACCATGTCAACTCAGGTCATTGGGTTGACACGGTTGACTCGGGTCACTGGGTTAACTCTATCGACTCGGTTGACTCGGGTCACCGAGTCGACTCAGTCGACTCTGGTCACCGGGTCGACTTGGTTGATTCGGGTCACCGGGTCACTGGTCGACTCGGTTGGCTCGGGTCATCGGGTCGACTCGGGTCACTGGGTCGACTCGGTTGACTCAGGTCGACTGGGTCGACTTAGTCAACTCTAGTCACCGGGTCGACTCGGTTGATTCGGGTCACCGGGTCACTAGGTCGACTCGGTTGGCTCGGGTCATCGGGTCGACTCAGGTCACTGGGTCGACTCGGTTGACTCAGGTCGACTGGGTCGACTTAGTCGACTCTGGTCACCGGGTCGACTCGGTTGATTCAGGTCACCGGGTCACCGAGTCGACTCGGTTGGCTCAGGTCATCAGGTCGACTCGGTTGACTCGGGTTGCTAGCTCGACTTGGGTTGCTGGCTCGACTCGAGCCTCTAGATCGAGACGGGTCATTGGATCAACTCAAGTCGCTAGCGAGATCAACTCAGGTCACCACATGGGTCGGCAACTAGATTTACTCGAGTCACCATATCAGCTTGGGTCACCAACCAGATCAGCTCTTATCGCCAGATCACCTGACAAAATTAGTTCACCAGCCAGATCAGGTTAGGTCGCTAACTAGATCAACTCGGGGTGCTAGATCAGCTCTAGTCGCCAGTGAGTAACTCTGACTACCATAATAAATTAGGCCACCATAAAAACCCCGGTCGCTGGGTCGACTTGGTTGACTCAGGTCACCGGGTCGACTCAGTTGACTCGGGTCATTGGGTCGACTCGGTCAACTCGGGTCACCGGGTCGACTCGGGTCATCGGGTCACTGGGTCGACTCGGGTCACCGAGTCGACTTGGGTTGCTGGATTGACTCAAGCCTCGAGTCGACTTGGGTTGACACGGGTCGACCTAGTCAACTCAGGTCACCGGGTCGACTCAATTGATTCAGGTCACTAGGTTGACTCAGTCGACTCTGGTTGACTCGGGTCGACTTAGTCACCTGACCGACTCAGTTGACTCGGGTCACCACGTTGACTCGGTCGACTCGGTTGACTCAGGTCGACTCAGTTGACTCGGGTCATCGGGTCGACTCAGTTGACTCAGGTCACTCGGTCGATTCGGTTGACTCGGGTCACTTGGTCAACTCGGGTCGACTCAATCACCTGACTGACTTAGGTCGACTTAGTTGACTCGGGTCACCAGGTCGACTCAGTTGACTCAGGTCACTGGGTCAACTCTGTCGACTCAGGTCACCAGGTCGACTGGGTCAACTCAGTCGACTCAGGTCACCGGGTCGACTCAGTCACTTGACCGACTCGGTTGATTCGGGTCACTGGGTCGACTCGGTTGACTCAAGTCACTGGGTCGACTCGATTGACTCGGGTCGACTCGAGTGACTCGGGTCACCGGGTCAACTCGGGTTGACTCGGGCCTCTGGATCAGGAGGGGTCATTGGATCAACTCAAGTTTCTAGCGAGATCAACTCAAGTCACCACACGGGTCCCCAACTAGATTTACTCAGGTCACCATATCAGCTTGGGTCACCAGCCAAATCAACTCTTGTCGCCAAATCACCTGACAAAATTAGTTCGCCAGCTAGATCAGGTTAGGTCGCCAACTAGATCAACTCGGGTTGCTAGATCAGCTCTGGTCGCCAATGAGTAACTCCAACTGCCATAATAAATTAGGTCACCACAGAAACCCCAGTCGCTGGGTCGACTCGGGTCGACTCGATTGACTCGGGTCATTGGGTCGACTCGGTCAACTCGGGTCACCGGGTCGACTCGGTTGACTCAGGTCATCAGGTCGACTTGGGTCACTGGGTCGACTCGGGTCACCGAGTCGACTTGGGTTGCTGGATCGACTCAGGCCTCAAGTTGACTTGGGTTGACACGGGTCGACCTAGTCTACTAAGGTCTCCTGGTCGACTCGGGTCGACTCAATCGATTCAGGTCACTGGGTCGACTCAATCACCTGACTGACTCGGTCATCTCAGGTCACCATGTCGACTCGATTGACTCTTGTCATCGGGTTGACTCAGTTGACTCAGGTCACTGGGTCAACCGATTGACTCAGGTCACTGGGTCGACTCGGTCACCACACGGGTCACCAACTAGATCAAGTTAGGTAGCTAGCGAGATCAACTCAGGTCACCACACTGGTCCCCAACTAGATCAACTCGGATCGCCAGATCAGCTTGGGTCACCAGCCAGATCAGCTGTGGTCGCCAGATCAGCTTGGGTCACCACATTGACTCAGGTCGCCACATTACTTGGCCAACTCGGGTCACCAGCCAGATCAACTCAGGTGACTCGGTTGACTCAGGTTATCGGGTCGACTCGGGTCGACTTGGGTTGCCAGATCAACTCGGGCCTCGAGTCGACTTGGGTTGACTTGGGTCACCAGGTCGATGCGGGTTGTCAGGTCAACACGAGTCACCGGTTCGACATGGGTCGCCAGTTTGACACGGGTCACTGGGTCGACACGGGTCACTGGGTCGACGCGAGTCACTGGGTCGACGCGGGTCACTAGGTCGACGCAGGTCGCTGGGTTGACTCGGGTCGTCAAGTTGACTCGGGTCGCCGGGTCAACTCAGGTTATTGGATCGACTCGGGTCTCTAGATCAGGACAGGTCACTTGATCAACTCGGGTCACCACATGAGTCACCAATTAGATCAACTCAGGTCACCAGATCAGCTTGGGTCACTAGCCAAATCTGCTCTGGTCGCCAAATCACCTAACCGACTCGGGTCGCCAGCCAGATCAGCTTGGGTCACCACATCACCTGGCCAACTCGGTTCGCCAGATCAACTCAGGACACGACATCGACTCAGGTAGTTAGCTAGATCATCTCAGATCACCAGATCGCCCGATGAACTCAGGTCGGGTGGGGTCTCTAGATCGAGTCGAGTCACCAGATCAAGTCGGGTCCCGAGCCAGATCAACTCAGGTCACCACATCGACTCGGGTCACCAGCCAGATTAGGTCAGGTCACTAGATAGCCTGACCTACTTAGATCTCCAGTGAGTCTGTCCACTTTTTGAATGATTGACCCATACTCCTCTTCAAGTATTATCATAGTCAAGTCTCCGCTTCTAGCTCGACAATAAGAAGGGCGTGACTCCATGTATGGCCTGAGTGATTTTTTTTTAACTCTGGTTTTTTCATTCTTTTTGTCGTAGGGAGCCTCCTTTGTCTATTTTTTTTACAACTTTTGACCTCGCTCACGATCAAGCTAGGCCAACTCATTTAAACTTGGATCGCATAAATCTAATATGCACAATAGTAATGTTGATGAGTATGCAAACACATCAATGAAGTCATCTCAGTATGTCAAGTCCCCCAACTTAGATCACTCGAGTCGCATAAGTAACTCAGATAGCCATAATAAATTAGGTCACCATAGTGACTCGGGTCACTAGGTCGACTCAGGTCACGGGGTCGACTCGGGTCATCAAGTCAACTCAGGTTGCTGGGTTGACATAGCCGAATCGACTCAGGTCTTTGGATCGGGACGGGTCACTTGATCAACTCGTGTCGCTAGCCAAATCAACTTAGGTCATCACATGGGTCGCCAACTAGATCAACTCGGGTCGCTAGATCAGCTCTGGTCACCAGATCACCTGACCAACTTAGGTCGCCAACCAAATCAGCCTTGATCGCCACATTGACTCAGGTTGCCACATCACCTAGCCAACTTGGGTCGCCAGCCAGATCAACTCGAGTTGCCAGATCGACTCGGGACACCACATCGACTCAGGTAGTCAGCTAGATCATCTTGGATCCCTAGATCGCTCGATGAACTCAACTCAGGTGGGGTCTCTAGATCAAGTCGGGTCACCAGATCAAGTCGGGTCCTGAGCTAGATCAACTTAGGTCACCACATCGACTTAGGTCACCAGCCAGATCAGGTCCCTAGCCAGATCAACTCAGGTCACCACATCCAATATGCACAATAGTAATGCTGATGAGTATGCAAACTCATCAATGAAGTCATCTCAGTATGCCAAGTTGTCAAGTCCTCCAACTTAGATCAGTCGAGTCGCATAAGTAACTCCAACTACCATAATAAACTTAGATCACTCGGGTCGTTAGGTCGACTCGGGTTGCCGGCTTGACTCGGGTCTCTAGATCGCGATAGGTCGCTGGATCAACTCGGGTTGCTAGCTAGATTAACTCAAGTCACCACATCGACTTGGGTCATCACCTAGATCAGCTCAGGTTGCCACATCACCTAACCAACTCAGGTCAGGTCGGGTCACCAGATTAATTCGGGTCACCAGCCAGATCAACTTAGGTTGCCACATCAACTCGAGTATCCAGATAGATCAGCTCGGGTCACCAAATCACCTAACTAACTTAGGTCAGGTTGGGTTAGGTCTCCTGATCAGGTCGGGTCACCGGATCAACTCAGGTCGCTAATTAGATCAACTCGGGTCACTAACATGATCAACTCGGGTCAACACATCAGCTTATGTTGTTAACACATTCCAATATGCCAAGCTGTCTAGTTTGCTAGCTCGGATCACTCGAGTCGCATAAGTAACTCGTATTGCCAAAACAACTTGGGTCACCTAATTAACTCGAGTCATCAGATCGACTCGGGTCGCCAGATCGACTCGGGTCACCGGATCGACTCGAGTCCTCGAATCGACTCGGGTCACCGTATTGACGCAGGTCACCGGATCGACTCAGGTCTCCAGATCAGGATGGGTCGTCCGATCGACTCGGTTCATCGGATCGATTCGGGTATCCAGATAGATCAAATCAGGTCACCAAATCACCTGACTAACTTAGGTTAGGTCGGGTCTCTGGATCGAGTCGGGTCACCAGATCAAATTGGGTCTCCAGCCAGATCAACTCGGGTCAACACATCGACTCGAGTCACCAACCAGATCAACTTGGGTCGCCAGACCAACTCAGGTCAGGTCGGGTAAGGTCTCCAGATTGGGTCAAGTCGCGGGATCATTTCAGCTCGCCAGCCAGATCAACTCGAGTTGCTACATCGACTCGACTCGACTCGCCAACCAGATCAGCTCAGGTCATTAGATCACCTGACCAACTCGAGTCAGGTCGACGGATGAAGTCAGATCGCCAGATCAACTCAGGTCGCCAGCCAGATCAACTCAGATCATCACATCGACTTAGGTCGCCAGCCAAATCAGCTCGGGTCACCAAATCAACTCGGGTCACCAGCCAGATCAACTCGGGTTAACAAATTTGAGTTTTGACCCCACTCGCAAGCGAGCTAGGCTAACTCATTCAAACTTGGATCGCCTCAATCTAATATGCATAATAGTAATACTAACGAGTATGCAAACTCATCAATGAAGTCAACTAAGTATGCCAGCCTGATCAACTCAGGTCAACAAATTGACTCGGGTCACCAACCAGATCAACTCGGGTCACCAGATTGCCAGGCCAAGTTGGGTCGGGTCGGGTTGGGTCAGGTCTCTAGATCGGGTTGGGTCAGTTCTCTAGATCGGGTCGGGTTGCCAGATCAATTCTTGTCGCCAACCAGATCAACTCAGGTCGCCACATCGACTCGGGTCGTCAGCCAGATCAGCTCGGGTCACCACATCACCTAACCAACTCGGGTTAGGTCGGGTCACCCGATCAATTTGGGTCACTAAGTTGGGTGTGACTCCATGAATGGCACGAGTGGTTTTCTTTTTCAACTCTAGTTTTTTCATTCTTTTCATTGTACGAAGCCTCCTTTGTCTATTTTTTTAGGACTTTTGACCCCGCCCTGAGGATCGCCAACGAGCTCGACCGGATCCTGTCCGAGATCTTGCTCGTGAGCGAGCTCACCGGGATCCCGTCGCCAACGAGCTAGGCGTGACTCCATGGATGGCTCTAGTGATTTAAGTTTTTTATAACTTGAAAATTTTGTTCTTTTCCTTGTATAGAGCCTCCTTTATCCATTTTTTCCTACGAGTTTCGACCCCGCCAGCGACCTTGTTAAGTTCTCATCGCAGGTCTTGCCCTACTACCACGAAAGCCTCCCAGCGGTTATATGAAATGACCCCGGGTCATTTCAACACTGCGTCTAACAATAACTAGTCAGACTGCATCAAATGATGTCCACCTCGATCCATGCCAACTCATTCAAACTTGGATCACCTCAATCTAATATGCACAATAGTAATGCTGACAAGTATGCCAACTCATCAATGAAGTCGCCTTAGCATGCCAAGCTGTCAAGTCCCCCAACTTGAATTACTCCAGTCGCATAAGTAATTCGGATCATTGGATCGACTCGCATCGCCGAGTCAACTCGGGTTTCTGGATCGACTCGAGTCCCCAAAACAACTTGGGTTGCCAGTCGGATCAACTCGGGTCACCATCCAGATCAACTCAGGTCGCAAGATCACCTGACTAACTTAGATTGACGAAGTTGCCTAGCCAACTTGGATCGCTAGACTTGCCAGATCGACTCGAATCACTGGAGTCATCAGATCGACTCAGATCTCTATTTCAAGTCGGCCCTATTGCCACGAAGGCATCCCAATGATAACCAGTCAGATCGCAAGTTAAATCACATCAAATGATGTTCACCTCGATCTGTGCTAACTCATTCAATCTTGGATCACCTCGATCCAATATGCCAAGCTGTCAAGTCCACCAGCTCAGATCACTCGAGTTGCATAAGTAACTCAGATCGCCAGAACAACTCGGGTCACCAGATCGACACAGGTCGTCAAATCCACTCGGGTTGCCGAATCAACTCGAGTCGTCGGATCGACTCGGGTCTCCAGATTAGGACGGGTTGTCAGATCGACTCGGGCCGCCAGCCAAATCTACTCGGGTCCCTACATCGACTCAGGTATCCATATAGATCATATTGGGTCGCCAAATCACCTGACTAACTAAAGTTAGGTCAAGTTTGGTCGGGTCAGGTCTCCGGATTGGGTCGGGTCACCGGATCAACTTGGGTCAACATATCGACTCGAGTCGCCAACCAGAACAACTCGGGTCACCAGATTGCCAGACCAACTCGGGTTGGGTCGGGTCAGGTCTTCAGATCGGGTCAGGTCACGGGATCATTTTGGGTCGCCAGCCAGATCAACTCGGGTCGCCACATCAACTCGACTCACCAACCAGGTCAGGTCGGGTCACCAGATCACCTGACCAACTCGGTCAGGTCGACGGATGAAGTCGGATCGCTGGATCAACTCAGGTCGCTAGCCAGATCAACTTGGGTCACCACACCAACTCAGGCCGCCAGCCAAATCAGCTCAGGTCGCGAGATCAACTCAGGTCAACAAATGTGACTTTTGACCCCACTCACAAGTGAGCTAGGCTAACTCATTCCAAGTCTCTCATGGAAAAGTCCATGACTTCCCATTCCTATACCTATGCTGACGAGTATGCCAACTCATCAATGAATTCGGCTCAGCATGCCAAGTTGTCAAGTCCCCCAACTTGAATTACTCCAGTCACATAAGTAATTTAGATCACCAGAACAACTCGGGTCACCGGATCGACTCAATTCGCCGGATTGACTTGGATCACCGGATCACTAGAGTCGGCAAAGTAACCCAGATCTCTAGGGTCATAACGGGATAGGTATTGTTTACGGATGTAACGACCTCTGAGATGAGCCCAACTCGTCAATCGGAGCCAGCTCGCCAATCTGATTGAGCTAGCCGATCTGAGCCAACTCACCGATTTGAGCTAGCAAGACACCTCTCAAGAATTGAGTTTGAGAACTTCTCCACTAATGAGTTGTCCTCAAGATGTGAACTTGCATCCAGATTAGGACTTGTGGCTTGCACGAGCCAATGTCATGAAGACCTCCTACGTACATGCAACCAATGCATCTCATAGTCCAACATAGTTCTGAACTAGCTCATTACGCCACCATCTCGCACATGTTCCAAGTCTCCCATGGAAAAGTCCCCAACTTCCCATTCCAATACCTAGTTGATTTCACCTCGGATCGAGTCCCCAACAAGATCCAATGCCACTCTGCACAAAGCAGTCCATGCTACTTCATGCAGCTCGAATGACACCTCGACTTGACTCTAAACCTTACCCAGGCCAAAACTATTAACAACTTGTCGCACAACCCCATGAATGCTCCTCGAATCAAGTCCCTGACATGACCCTACTCCTGAGTGCACCAAACAACTCCTTTGTTACACCTCGGATCGAGTCCCTTACATGTCAGTTCAAGTCAGTCGACGTGTTAGCTCTATTTCTAGTATGAGGTGATCTTGTCACATCAACACTACACCCATCCATTGTAAGTTAGCCATACCACCACAAAGTCATCCAACAGTCATTATGAAATGACCCCTATCACATCAAGCTGTGTTGGTTTGTTTCAAGTCGGCCCTATTGCCACGAAGGCATCCCAATGGTAACTAGTCAAATCGCATCAAATGATGTTCACCTCGATCTATGCCAATGCTGCCTATGATTGATTTGCTAGCTCTCTACGGATATTTTTGGATATGCCATTTGATACCTGAATGCTATGCATGGGTTCGTGCATAGACGATTCGAGCTGAGCTTAAGGATGTTGAGTTCTCAAGTGAATATGAATAGGCGAGTTGTTCTATGGAGTAGAACTCAGGAATGCATGATGGATTGAGCTCATCTCGCGGATCCGAGCCAGCTCGTTGATCCGATCCAGCTTGTCGATCTGAGCCAGCTCGACGATCCGAGCCAGCTCGTCAAGTTGAGCCTTTTACGAGATTTAAATTTTTTGCGACCTATCGACGTCGGCAAGCATTTGTATGGGGGAGAAAGACTCGGACTAATAACTTATCCTCGTAGGGGAGGTGTTGTTGGTGGATGTGAGGATTTTTGAGATGAGACCCAAGCTGGAACAAATTCTAGTGCGCATTGTGATTAGAGCTAAGCTAAAGGATATTGAGTTCTCAAAGGAATACAAATAGGCAAGTTGTTTTATGGAGTAGAACACGGGAATGCATGATGGATCCGATCCGATTTGAGCCGAGCCGGCTCGGCGATCCGAGCCAGCCAGCTTGGAAAACCGAGCCGGCTCGCTCGGCAAACCGTGCCAGCTCGCCGATTCGAGTCAGCTCGCTCGGTGATCCGAGCCAGCTCGCTTGGCGATCCGAGCCTTTTACGAGATTTTAAGTTTTTGTGACTTATCGGCGTCGGCAAGCATTTCTACGTGGGAGCAAGACTCGGACTAATAACTTATATAGGGGAGGTGTTGTTGGTGGATGTAAGGATCTTTGAGATGAGACTCGAGATGGAATGGATTCTAGTGCCCATTGTGATTCGAGCTGAGCTAAAGGATGTTGAGTTCTCAAGTGAATACAAATAGGTGAGTTGTTCTATGGAGTAGAACACGGGAATGCATGATGGATTGAGCTCAGCTCGTCGATCCGAGCCAGCTCACGGATTCGAGCTAGCTTGTCGAGCTGAGTCTTTTACGAGATTTAAAGTTTTCGTGACCTATCCGTGTCGGCGAGCATTTCTACGGGGGAGCAAGACTTGGACTAATAACTTATATAGGGGAGGTGGTGTTGGTGGATGGAAGGATCTTTGAGATGAGACCCGAGCTGGAACGGATTCTAGTGCGCGTTGTGATTCGAGTTGAGCTAAAGGATGTTGAATTCTCAAGTGATTACAAATAGGCGAGTTATTCCATGGAGTAGAACACGGGAATGCATGATGGATTGAGCTCAACTCGGCGATCCGAGCCAGCTCGGCGATCCGAGCCAGCTCGGCGATCCGAGCCAGCTCGGCGATCCGAGCCAGCTCGGCGATCCGAGCCAGCTCGGCGATCCGAGCCAGCCCGTCGAGCTGAGTCTTTTACAAGATTTAAATTTTTTGTGACCTTTCGGCGTTGGCGAGCATTTCTACGGGGGAGTAAGACTCGGACTAATAACTTATATAGGGGAGGTGTTGTTGGTGAATGTAAGGATCACTGAGATGAGACCCGAGCTGGAACGGATTCTAGTGCGCGTTATGATTCGAGCTGAGCTAAAGGATGTTCAGTTCTCAAGTGAATACAAAGAGGTGACTCATTCTATGGAGTAGAACATGGGAATGCATGATGGAATGAGCTCAGATCGCCGATCCGAGCTAGCTCGTCGATCCGAGCCACGGGTATGTACGATCCGAGCCAGCCCGTCGAGCTGAGTCATTTATGAGATTTAAATTTTTTGTGACCTTTCGGCGTTGGCGAGCATTTCTACGGGGGAGCAAGACTCGGACTAATAACTTATATAGGGGAGGTGTTGTTGGTGAATGTAAGAATCATTGAGATGAGATCCGAGCTGGAACGGATTCTAGTACGCGTTGTGATTCGAGCTGAGCTAAAGGATGTTCAGTTCTCAAGTGAATACAAAGAGGTGAGTCATTCTATGGAGTAGAACATGGGAATGCATGATGGAATGATCTCAGATCGTCGATCCGAGCTATCTCGTCGATCCGAGCCAGCTCGCTGATCCGAGCCATGGGTATGTAGGTAGTTTTCATGAGATCGGCTCGCCCGGCCCACAAGTCAAACATCGATTCTCTTATTAAGGGTGAGCCCTTGTCTAGCGTTTGGGTCGCTCGGTACAAGCTGTTCGATTTGTAATGTGTGCAAAGCTTTTGGGTTGATATTTGGAAGATTTAAATTTTTTGTGAGCTATTCTCCTCGTTTCACTTGATATTTTTGAAGATTTGAATTATTTGTGAGCTATTCTCCCCGTTTCCCTTGATTTTTTTGGAAGAATTGGAATTTTTGAGAGTTGTTCTCTTCGCCTCAAATTTCTACGGAAGAGCAAGACTTGGACTAATAACTTATATAGGGGAGGTGTTGTTGGTGAATGAAAGGATCTTTGAGATGAGACCCGAGCTGGAACGGATTCTAGTGCGCGTTGTGATTCAAGCTGAGCTAAAGGATGTTCAGTTCTCAAGTGAATACAAAGAGGTGAGTCGTTTTATGGAGTAGAACACGGGAATGCATGATGGAATGAGCTCAGATCGACGATCCGAGTCAGCTCGCTGATCTGAGCCACGGGTATGTAGGCAGTTTTCATGAGATCGGCTCGCCCGGCCCACAAGTCAAACACTGATTCTCTTATTAAGGGTGAGCCCTTGTCTAGCGTTTGGGTCGCTCGGTACAAGCTGTTTGATTTGTAATGTGTGCGAAGCTTTTGGGTTTGATATTTGGAAGATTTGAATTTTTTGTGAGCTATTCTCCTCGTTTCACTTGATTTTTTTGAAGATTTGAATTATTTGTGAGCTATTCTCCCCATTTCCCTTGATTTTTTGGAAGATTTGGATTTGTTGCGAGTTGTTCTCTTCGCCTCAAATTTCTACGGAAGAGCAAGACTTGGACTAATAACTTATATAGGGGAGGTGTTGTTGGTGAATGCAAGGATCTTTGAGATGAGACCCGAGCTGGAACGGATTCTAGTGCACGTTGTGATTCGAGCTGAACTAAAGGATGTTTAGTTCTCAAGTGAATACAAAGAGGTGAGTCATTTATGGAGTAGAAGACGGGAATGCATGATGGAATGAGCTCAGATCGCCGATCCGAGCTAGCTTGTCGATCCGAGCCACGGGTATGTAGTCAGTTTTCATGAGATCGGATCGTCCGGGCCACAAGCTAGCTATTTTTTGTGAGCTATTCTCTTTGTTTCCTTTGATTTTTTTGGAAGACTTGCATTTTTTGTGAGCTATTCTCTTCGTTTCAATTGAATTTTTGGAAGTTATGCATTTTTTGTGATGTAGTCTCTTCGTTTCACTTGCATTTTTGGGAGATTTGATTTTTTTTGTGAGCTATTCTCTTCTTTTCCCTTGAATTTTTTTTTGCAAGACTTGCATTTTTTGTGAGCTATTCTCTTCGTTTCAATTGAATTTTTAGAAGTTTTGAATTTTTTGTGATCTATTCTTCTTTGTTTCACTTGTATTTTTGAGAGATTTGAAATTTTTGTGAGATATTCTCTTCGGCTCAAATTTCTACGGAAGTGCAATACTTGGACTAATAACTTATATAGGGGAGGTGTTGTCCGCGGAAGCTCCCCCATGCCCCTCTAATAGAATCAGTGCTAGTGATCCCATTTTGAAATCCGACGGACGGATGGATGAGCAGGTCGGATTTCAAAACGGGATCAGCAGCACTGATTCCATTAGAGGGGCATGAAGCCACCTGATTGCTATGCGGGGGCTGCTCAAAGTCCCGTCTTTCGAGTCGCTCGACGGCGCAAGTCGGAAAGGGTTCGACAGCGGTTGTCGTTCCAATGCGTCGTCGCAGTGACATGGAAGGCGATCTTCGGGTTAGCCCTTGTCTAGCTTTTGGGTCGCTTGGTACAAGCGATCTGCTATGTACTTTCCGCGAACCCCTATCCGGGTACTCGTTAGCTATGCATTGGCTCTTGCATGTGTGGAACGGAGAGATGCGGCCTTCACAGGGAGTCGGCCTGAAATAGTTCTGTGCGTGCGAATGGAGCCGCGTATAGCTTTTGGGTCGTTTGGATAGGGTGCCCCTCCAAGCGAATCAGTGCTGGTGCTCGGACGGATTTGCGGCTCAGATTTAAAATGTGAGGAGCATGCCTGATTTTATTTGAGGGGCATGAAGCCACCTGATTGCTATGCGGGGGCTCCCCTGGGTCGTCTCTTTTGGGTCACTCGATGGCGCAAGTCGGAGAAGGGTTCGACAACGGTAGTCGTTCCAGCGCGTCGTCATTAGTGATACTGAAGTCGATCTGTGTGCAGCCCCCGTCTAGCACTTGGGTCTGCATGCCGCAAGAAGATTTGAATTTTTTGTGAGTTAAAGTCTTTTTCTTTTTTTCGTTTCACTGGAGTTTTTGCGAGATTTGAAGTTTTTGTGAGCTATTCTCTTCGTTTCACTTAAATTTTTTGTGAGCTATTCTCTTCGTTTCACTTGAATTTTTGGAAGTTTTGAGTTTTTTGTGAGCTATCCTCTTCGTTTCACTTGAATTTTTGCAGGATTTGAATTTTTTGTGAGCTATTCTTCTTTGTTTCACTTGGTTTTTTGGAAGATTTGAATTTTTTGTGAGCTATTTTCTTTGTTTCCCTTGTTTTTTTTGGAAGACTTGCATTTTTTGTGAGCTATTCTCTTCTTTTCCCTTGATTTTTTTTTTGCAAGACTTGGATTTTTGTGAGCTATTCTCTTCATTTCAATTGAATTTTTGGAAGTTTTGAATTTTTTGTGATCTATTCTCTTTGTTTCACTTGTATTTTTGAGAGATTTGAAATTTTTGTGAGATATTCTCTTCGGCTCAAATTTCTACGAAAGTGCAATACTTGGACTAATAACTTATATAGGGGAGGTGTTGTCCGCGGAAGCTCCCCCATAGCCCCTCTAATAGAATCAGTGCTGGTGATCCCGTTTTGAAATCCGACAGACGGACGGATGATTAGGTCAGATTTCAAAATGGGATCAGCAGCACTGATTCCATTACAGGGGCATGAAGCCACCTGATTGCTATGCGTGGGCTGCTCAAAGTCCCGTCTTTCGGGTCGCTCGATTGCGCAAGTCGGAAAGGGTTCGACAGCGGTTGTCGTTCCAATGCGTCGTCGTTGTGACATGTAAGGCGATCTTAGGGTCAGCCCCCGTCTAGCTTTTGGGTTGCTTTGGTACAAGCGATCTGCTATGTACTTTCCGCGAAACCCTATCCGGGTACTCGTTAGCTATGCGTTGTCTCTTGCATGTGTGCAACGAAGAGATGCGGCCTTCACAGGGAGTCGGCCTGAAACAGTTCTGTGGCCGTGCGAATGGAGCCGCGTATAGCTTTTGGGTCGTTTGGATAGGGTGCCCCTCCAAGTGAATCAGTGCTGGTGCTCGGATGGATTTGCGGCTCGGATTTAAAATGTGAGTAGCATGCCTGATTTTATTGGAGGGGCATGAAGCCACCTGATTGCTATGCGGGGGCTCCCCTGGGTCGTCTCTTCTGGGTCACTCGATGGCGCAAGTCGGAGAAGGGTTCAACAACGGTAGTTGTTCCAGCGCGTCGTCATTAGTGATACTGAAGTCGATCTGTGGGCGAGCCCGGTCTAGCATTTGGGTCTGCATGCGGCAAGAAGATTTGAATTTTTTGTGAGTTAAGTCTTTTTCGTTTCACTGGAGTTTTTGCGAGATTTGAAGTTTTTGTGAGCTATTCTCTTCGTTTCACTTGAATTTTTGGAAGTTTTGAATTTTTTGTGAGCTATTCTCTTCGTTTCACTTGAATTTTTTTGAAGTTTTGAATTTTTTGTGAGCTATTCTCTTCCTTTCACTTGAATTTTTGCAGGATTTGAATTTTTTGTGAGCTATTCTTCTTTGATTTCACTTGGTTTTTTCGAAGATTTGAATTTTTTTGTGAGCTATTCTCTTTGTTTCCCTTGATTTTTTTTTGGAAGACTTGCATTTTTTGTGAGCTATTCTCTTCGTTTCAATTGAATTTTTGGAAGTTATGCATTTTTGGTGATGTAGTCTCTTCGTTTCACTTGCATTTTTGGGAAATTTGATTTTTTTGTGAGCTATTCTCTTCTTTTTCCTTGATTTTTTTTGCAAGACTTGGATTTTTTGTGAGCTATTCTCTTCATTTCAATTGAATTTTTGGAAGTTTTGAATTTTTTGTGATCTATTGTTCTTTGTTTCACTTGTATTTTTGAGAGATTTGAAATTTTTGTGAGATATTCTCTTCGGCTCAAAATTTCTACGAAGTGCAATACTTGGACTAATAACTTATATAGGGAGGTGTTGTCCGCGGAAGCTCTCCCCCATGCCCCTCTAATAGAATCAGTGCTGGTGATCCCCGTTTTGAAATCCGACAGACGGACGGATGATTAGGTCGGATTTCAAAACGGGATCAGCAGCACTGATTCCATTAGAGGGGCATGAAGCCCACCTGATTGCTATGCGGGGGCTGCTCAAAGTCCCGTCTTTCGGGTCGCTCGATGACGCAAAGTCGGGAAGGGTTCGACAGCGGTTGTCGTTCCAATGCGTCGTCGCTGTGACATGGAAGGCGATCTTCGGGGTCAGCCCCCGTCTAGCTTTTGGGTTGCTTTGGTACAAGCGATCTGCTTGTACTTTCCGCGAAACCCTATCCGGGTATTCGTTAGCTATGCGTTGTTTCTTGCATGGGTGGAACGGAGAGATGCGGGCCTTCACAGGGAGTCGGCTTGAAACAGTTCTGTGCGTGCGAAAGGAGCCGCGTATAGCTTTTGGGTCGTTTGGATAGGGTGCCCCTCCAAGTGAATCAGTGCTGGTGCTCGGACGGATTTGCGGCTCGGATTTAAAATGTGAGTAGCATGCCTGATTTATTGGAGGGGCATGAAGCCACCCGATTGCTATGCGGGGGCTCCCCTGGGTCGCCTCTTTTGGGTCACTCGATGGCGCAAGTCGGAGAAGGGTTCGACAACGGTAGTCGTTCCAGCGCGTCATCATAGTGATACTGAAGTCGATTTGTGGGCGAGCCCCCGTCTAGCTCTTGGGTCTGCATGCCGCAAGGAGATTTGAATTTTTCGTGAGTTTAAGTCTTCGTTTTTCCTTGATTTTTTTTTGGAAGACTTGAATTTTTGGAAGTTCTGAATTTTTTTGTGAGCTATTATCTTTCGTTTCACTTGAATTTTTGCAAGATTTGAAATTTTTGTGAGCTATTCTCTTTGTTTCACTTGGTTTTTTTTGGAAGATTTGAATTTTTGTGAGCTATTCTCTTTGTTTCCCTTTGTTTTTGTTTTTTTTTTGTTTTTTTTTGGGAAGACTTGCGTTTTTTTGTGAGCTATTCTCTTCGTTTTCAATTGAATTTTTGGAAGTTATGCATTTTTTGTGATGTAGTCCTCTTCGTTTCACTTGGTTTTTTGGAAGATTTGAATTTTTTGTGAGCTATTCTCTTTATTTCCCTTTGATTTTTTTGGAAGACTTGCATTTTTTTGTGAGCTATTCTCTTCGTTTCAATTGAATTTTTGGAAGTTATGCATGATGCATTTTTTGGGAGATTTGATTTTTTTTGTGAGCTATTCTCTTCTTTTCCTTTGAATTTTTTTTGCAAGACTTGCATTTTTTGTGAGCTATTCTCTTCGTTTCAATTGAATTTTTGGAAGTTTTGAATTTTTTGTGATCTATTCTTCTTTGTTTCACTTATATTTTTGAGAGATTTGAAATTTTTGTGAGATATTCTCTTCGGCTTCAAATTTCTACGGAAGTGCAATACTTGGACTAATAACTTATATAGGGGAGGTGTTGTTCGCGGAAGCTCCCCCATGCCCCTCTAATGGAATCAGTGCTGGTGATCCCGTTTTGAAATCCGACAGACGGATGGATGATTAGGTCGGATTTCAAAACGGGATCAGCAGCACTGATTCCATTATAGGGGCATGAAGCCACCTGATTGCTATGCGTGGGCTGCTCAAAGTCTCATCTTTCAGGTCGCTCGACGGCGCAAGTCGGAAATGGTTCGGCAGCGGTTGTCGTTTCCAATGCGTCGTCGCAGCGACATGGAAGGCGATCTTCGGGTCAGCCCCTGTCTAGCTCTTGGGTTGCTTTGGGTACAAGCGATCTGCTATGTACTTTCCGCGAACACCTATCCCGGGTACTCGTTAGCTATGTGTTGGCTCTAGCACGCATGGAACGCAGAGATGCGGCCTTCACAGGGAGTTGGCCTGAAACAGTTCCGTGCCTTGCGAATGGAGCCGCGTATAGCTTTTCGGTCGTTTGGATAGGTGCCCCTCCAAGTGAATGAGTGTTGGTGCTCGGACGGATTTGCCGCTCGGATTTAAAAATGTGAGCAGCAGCACAGATTCTATTGGAGGGGCATGAAGCCACCAATTTTTATGCGTGGGCTCCCTTGGGTCGTGTCTTTTGGGTCACTCGATGGCGGAAGTCAGAGAAGGGTTCGACAGCGGTAGTCGTTCCAGCGCGTCGTCATAGTGATACTGAAGTCGATCTGTGGGCGAGCCCCCGTCTAGCTCTTGGGTCTGCATGTCGCAAGAAGATTTGAATTTTTTGAGTTAAGTCTCTTCGTTTCACTTGAATTTTTGCGAGATTTGAATTTTGTTTGTTGCGAGGTAGTAAAATTCTCTTCGTTTTGACTTGAAGTTTTGGATTTTTTTGTGAGCTATTCTCTTCGTTTTTCCTTGGTTTTTGTTTTGGAAGACTTGAATTTTTTGTGGGCTATTATTTTATTCTTTTCACTTGAATTTTTGGAAGTTTTGAATGTTTTTGTGAGCTATTCTCTTCGTTTTCACTTGAATGTTTGCAAGATTTGAATTTTTTGTGAGCTATTCTGTTTGTTTCACTTGGTTTTTTTGGAAGATTTGAATTTTTTTGTGAGCTATTCTGTTTTGTTTCCCTTGATTTTTTTGTAAGACTTGCATTTTTTGTGAGCTATTCTCTTCGTTTCAATTGAATATTTGGAAGTTGTGCATTTTTGTGATTGTAGTCTCTTCGTTTCACTTGCATTTTTGGGAGATTTGATTTTATTTGTGAGCTATTCTCTTTTTTTTCCCTTGATTTTTTTGTGAGCTATTCTCTTCGTTTCAATTGAATTTTTGGAATTTCTGAATTTTTTGTGATCTATTCTTTTTGTTTCACTCGTATTTTTGAAAGATTTGAAATTTTTGTGAGATATTCTCGTCGGCTCAAATTTCTACGGAAGTGCAAGACTTGGACTAATAACTTATATAGGGGAGGTGTTGTCCGCGGAATCTCCCCCATGCCCCTCTAATAGAATCAGTGCTGGTGATCCCGTTTTGAAATCCGACAGACGGACGGATGATTAGGTCAGATTTCAAAACGCGATCAGCAGCACTGATTCCATTAGAGGGGCATGAAGCCACCTGATTGCTATGCGGGGCTGCTCAAAGTCCCGTCTTTCGAAGGTCGCTCGACGGTGCAAGTCGGAAAGGGTTCGGCAGCGGTTGTCGTTCCAATGCGTCGTCGCAGTGACATGGAAGGCGATCTTCGGGTCAGCCCCCGTCTAGCTTTTGGGTTGCTTTGGTACAAGCGATCTGCTATGTACTTTCGCGAACCCCTATCCGGGTACTCGTTAGCTATGCGTTGGCTCTTGCATGCATGGAACGAAGAGATGCGGCCTTCACAGGGAGTTGGCCGGAAATAGTTCTGCTCTTGTGAATGGAGCCGCGTATATAGCTTTTGAGTCATTTGGGTAGGTGCGCCCCTCCAAGAGAATCAGTGCTGGTGCTCGGACGGATTGGTAGCTCGGATTTAAAATATGAACACTAGCACTGATTCTATTGGAGGGGCGCATTAGGCCACCCGCTTGCTATGCGGGGGCTGTCCAGGGTCGTAACTTTTGGGTCAGTCGACGGTGCACTTCGGAAAGGGTTCGACAGCGGTTGTCGTTCCAACACATCGTCGCATTGACAAGAAAGGCGATCTTCGGGTCAGCCCCCGTCTAGCTCCCGGGTCACTTGGTACAAGCTACTTGCTTATGTCGCTTCGACTTCCGATACTTGAGTGCGCAATGGCTCAAGATGCTTTGCATTGGAATCAGTTAGTTATCATATGTGTCGGCGGATTGGATCTCAAGTCAATCTAGGCGGGTGCGACATTAGTTGCTAAGTCTCGATCGAAAACGATTTGGATTCATCTAGATGCATTGTTATCTGACTTGAGGAACTATGCGAGCGAGTTGGGTTACCTCCTCGTGGATATGTTGGATACGCGTTATGACGGATAAGATGATGGATTGCGGTAAGAATGACGAATTTTTGGAAGATGAATTATTTTGGTGAGCCATGTTCTTTGTTTTACTTGAATTTCTGGAAGATTTGAATTTTGTTTTCTAGCTATTCTTTTCGTTTCCTAGATTTTTTCGAAAGACTTGAATTTTTTGTGATCTATTCTGTTCGTTTCACTTGAATTTTTGGAAGATTTGATTTTTTGTGAGCTTTTTGTCATCGTTTCACTTGAATTTTTGGAAGATTTGAATTTTTTGGGAGCCAGTTTCTTCGGCTTAAATTCCACTCAAGAGCAAGACTCGGACTAATAACTTATATAGGGGAGGAGTTGTGTGTTGTTCGCGGAAGCTCCCCCATATCCCCTCTTATAGAATCATTGCGGTGATCGGACGGATGTGTAGGTCGGATTTCAAAATGGGATCACCAGCACTGATTCTATTAGAGGGGCATGAAGCCACTTGATTGCTATGCGGGGGCTGCCCAAAGTCCTGTCTTTCGGGTCGCTCGACGGTGCAAGTCGGAAAGGGTTCGGCAGCGGTTGTCGTTCCAATGCGTCGTCGCAGTGATATGGAAGGCAATCTACGGGTCAGCCCCTGTCTAGCTTTCGGGTCACTTTGGTACAAGTGATTTGCTATGTACTTTCCGTGAACCCTATCCACGTACTCGTTAGCTACGCGTTGGCTCTTACACGAGCGGAACGGAGAGATGCGGCCTTCACAGGGAGTTGGCCGGAGATAGTTCTGTTTTTGTGAATGGAGCCGCGTATAGCTTTTGAGTCGTTTGGGTAGGTTGCCCCCCTCCAAGAGAATCAGTGCTGGGTATCTCGGATTTAAAATCTGAGCACTAGCGCTGATTCTATTGGAGGGGCGCATTAGGCCACCCGCTTTCTATGCGGGGCCTGTCCAGGATCGTGTCTTTTGTGTCAGTCGACGTTGCAAGTAGGAAAGGGTTCGACAGCGGTTGTCGTTCCAACGCATCGTCGCATTGACAAGAACGCAATTTTTGGGTCAGCCCCCGTCTAGCTTCCCGGGTCGCTTGGCACAAGCGATTTGCTCTGTCGCATGCTGCATTAAGATTTGAATTTTTTGTTTGCTATTCTCATTTTTGTTTCATTGGAAGATTCGAATTTTTTGCGATCTCCTCTTTTGTTTCCTTTGATTTTTTTTTGGAAGATTTTAATTTTTTGTGAGCCTACTCTCTTCGATTCACTTGAGTTTTTGGAAGAAATGGATTTTTTTGGTGAGCTATGTTCTTTCTTTTACTTGAAGTTTTGGAAAATTTGAATGTTTTGCTAGTTGTTCTTTTCGTTTCCCTTCGATTTTTCGGAAGACCTGAATTTTTGTGAGCTATTCTGTTCGTTTCACTTGAATTTTTTGAAGATTTGATTTTTTTGTGAGCTTTTTCCTCATCGTTTCACTTGAATTTTTGGAAGATTTGAATTGTTTGGGAGCCATTCTCAACGGCTCAAATTTCTACGGAAGAGAAAGACCCGGACTAATAACTTATATAGGGGAGTAGTAGTTCGCGGAAGCTCCCCCATGCCCCTCTAATAGAATCAGAGCTTGTGCGCGGACGGATGAGTAAGTCGGATTTAAAATCGGATCACTAGCACTGATTCTATTAGAGGGGCATGAAGCCACCTGATTGCTATGCGGGGGCTGCCCAAAGTCCTGTCTTTCGGGTCACTCAACGGTGCAAGTCGGAAAGTGTTCGGCAGCGGTTGTCGTTCGAATGTGTCGTCGCAGTGACATGGAAGGCAATCTTCGGGTCAGCCCCCGTCTAGCTTTCGGTTCGCTTTGGTACAAGCGATTTGCTATGGTACTTTCCGCGAATCCTATCCGGGTACTCGTTAGCTATGCGTTGGTTCTTGCATGCGTGGAACGGAGAGATGCGGCCTTCACAGGGAGTTGGCCGGAGATAGTTCCGTTCTTGTGAATGGACCGGCGTATAGCTTCTGAGTCGTTTGGGTAGGTGCGGCCCTCCAAGAGAATCAGTGCTGGTGCTTGGACGGATTGGTAGCTCAGATATAAAATTTGAGCACTAGCACTGATTCTATTGGAGGGGCGCATTAGGGCACCCGTTTGCTATGCGGGGGCTGCCCATGCCCATGGTAGTGTCTTTTGTGTCACTCGACGGTGCAAGTTGGAAAGGGTTCGACAGCGGTTGACGTTCAAATGTTTCGTTGTAGTGACATGGAAGACAATTACTGGGTCAGCCCCCGTCTAGCTCTTGGGTCACTTTGCTGCAAGTGATTAATTCGGTTTTGGATGGATAAAATCCCTTTGTGAAAGGTGGCATGGCGTTTGTTGGAGAAAATTGATTAAGTCGGAGCATTGGCCTCGGGCCATTGTGAGGACTGTCGATTTCTTCAGGTACAACACTTGTTTGCCTAGTAACAGAGTTGACATGTAATTCGGCATTGCTCTCGATTGTTCTCGGAGGTTGTACCTCCGGAACTTTTGGATCTTGCCCCTTCACTCCATTCATCCTCTTTGCTTGGATGAACGTGTGCACTTGTTACCCCTTTCCGAGATGGTAGGCGCGATAATAAATTGCGGAGTGAGCATTTCTTGTAGTTCTGCCCAGCCCTTGTGCAGTTGGAAGTTCTCATCTTCATATTTAGTTGAATTTTGCCACGCACGAGTGTCGTAGAGAATTGCGACAGTGTGTATGTCATTTGTTTGACTGAAAGATGCGCTTGTTCCGAAGTTTACGACAGTTGCATTTGCCATGGGCCTTGGCACTTGGCACGTTCCATCTTTGCGATACATGAGCTCCGACAGTAACAAGTGTTGGGAA
>BSBK01012533.1:47500-85000 GCA_027943335.1 Chamaecyparis obtusa | reverse complement strand
CGAGCTCGATGGGGATCCCGTCCGCGGGCGAGCTGGGCGTGGCTACACGTATGACCCGAATGTAATTTTTTTTTTTTTTTTTTTTTAAAACTCTGGTTTTTTCGTTCTTATCCTCGTACGGAGCCTCCTTTGTTCATTTTTTTTCCGCGAGTTTCGACCCCGCCAGGGAGCGAGCTCGGCGCCGATCCCGCCCCGCCGCTCCCCGGAGAGCTCGACCGGTTCGGTTCCGCTCGGATCGGACCCCGCCCGCGAGCGCCGCTCGGCTCGACGAGCTCGATGGGGATCCCGTCCGCGGGCGAGCTGGGCGTGGCTACACGTATGACCCGAATGTAATTTTTTTTTTTTTTTTTTTTTTTTTTTTTTAACTCTGGTATTTTCGTTCTTATCCTCGTACGGAGCCTCCTTTGTTCATTTTTTTTCCGCGAGTTTCGACCCCGCCCGGGAGCGAGCTCGGCGCCGATCCCGCCCCGCCGCTCCCCGGAGAGCTCGACCGGTTCGGTTCCGCTCGGATCGGACCCCGCCCGCGAGCGCCGCTCGGCTCGACGAGCTCGATGGGGATCCCGTCCGCGGGCGAGCTGGGCGTGGCTACACGTATGACCCGAATGTAATTTTTTTTTTTTTTTTTTTTTTTTTTTAACTCTGGTTTTTTCGTTCTTATCCTCGTACGGAGCCTCCTTTGTTCATTTTTTTCCCGCGAGTTTCGACCCCGCCCGGGAGCGAGCTCGGCGCCGATCCCGCCCCGCCGCTCCCCGGAGAGCTCGACCGGTTCGGTTCCGCTCGGATCGGACCCCGCCCGCGAGCGCCGCTCGGCTCGACGAGCTCGATGGGGATCCCGTCCGCGGGCGAGCTGGGCGTGGCTACACGTATGACCCGAATGTAATTTTTTTTTTTTAATTTTTTTTTTAACTCTGGTTTTTTCGTTCTTATCCTCGTACGGAGCCTCCTTTGTTCATTTTTTTTCCGCGAGTTTCGACCCCGCCCGGGAGCGAGCTCGGCGCCGATCCCGCCCCGCCGCTCCCCGGAGAGCTCGACCGGTTCGGTTCCGCTCGGATCGGACCCCGCCCGCGAGCGCCGCTCGGCTCGACGAGCTCGATGGGGATCCCGTCCGCGGGCGAGCTGGGCGTGGCTACACGTATGACGCGAATGTATTTTTTTTTTTTTTTTTTTTTTTTTTAACTCTGGTTTTTTCGTTCTTATCCTCGTACGGAGCCTCCTTTGTTCATTTTTTTTCCGCGAGTTTCGACCCCGCCCCGGAGCGAGCTCGGCGCCGATCCCGCCCCGCCGCTCCCCGGAGAGCTCGACCGGTTCGGTTCCGCTCGGATCGGACCCCGCCCGCGAGCGCCGCTCGGCTCGACGAGCTCGATGGGGATCCCGTCCGCGGGCGAGCTGGGCGTGGCTACACGTATGACCCGAATGTAATTTTTTTTTTTTTTTTTTTTTTTAACTCTGGTTTTTTCGTTCTTATCCTCGTACGGAGCCTCCTTTGTTCATTTTTTTTCCGCGAGTTTCGACCCCGCCCGGGAGCGAGCTCGGCGCCGATCCCGCCCCGCCGCTCCCCGGAGAGCTCGACCGGTTCGGTTCCGCTCGGATCGGACCCCGCCCGCGAGCGCCGCTCGGCTCGACGAGCTCGATGGGGATCCCGTCCGCGGGCGAGCTGGGCGTGGCTACACGTATGACCCGAATGTAATTTTTTTTTTTTTTTTTTTAAAACTCTGGTTTTTTCGTTCTTATCCTCGTACGGAGCCTCCTTTGTTCATTTTTTTTCCGCGAGTTTCGACCCCGCCCCGGAGCGAGCTCGGCGCCGATCCCGCCCCGCCGCTCCCCGGAGAGCTCGACCGGTTCGGTTCCGCTCGGATCGGACCCCGCCCGCGAGCGCCGCTCGGCTCGACGAGCTCGATGGGGATCCCGTCCGCGGGCGAGCTGGGCGTGGCTACACGTATGACCCGAAAGTTTTTTTTTTTTTTTTTTTTTTTTTTTTTTTTTTTTTTTTTTTAACTCTGGTTTTTTCGTTCTTATCCTCGTACGGGGCCTCCTTTGTTCATTTTTTTTCCGCGAGTTTCGACCCCGCCCGAGAGCGAGCTCGGCGCCGATCCCGCCCCGCCGCTCCCCGGAGAGCTCGACCGGTTCGGTTCCGCTCGGATCGGACCCCGCCCGCGAGCGCCGCTCGGCTCGACGAGCTCGATGGGGATCCCGTCCGCGGGCGAGCTGGGCGTGGCTACACGTATGACCCGAATGTAATTTTTTTTTTTTTTTTTTTTTTTAACTCTGGTTTTTTCGTTCTTATCCTCGTACGGAGCCTCCTTTGTTCATTTTTTTTCCGCGAGTTTCGACCCCGCCCGGGAGCGAGCTCGGCGCCGATCCCGCCCCGCCGCTCCCCGGAGAGCTCGACCGGTTCGGTTCCGCTCCGATCGGACCCCGCCCGCGAGCGCCGCTCGGCTCGACGAGCTCGATGGGGATCCCGTCCGCGGGCGAGCTGGGCGTGGCTACACGTATGACCCGAATGTAATTTTTTTTTTTTTTTTTTTTTTTTTTTTAACTCTGGTTTTTTCGTTCTTATCCTCGTACGGAGCCTCCTTTGTTCATTTTTTTCCCGCGAGTTTCGACCCCGCCCGGGAGCGAGCTCGGCGCCGATCCCGCCCCGCCGCTCCCCGGAGAGCTCGACCGGTTCGGTTCCGCTCGGATCGGACCCCGCCCGCGAGCGCCGCTCGGCTCGACGAGCTCGATGGGGATCCCGTCCGCGGGCGAGCTGGGCGTGGCTACACGTATGACCCGAATGTAATTTTTTTTTTTTTTTTTTTTTAAAACTCTGGTTTTTTCGTTCTTATCCTCGTACGGAGCCTCCTTTGTTCATTTTTTTTCCGCGAGTTTCGACCCCGCCCGGGAGCGAGCTCGGCGCCGATCCCGCCCCGCCGCTCCCCGGAGAGCTCGACCGGTTCGGTTCCGCTCGGATCGGACCCCGCCCGCGAGCGCCGCTCGGCTCGACGAGCTCGATGGGGATCCCGTCCGCGGGCGAGCTGGGCGTGGCTACACGTATGACCCGAATGTAATTTTTTTTTTTTTTTTTTTTTTTTTTTAACTCTGGTTTTTTCGTTCTTATCCTCGTACGGAGCCTCCTTTGTTCATTTTTTTTCCGCGAGTTTCGACCCCGCCCGGGAGCGAGCTCGGCGCCGATCCCGCCTCGCCGCTCCCCGGAGAGCTCGACCGGTTCGGTTCCGCTCGGATCGGACCCCGCCCGCGAGCGCCGCTCGGCTCGACGAGCTCGATGGGGATCCCGTCCGCGGGCGAGCTGGGCGTGGCTACACGTATGACCCGAATGTAATTTTTTTTTTTTAATTTTTTTTTTAACTCTGGTTTTTTTCGTTCTTATCCTCGTACGGAGCCTCCTTTGTTCATTTTTTT
This sequence comes from Chamaecyparis obtusa, assembly GCA_027943335.1. NCBI lineage: Eukaryota > Viridiplantae > Streptophyta > Pinopsida > Cupressales > Cupressaceae > Chamaecyparis > Chamaecyparis obtusa. The sequence continues at coordinate 81,601 of BSBK01012533.1, read as the reverse complement.
TCCGCGAGTTTCGACCCCGCCCGGGAGCGAGCTCGGCGCCGATCCCGCCCCGCCGCTCCCCGGAGAGCTCGACCGGTTCGGTTCCGCTCGGATCGGACCCCGCCCGCGAGCGCCGCTCGGCTCGACGAGCTCGATGGGGATCCCGTCCGCGGGCGAGCTGGGCGTGGCTACACGTATGACGCGAATGTATTTTTTTTTTTTTTTTTTTTTTTTTTAACTCTGGTTTTTTCGTTCTTATCCTCGTACGGAGCCTCCTTTGTTCATTTTTTTTCCGCGAGTTTCGACCCCGCCCCGGAGCGAGCTCGGCGCCGATCCCGCCCCGCCGCTCCCCGGAGAGCTCGACCGGTTCGGTTCCGCTCGGATCGGACCCCGCCCGCGAGCGCCGCTCGGCTCGACGAGCTCGATGGGGATCCCGTCCGCGGGCGAGCTGGGCGTGGCTACACGTATGACCCGAAAGTAATTTTTTTTTTTTTTTTTTTTTTTTTTAACTCTGGTTTTTTCGTTCTTATCCTCGTACGGGGCCTCCTTTGTTCATTTTTTTTCCGCGAGTTTCGACCCCGCCCGGGAGCGAGCTCGGCGCCGATCCCGCCCCGCCGCTCCCCGGAGAGCTCGACCGGTTCGGTTCCGCTCGGATCGGACCCCGCCCGCGAGCGCCGCTCGGCTCGACGAGCTCGATGGGGATCCCGTCCGCGGGCGAGCTGGGCGTGGCTACACGTATGACCCGAATGTAATTTTTTTTTTTTTTTTTTTTTTTTTTTTAACTCTGGTTTTTTCGTTCTTATCCTCGTACGGAGCCTCCTTTGTTCATTTTTTTTCCGCGAGTTTCGACCCCGCCCGGGAGCGAGCTCGGCGCCGATCCCGCCCCGCCGCTCCCCGGAGAGCTCGACCGGTTCGGTTCCGCTCGGATCGGACCCCGCCCGCGAGCGCCGCTCGGCTCGACGAGCTCGATGGGGATCCCGTCCGCGGGCGAGCTGGGCGTGGCTACACGTATGACGCGAATGTATTTTTTTTTTTTTTTTTTTTTTTTTTTAACTCTGGTTTTTTCGTTCTTATCCTCGTACGGAGCCTCCTTTGTTCATTTTTTTTCCGCGAGTTTCGACCCCGCCCGGGAGCGAGCTCGGCGCCGATCCCGCCCCGCCGCTCCCCGGAGAGCTCGACCGGTTCGGTTCCGCTCGGATCGGACCCCGCCCGCGAGCGCCGCTCGGCTCGACGAGCTCGATGGGGATCCCGTCCGCGGGCGAGCTGGGCGTGGCTACACGTATGACCCGAATGTAATTTTTTTTTTTTTTTTTTTTTTAACTCTGGTTTTTTCGTTCTTATCCTCGTACGGAGCCTCCTTTGTTCATTTTTTTTCCGCGAGTTTCGACCCCGCCCGGGAGCGAGCTCGGCGCCGATCCTGCCCCGCCGCTCCCCGGAGAGCTCGACCGGTTCGGTTCCGCTCGGATCGGACCCCGCCCGCGAGCGCCGCTCGGCTCGACGAGCTCGAATGGGATCCCGTCCGCGGGCGAGCTGGGCGTGGCTACACGTATGACCCGAATGTAATTTTTTTTTTTTTTTTTTTTTTTTTTAACTCTGGTTTTTTCGTTCTTATCCTCGTACGGAGCCTCCTTTGTTCATTTTTTTTCCGCGAGTTTCGACCCCGCCCGGGAGCGAGCTCGGCGCCGATCCCGCCTCGCCGCTCCCCGGAGAGCTCGACCGGTTCGGTTCCGCTCGGATCGGACCCCGCCCGCGAGCGCCGCTCGGCTCGACGAGCTCGATGGGGATCCCGTCCGCGGGCGAGCTGGGCGTGGCTACACGTATGACCCGAATGTAATTTTTTTTTTTTAATTTTTTTTTAAACTCTGGTTTTTTCGTTCTTATCCTCGTACGGAGCCTCCTTTGTTCATTTTTTTTCCGCGAGTTTCGACCCCGCCCGGGAGCGAGCTCGGCGCCGATCCCGCCCCGCCGCTCCCCGGAGAGCTCGACCGGTTCGGTTCCGCTCGGATCGGACCCCGCCCGCGAGCGCCGCTCGGCTCGACGAGCTCGATGGGGATCCCGTCCGCGGGCGAGCTGGGCGTGGCTACACGTATGACGCGAATGTATTTTTTTTTTTTTTTTTTTTTTTTTTAACTCTGGTTTTTTCGTTCTTATCCTCGTACGGAGCCTCCTTTGTTCATTTTTTTTCCGCGAGTTTCGACCCCGCCCCGGAGCGAGCTCGGCGCCGATCCCGCCCCGCCGCTCCCCGGAGAGCTCGACCGGTTCGGTTCCGCTCGGATCGGACCCCGCCCGCGAGCGCCGCTCGGCTCGACGAGCTCGATGGGGATCCCGTCCGCGGGCGAGCTGGGCGTGGCTACACGTATGACCCGAAAGTAATTTTTTTTTTTTTTTTTTTTTTTTTTTTAATTTAACTCTGGTTTTTTCGTTCTTATCCTCGTACGGGGCCTCCTTTGTTCATTTTTTTTCCGCGAGTTTCGACCCCGCCCGGGAGCGAGCTCGGCGCCGATCCCGCCCCGCCGCTCCCCGGAGAGCTCGACCGGTTCGGTTCCGCTCGGCTTGATCAGCTCTGGTCGCTAGATCACTTGACAAAATTAGGTCAACAGGCAGATCAACTCGGGTCACCAACTAGATCAACTCAGGTCGCAAACTAGATCATCTCGGGTGGCTAGATCAACTCTGCTCGCTAGTCGGTAACTCATACTGCCATAATAAATTAGGTCACTACAACGACTCTGGTCGCTCGGTCGACTAAGGTGACTCAGGTCACTGGGTGGACTTGGTCGACTCGGTCGACTCGATCGACTCGGGTCACCGAGTTGACTCAGGTAGCCAAATCGACTCAGGTCGAGTCAGTCACCTGACCGACCCGGTCGACTCGGGTCGACGCAGTCAACTTGAGTCAACTCAGTTGACTTGGATCACCGGGTCGACTAGGGTGACTTAGGTCGACTCAGCTGACTCGGTTGACTCAGGTCGACTCAAGTCGACTTGGGTTGTCGGATCTACTCGGGCCTCTAGATTGCACGGGTCACTAGATCAACTCAAGTTGCTAGCGAGATCAGCTCAGGTCACCACACAGGTAACCAACTAGATCAACTCGGGTCACTAGATCAGCTTGGGTCACCAGCTAGATCAGCTCTAGTCGCTAGATCACCTGACAAAATCAGGTCACTAACTAGATCAGCCTGGGTCACCAACCATTTCATCTTAGGTCGCCAACTAGATCAGCTTAGGTCGCTAACTAGATCAACTCAGGTCGCCAGATCAGCTCTGGTTGCCAGCCAAAAACTTTGACTGCCATAATAAATTGGGTCACCACAGCGACTCGGGTCACCAGGTCGACTCGGTTGACTCGGGTCACCAGGTCGACTTGGTTGAATCAGGTCACTGGGTCGACTCGGTCGACTCGATGGACTTGGGTCACCAGGTCGACTTGGTTGACTCAGGTCACCGGGTCGACTCAGTCACCTGACTGACTCGGTCGACTCGGGATGACTCAGTTGACTCAGGTCATCGGATCGACTCGAGTCACCAAGTTGACTCGGGTCACCGGGTCGACTTGGGTTGTCAGATCGACTCGGGCCTCTGGATCAGTACGGGTCACTGGATCAACTCAAGTCGCTAGCGAGATCAACTCAGGTCACCACACGGGTCGCCAACTAGATCAACTCACATCGCCAGATCAGCTTGGGTCACCAACCAGATCAACTCTGGTCGCTAGATCACCTGACAAACTTAAGTCACCAGCCAGATTAGCTTAGGTCACCAGCCAGTAACTCTGACTACCATAATAAATTAGGTCACCACAGTGACTCAGGTAACTGGGTTGACTCAGTCGACTCAGGTCGACTCAGTTGACTCAGGTCACCGGGTCGACTCGATCGACTCAGTTGACTCGATTCACCGGGTTGACTTAGGTTACTGGGTTGACACGATCGACTCAGTTGACTCAGGTCATTGGGTGGACTCCGTTGACTTAATCGACTCAGGTCACCGGGTTGACTCAGTCACCTGACTGACTCGGGTCGACTTGGTTGACTCGGGTCACAAGGTCGACTTGGTTGACTCGGGTCATCAGGTCGACTTGGTTGATTCGGGTCATCGGGTCGACTCGGTTGAGTCGGGTCACCAGGTCGACTCAGGTCGACTTGGGTTACCAGATCGACTCAGGCCTCTGGATCAGGATGGGTTACTGGATCAACTCAAGTTGCTAGCAAGATCAACTTAGGTCACCACACGGGTCACCAACTAGATCAACTCTGGTCGCCAGATTAGCTTGGGTCACCAACCAGATCAACTCTGGTCTCCAGATCACCTAACAAAATTAGGTCACTAGCAACTTGGGTCACTGGGTCGACTCAATTGACTCAGGTCACCGGGTGAACTCGGTCGACTCAGTTGACTCGGGTCACCGGGTCGACTCGGTTGACTCGGGTCATTGGGTCGACTCGGTCGAGTCAGGTCACCAGGTCGACTCGATCGAGTCGGGTCATCTGGTCGACTCAGGTCGTCGGGTTGACTCAGGTCAACTCGGTTGACTCAGGTCACCGGGTCGACTCGGTTGACTTGGGTCACCGCATCGACTTGGTTGACTCAGGTCACTGCGTCGACTCGGTTGACTCGGGTCATCGGGTTGACTCGGTTGACTCGGGTCATCGGGTCGACTCGGTTGACTCAGGTCACTGGGTTGACTCAATTGACTCAGGTCACTGGGTCGACTCGGTTGACTCGGGTCACCGAGTCAACTCGAATCGACTTGGGTTGCCGGATCGACTCAGGCCTCTAGATTGGGATGGGTCACTAGATCAACACAAGTCGCTAGTGAGATCAACTCAGGTCACCACACGGGTCACCAACTAGATCAACTCAGGTCACCAAATCAGATTGGGTCACTAGCCAGATCAGCTCTGGTCGCCAGATCACCTCACAAAATTAGGTCGACAGCCAAATCAGCTTAGGTTGCCAACTAGATCAATTCAGGTCACCAGATCAGCTCTAGTCACCAGCCAGTAACTCTGACTGCCATAATAAATTAGGTCACCATAGTGACTCAGGTCGCTGGGTCGACTCGATCGACTCGGGTCACCAGGTCAACTCGGTTGACACGGGTCACTGGGTCGACTCGGTCGACTCTGTTGACTCGAGTCACCGGGTTGACTCGGTCGACTCAGGTCACTAGGTCGACTTAGGTCGACTCAGTCACCTGACTGACTCGGTCGACTTGGGTCGACTTGGTTGCCTCGAGTCATCGTGTTAACTCAGTTGACTCAGGTCATCGGGTCAACTCAGTTGACTCCGGTCATTGGGTCAACTCAGTTGACTCAAGTCATCAGGTCAACTTAGTTGACTCAGGTCACTGGGTCGAGTCGGTCGACGCGGTTGACTCAGGTCACCAGGTCGACTTGGGTTGCCGGATCGACTCGGGCCTCTAGATCAAGATGGATCATCGGGTCAACTCAAGTTACTAGCGAGATCAACTCAGGTCACCACATGGGTCGCCAACTAGATCAACTTGGGTCACCAGATTAGCTTGGGTCACCAGCTAGATCAGCTCTGGTCGCCATATCAGCTTATGTCACCAACTAGATCAACTCAGGTCGCCAGCCAATAACTTTGACTGCCATAATAAATTGGGTCACCATAGTGACTCGGGTCGCTAGGTCAACTTGGTTGACTCAGGTCATAGGGTCGACTCGGTTGACTCAGTTGACTCAGGTCATTGGGTCGACTCAGTTGACTCATGTCACTGGGTCGACTCGAGTCACCAGGTCGACTCGGTTGACTCAGGTCACTAGGTCGACTCGGGTCAACTCAGTCACCTTACTAACTTAGGTAGACTTGGTTGACTTGGGTCACCAGGTCAACTTAGGTCATCAGGTCAACACGGTTGACTCAGGTCACTAGGTCAACTCTGTCGACTCAGGTCACCAAGTCAGCTGGGTCGACTTAGTCAACTCTGGTCACCGGGTCGACTCAGTTGATTCGAGTCACCGGGTCACTGGGTCGACTCGGTTGGCTCGGGTCATCGAGTTGACCAGGTTGACTCGGGTCACTGGGTCGACTCGGTGGACTCGAGTCGACTCGATTGACTCAGGTCGAGTTGGGTTGCCGGCTCGACTCGGGCCTCTGGATCGGGATGGGTCACTGGATCAACTCAAGTCGCTAGCGAGATCAACTCAGGTCACCACACGGATCACCAACTAGATTTACTCAGGTCGCCATATCAGCTTGGGTCACCAACCAGATCAGCTCTTGTCACCAGATCACCTGACAAAATTAGTTCACCAACCAGATCAGGTTAGGTCACCAATTAGATCAACTCAGGTCGCTAGATTAGCTCTGGTCGCCAGTGAGTAACTCCGACTGCCATAATAAATTGGGTCACCACAAAAACCCTGGTCGCTGGGTCGACTCAGTCAACTCAGTCAACTTGATCAACTCGGGTCACCGGGTCAACTCGGGTCATCGGGTCAACTCGGGTCACTGGGTCGACTCGGTCGACGTGGGTCACCGAGTCGACTTGGGTTGCCGAATCAACTTAGGCCTCGAGTCGACTTGGGTTGACACGGGTCGACCTAGTCGACTCAGGTCACTAGGTTGACTCAATTGATTCAGGTCACTAGGTCAACTCAGTCGACTCTGGTTTACTCGGGTCGACTCGGTCACCTGACCGACTCGGGACACCACGTCGACTCAGTCGACTCGGTTGACTCGGGTCATCGAGTCGACTCGGTTGACTCGGGTCATCGAGTCGACTCGGTTGACTCAGGTCACTCGGTCAACTCGATAGACTCGGGTCACCGAGTCGACTTGGGTTGCCGGATTGACTCAGGCCTCTGGATCAGGACGGGTCACTGGATCAACTCAAATCGCTAGCAAGATCAACTCAGGTCACCACACGGGTCGCCAACTAGATCAACTTGAGTCACCAAATCAACTTGGGTCACCAGCCAGATCAGCTCTGGTCTCCAGATGACCTGACAAAATTAGGTCACTAGCCAGATCAGCTTAGGTCACCCACTAGATCAATTCAGGTTGCCAGCTCAGCTCTGGTCGCCAGCTAGTAACTTTAACTGCCATAATAAATTAGGTCACCACAGCGACTTGGGTCACTGGGTCGACTCAGTTGACTCGGGTCATCGGGTCAACTCGGTCGACTCAGTTGACTTGGGTCACCAGGTCGACTCGGTTGACTCGAGTCATTGGGTCGACTCAGTTGACTCGGGTCACTGGGTCGACTCAATTGAGTCAGGTCACTGGGTCGACTCGGTCAACTTAGGTCATCGGGTCGACTCAGTCACCTAACCGACTCGGTCGACTCAGGTCGACTCGGATCACCGGGTTGAATCGATCGACTTGGTTGACTCGGGTCACCGCGTCAACTCAGTTGACTCGGGTCGACTCGGTTGACTCAGGTCACTGGGTTGACTCAGTTGACTCAGGTCACCGGGTCGACTCGATTGACTCAGGTCACCGGGTCGACTCGGGTCACCGGGTCAACTCGGTTGACTCGGATGATCGAGTCGACTCGGTCGACTCGGATCGACTTGGGTTGTTGGATCAACTCAAGCCTCTAGATCAGGATGGGTCACTAGATCAACACAAGTCGCTAGCGAGATCAACTCAGGTCACCACACAGGTCGCCAACTAGATCAACTCGAGTCGCCAGATCAGATTGGGTCACCAGCCAGATCAGCTCTGGTTGCTAGATCACCTCACAAAATTAGGTCGACAGCCAAATTAGCTCTGGTCACTAGATCACCTCACAAAATTAGGTCGACAACCAGATCAGCTTAGGTTGCCAACTAGATCAATTCAGGTCGCTAGATCAACTCTGGTCGCTAGCCAATAACTTTGACTGCCATAATAAATTGGGTCACCACAGCGACTCGGGTCGCTGGGTCGACTCGGTCGAGTCGGGTCACTGGGTCGACTTGGTTGACTTAGGTCACTAGGTCAACTCGGTCGACTCAGTTGACTCAGGTCACCGGGTTGACTCGGTTGACTCAAGTCACCGGGTCGACTTAGGTCGACTCGGTTGACTTGGGTCACCAGGTCGACTCAATTGACTCAGGTCATCGGGTCAACTCAGTTGACTCAGGTCATCGAGTCGACTCGATCGACTCGGGTCACTAGGTTGACTCGGTCGACGCGGTTGACTCAAGTCACCGGGTTGACTTGGGTTGCCGGATCGACTTAGGCCTCTAAATCGGGATGAGTCACTTGGTCAACTCAAGTCGCTAGCGAGATCAACTCAGGTCACCACACGGGTCGCCAACTAGATCAACTCAGGTCACCACACGGGTCGCCAACTAGATCAACTCAGGTCGCCAGATCAGCTTGGGTCACCAGCTAGATCAGCTCTGGTCACCAGATCACCTAACAAAATTAGGTCACCAGCCAGATCAGCTTATGTCACCAACTAGATCAACTCGGGTCGCCAGCCAGTAACTTCGACTGCCATAATAAATTGGGTCACCACAGTGACTCAGGTCGCTGGGTCGACTCGGTTGACTCAGGTCACAGGGTCGACTCGGTTGACTCAAGTCATCGGGTCGACTCGGTTGACTCATGTCACTGGGTCAACTCAGGTCACCGGGTCGACTTAGTTGACTTAGGTCACCAGGTCGACTCAGTTGACTCAGGTCACCGAGTCGACTCGGGTCGACTCAGTCACCTTACTGACTTAGGTCAACTTGGTTGACTCAGGTCACCATGTCAACTCAGGTCATTGGGTTGACACGGTTGACTCGGGTCACTGGGTTAACTCTATCGACTCGGTTGACTCGGGTCACCGAGTCGACTCAGTCGACTCTGGTCACCGGGTCGACTTGGTTGATTCGGGTCACCGGGTCACTGGTCGACTCGGTTGGCTCGGGTCATCGGGTCGACTCGGGTCACTGGGTCGACTCGGTTGACTCAGGTCGACTGGGTCGACTTAGTCAACTCTAGTCACCGGGTCGACTCGGTTGATTCGGGTCACCGGGTCACTAGGTCGACTCGGTTGGCTCGGGTCATCGGGTCGACTCAGGTCACTGGGTCGACTCGGTTGACTCAGGTCGACTGGGTCGACTTAGTCGACTCTGGTCACCGGGTCGACTCGGTTGATTCAGGTCACCGGGTCACCGAGTCGACTCGGTTGGCTCAGGTCATCAGGTCGACTCGGTTGACTCGGGTTGCTAGCTCGACTTGGGTTGCTGGCTCGACTCGAGCCTCTAGATCGAGACGGGTCATTGGATCAACTCAAGTCGCTAGCGAGATCAACTCAGGTCACCACATGGGTCGGCAACTAGATTTACTCGAGTCACCATATCAGCTTGGGTCACCAACCAGATCAGCTCTTATCGCCAGATCACCTGACAAAATTAGTTCACCAGCCAGATCAGGTTAGGTCGCTAACTAGATCAACTCGGGGTGCTAGATCAGCTCTAGTCGCCAGTGAGTAACTCTGACTACCATAATAAATTAGGCCACCATAAAAACCCCGGTCGCTGGGTCGACTTGGTTGACTCAGGTCACCGGGTCGACTCAGTTGACTCGGGTCATTGGGTCGACTCGGTCAACTCGGGTCACCGGGTCGACTCGGGTCATCGGGTCACTGGGTCGACTCGGGTCACCGAGTCGACTTGGGTTGCTGGATTGACTCAAGCCTCGAGTCGACTTGGGTTGACACGGGTCGACCTAGTCAACTCAGGTCACCGGGTCGACTCAATTGATTCAGGTCACTAGGTTGACTCAGTCGACTCTGGTTGACTCGGGTCGACTTAGTCACCTGACCGACTCAGTTGACTCGGGTCACCACGTTGACTCGGTCGACTCGGTTGACTCAGGTCGACTCAGTTGACTCGGGTCATCGGGTCGACTCAGTTGACTCAGGTCACTCGGTCGATTCGGTTGACTCGGGTCACTTGGTCAACTCGGGTCGACTTAATCACCTGACTGACTTAGGTCGACTTAGTTGACTCGGGTCACCAGGTCGACTCAGTTGACTCAGGTCACTGGGTCAACTCTGTCGACTCAGGTCACCAGGTCGACTGGGTCAACTCAGTCGACTCAGGTCACCGGGTCGACTCAGTCACTTGACCGACTCGGTTGATTCGGGTCACTGGGTCGACTCGGTTGACTCAAGTCACTGGGTCGACTCGATTGACTCGGGTCGACTCGAGTGACTCGGGTCACCGGGTCAACTCGGGTTGACTCGGGCCTCTAGATCAGGAGGGGTCATTGGATCAACTCAAGTTTCTAGCGAGATCAACTCAAGTCACCACACGGGTCCCCAACTAGATTTACTCAGGTCACCATATCAGCTTGGGTCACCAGCCAAATCAACTCTTGTCGCCAAATCACCTGACAAAATTAGTTCGCCAGCTAGATCAGGTTAGGTCGCCAACTAGATCAACTCGGGTTGCTAGATCAGCTCTGGTCGCCAATGAGTAACTCCAACTGCCATAATAAATTAGGTCACCACAGAAACCCCAGTCGCTGGGTCGACTCGGGTCGACTCGATTGACTCGGGTCATTGGGTCGACTCGGTCAACTCGGGTCACCGGGTCGACTCGGTTGACTCAGGTCATCAGGTCGACTTGGGTCACTGGGTCGACTCGGGTCACCGAGTCGACTTGGGTTGCTGGATCGACTCAGGCCTCAAGTTGACTTGGGTTGACACGGGTCGACCTAGTCTACTAAGGTCTCCTGGTCGACTCGGGTCGACTCAATCGATTCAGGTCACTGGGTCGACTCAATCACCTGACTGACTCGGTCATCTCAGGTCACCATGTCGACTCGATTGACTCTTGTCATCGGGTTGACTCAGTTGACTCAGGTCACTGGGTCAACCGATTGACTCAGGTCACTGGGTCGACTCGGTCACCACACGGGTCACCAACTAGATCAAGTTAGGTAGCTAGCGAGATCAACTCAGGTCACCACACTGGTCCCCAACTAGATCAACTCGGATCGCCAGATCAGCTTGGGTCACCAGCCAGATCAGCTGTGGTCGCCAGATCAGCTTGGGTCACCACATTGACTCAGGTCGCCACATTACTTGGCCAACTCGGGTCACCAGCCAGATCAACTCAGGTGACTCGGTTGACTCAGGTTATCGGGTCGACTCGGGTCGACTTGGGTTGCCAGATCAACTCGGGCCTCGAGTCGACTTGGGTTGACTTGGGTCACCAGGTCGATGCGGGTTGTCAGGTCAACACGAGTCACCGGTTCGACATGGGTCGCCAGTTTGACACGGGTCACTGGGTCGACACGGGTCACTGGGTCGACGCGAGTCACTGGGTCGACGCGGGTCACTAGGTCGACGCAGGTCGCTGGGTTGACTCGGGTCGTCAAGTTGACTCGGGTCGCCGGGTCAACTCAGGTTATTGGATCGACTCGGGTCTCTAGATCAGGACAGGTCACTTGATCAACTCGGGTCACCACATGAGTCACCAATTAGATCAACTCAGGTCACCAGATCAGCTTGGGTCACTAGCCAAATCTGCTCTGGTCGCCAAATCACCTAACCGACTCGGGTCGCCAGCCAGATCAGCTTGGGTCACCACATCACCTGGCCAACTCGGTTCGCCAGATCAACTCAGGACACGACATCGACTCAGGTAGTTAGCTAGATCATCTCAGATCACCAGATCGCCCGATGAACTCAGGTCGGGTGGGGTCTCTAGATCGAGTCGAGTCACCAGATCAAGTCGGGTCCCGAGCCAGATCAACTCAGGTCACCACATCGACTCGGGTCACCAGCCAGATTAGGTCAGGTCACTAGATAGCCTGACCTACTTAGATCTCCAGTGAGTCTGTCCACTTTTTGAATGATTGACCCATACTCCTCTTCAAGTATTATCATAGTCAAGTCTCCGCTTCTAGCTCGACAATAAGAAGGGCGTGACTCCATGTATGGCCTGAGTGATTTTTTTTTAACTCTGGTTTTTTCATTCTTTTTGTCGTAGGGAGCCTCCTTTGTCTATTTTTTTTACAACTTTTGACCTCGCTCACGATCAAGCTAGGCCAACTCATTTAAACTTGGATCGCATAAATCTAATATGCACAATAGTAATGTTGATGAGTATGCAAACACATCAATGAAGTCATCTCAGTATGTCAAGTCCCCCAACTTAGATCACTCGAGTCGCATAAGTAACTCAGATAGCCATAATAAATTAGGTCACCATAGTGACTCGGGTCACTAGGTCGACTCAGGTCACGGGGTCGACTCGGGTCATCAAGTCAACTCAGGTTGCTGGGTTGACATAGCCGAATCGACTCAGGTCTTTGGATCGGGACGGGTCACTTGATCAACTCGTGTCGCTAGCCAAATCAACTTAGGTCATCACATGGGTCGCCAACTAGATCAACTCGGGTCGCTAGATCAGCTCTGGTCACCAGATCACCTGACCAACTTAGGTCGCCAACCAAATCAGCCTTGATCGCCACATTGACTCAGGTTGCCACATCACCTAGCCAACTTGGGTCGCCAGCCAGATCAACTCGAGTTGCCAGATCGACTCGGGACACCACATCGACTCAGGTAGTCAGCTAGATCATCTTGGATCCCTAGATCGCTCGATGAACTCAACTCAGGTGGGGTCTCTAGATCAAGTCGGGTCACCAGATCAAGTCGGGTCCTGAGCTAGATCAACTTAGGTCACCACATCGACTTAGGTCACCAGCCAGATCAGGTCCCTAGCCAGATCAACTCAGGTCACCACATCCAATATGCACAATAGTAATGCTGATGAGTATGCAAACTCATCAATGAAGTCATCTCAGTATGCCAAGTTGTCAAGTCCTCCAACTTAGATCAGTCGAGTCGCATAAGTAACTCCAACTACCATAATAAACTTAGATCACTCAGGTCGTTAGGTCGACTCGGGTTGCCGGCTTGACTCGGGTCTCTAGATCGCGATAGGTCGCTGGATCAACTCGGGTTGCTAGCTAGATTAACTCAAGTCACCACATCGACTTGGGTCATCACCTAGATCAGCTCAGGTTGCCACATCACCTAACCAACTCAGGTCAGGTCGGGTCACCAGATTAATTCGGGTCACCAGCCAGATCAACTTAGGTTGCCACATCAACTCGAGTATCCAGATAGATCAGCTCGGGTCACCAAATCACCTAACTAACTTAGGTCAGGTTGGGTTAGGTCTCCTGATCAGGTCGGGTCACCGGATCAACTCAGGTCGCTAATTAGATCAACTCGGGTCACTAACATGATCAACTCGGGTCAACACATCAGCTTATGTTGTTAACACATTCCAATATGCCAAGCTGTCTAGTTTGCTAGCTCGGATCACTCGAGTCGCATAAGTAACTCGTATTGCCAAAACAACTTGGGTCACCTAATTAACTCGAGTCATCAGATCGACTCGGGTCGCCAGATCGACTCGGGTCACCGGATCGACTCGAGTCCTCGAATCGACTCGGGTCACCGTATTGACGCAGGTCACCGGATCGACTCAGGTCTCCAGATCAGGATGGGTCGTCCGATCGACTCGGTTCATCGGATCGATTCGGGTATCCAGATAGATCAAATCAGGTCACCAAATCACCTGACTAACTTAGGTTAGGTCGGGTCTCTGGATCGAGTCGGGTCACCAGATCAAATTGGGTCTCCAGCCAGATCAACTCGGGTCAACACATCGACTCGAGTCACCAACCAGATCAACTTGGGTCGCCAGACCAACTCAGGTCAGGTCGGGTAAGGTCTCCAGATTGGGTCAAGTCGCGGGATCATTTCAGCTCGCCAGCCAGATCAACTCGAGTTGCTACATCGACTCGACTCGACTCGCCAACCAGATCAGCTCAGGTCATTAGATCACCTGACCAACTCGAGTCAGGTCGACGGATGAAGTCAGATCGCCAGATCAACTCAGGTCGCCAGCCAGATCAACTCAGATCATCACATCGACTTAGGTCGCCAGCCAAATCAGCTCGGGTCACCAAATCAACTCGGGTCACCAGCCAGATCAACTCGGGTTAACAAATTTGAGTTTTGACCCCACTCGCAAGCGAGCTAGGCTAACTCATTCAAACTTGGATCGCCTCAATCTAATATGCATAATAGTAATACTAACGAGTATGCAAACTCATCAATGAAGTCAACTAAGTATGCCAGCCTGATCAACTCAGGTCAACAAATTGACTCGGGTCACCAACCAGATCAACTCGGGTCACCAGATTGCCAGGCCAAGTTGGGTCGGGTCGGGTTGGGTCAGGTCTCTAGATCGGGTTGGGTCAGTTCTCTAGATCGGGTCGGGTTGCCAGATCAATTCTTGTCGCCAACCAGATCAACTCAGGTCGCCACATCGACTCGGGTCGTCAGCCAGATCAGCTCGGGTCACCACATCACCTAACCAACTCGGGTTAGGTCGGGTCACCCGATCAATTTGGGTCACTAAGTTGGGTGTGACTCCATGAATGGCACGAGTGGTTTTCTTTTTCAACTCTAGTTTTTTCATTCTTTTCATTGTACGAAGCCTCCTTTGTCTATTTTTTTAGGACTTTTGACCCCGCCCTGAGGATCGCCAACGAGCTCGACCGGATCCTGTCCGAGATCTTGCTCGTGAGCGAGCTCACCGGGATCCCGTCGCCAACGAGCTAGGCGTGACTCCATGGATGGCTCTAGTGATTTAAGTTTTTTATAACTTGAAAATTTTGTTCTTTTCCTTGTATAGAGCCTCCTTTATCCATTTTTTCCTACGAGTTTCGACCCCGCCAGCGACCTTGTTAAGTTCTCATCGCAGGTCTTGCCCTACTACCACGAAAGCCTCCCAGCGGTTATATGAAATGACCCCGGGTCATTTCAACACTGCGTCTAACAATAACTAGTCAGACTGCATCAAATGATGTCCACCTCGATCCATGCCAACTCATTCAAACTTGGATCACCTCAATCTAATATGCACAATAGTAATGCTGACAAGTATGCCAACTCATCAATGAAGTCGCCTTAGCATGCCAAGCTGTCAAGTCCCCCAACTTGAATTACTCCAGTCGCATAAGTAATTCGGATCATTGGATCGACTCGCATCGCCGAGTCAACTCGGGTTTCTGGATCGACTCGAGTCCCCAAAACAACTTGGGTTGCCAGTCGGATCAACTCGGGTCACCATCCAGATCAACTCAGGTCGCAAGATCACCTGACTAACTTAGATTGACGAAGTTGCCTAGCCAACTTGGATCGCTAGACTTGCCAGATCGACTCGAATCACTGGAGTCGTCAGATCGACTCAGATCTCTATTTCAAGTCGGCCCTATTGCCACGAAGGCATCCCAATGATAACCAGTCAGATCGCAAGTTAAATCACATCAAATGATGTTCACCTCGATCTGTGCTAACTCATTCAATCTTGGATCACCTCGATCCAATATGCCAAGCTGTCAAGTCCACCAGCTCAGATCACTCGAGTTGCATAAGTAACTCAGATCGCCAGAACAACTCGGGTCACCAGATCGACACAGGTCGTCAAATCCACTCGGGTTGCCGAATCAACTCGAGTCGTCGGATCGACTCGGGTCTCCAGATTAGGACGGGTTGTCAGATCGACTCGGGCCGCCAGCCAAATCTACTCGGGTCCCTACATCGACTCAGGTATCCATATAGATCATATTGGGTCGCCAAATCACCTGACTAACTAAAGTTAGGTCAAGTTTGGTCGGGTCAGGTCTCCGGATTGGGTCGGGTCACCGGATCAACTTGGGTCAACATATCGACTCGAGTCGCCAACCAGAACAACTCGGGTCACCAGATTGCCAGACCAACTCGGGTTGGGTCGGGTCAGGTCTTCAGATCGGGTCAGGTCACGGGATCATTTTGGGTCGCCAGCCAGATCAACTCGGGTCGCCACATCAACTCGACTCACCAACCAGGTCAGGTCGGGTCACCAGATCACCTGACCAACTCGGTCAGGTCGACGGATGAAGTCGGATCGCTGGATCAACTCAGGTCGCTAGCCAGATCAACTTGGGTCACCACACCAACTCAGGCCGCCAGCCAAATCAGCTCAGGTCGCGAGATCAACTCAGGTCAACAAATGTGACTTTTGACCCCACTCACAAGTGAGCTAGGCTAACTCATTCCAAGTCTCTCATGGAAAAGTCCATGACTTCCCATTCCTATACCTATGCTGACGAGTATGCCAACTCATCAATGAATTCGGCTCAGCATGCCAAGTTGTCAAGTCCCCCAACTTGAATTACTCCAGTCACATAAGTAATTTAGATCACCAGAACAACTCGGGTCACCGGATCGACTCAATTCGCCGGATTGACTTGGATCACCGGATCACTAGAGTCGGCAAAGTAACCCAGATCTCTAGGGTCATAACGGGATAGGTATTGTTTACGGATGTAACGACCTCTGAGATGAGCCCAACTCGTCAATCGGAGCCAGCTCGCCAATCTGATTGAGCTAGCCGATCTGAGCCAACTCACCGATTTGAGCTAGCAAGACACCTCTCAAGAATTGAGTTTGAGAACTTCTCCACTAATGAGTTGTCCTCAAGATGTGAACTTGCATCCAGATTAGGACTTGTGGCTTGCACGAGCCAATGTCATGAAGACCTCCTACGTACATGCAACCAATGCATCTCATAGTCCAACATAGTTCTGAACTAGCTCATTACGCCACCATCTCGCACATGTTCCAAGTCTCCCATGGAAAAGTCCCCAACTTCCCATTCCAATACCTAGTTGATTTCACCTCGGATCGAGTCCCCAACAAGATCCAATGCCACTCTGCACAAAGCAGTCCATGCTACTTCATGCAGCTCGAATGACACCTCGACTTGACTCTAAACCTTACCCAGGCCAAAACTATTAACAACTTGTCGCACAACCCCATGAATGCTCCTCGAATCAAGTCCCTGACATGACCCTACTCCTGAGTGCACCAAACAACTCCTTTGTTACACCTCGGATCGAGTCCCTTACATGTCAGTTCAAGTCAGTCGACGTGTTAGCTCTATTTCTAGTATGAGGTGATCTTGTCACATCAACACTACACCCATCCATTGTAAGTTAGCCATACCACCACAAAGTCATCCAACAGTCATTATGAAATGACCCCTATCACATCAAGCTGTGTTGGTTTGTTTCAAGTCGGCCCTATTGCCACGAAGGCATCCCAATGGTAACTAGTCAAATCGCATCAAATGATGTTCACCTCGATCTATGCCAATGCTGCCTATGATTGATTTGCTAGCTCTCTACGGATATTTTTGGATATGCCATTTGATACCTGAATGCTATGCATGGGTTCGTGCATAGACGATTCGAGCTGAGCTTAAGGATGTTGAGTTCTCAAGTGAATATGAATAGGCGAGTTGTTCTATGGAGTAGAACTCAGGAATGCATGATGGATTGAGCTCATCTCGCGGATCCGAGCCAGCTCGTTGATCCGATCCAGCTTGTCGATCTGAGCCAGCTCGACGATCCGAGCCAGCTCGTCAAGTTGAGCCTTTTATGAGATTTAAATTTTTTGCGACCTATCGACGTCGGCAAGCATTTGTATGGGGGAGAAAGACTCGGACTAATAACTTATCCTCGTAGGGGAGGTGTTGTTGGTGGATGTGAGGATTTTTGAGATGAGACCCAAGCTGGAACAAATTCTAGTGCGCATTGTGATTAGAGCTAAGCTAAAGGATATTGAGTTCTCAAAGGAATACAAATAGGCAAGTTGTTTTATGGAGTAGAACACGGGAATGCATGATGGATCCGATCCGATTTGAGCCGAGCCGGCTCGGCGATCCGAGCCAGCCAGCTTGGAAAACCGAGCCGGCTCGCTCGGCAAACCGTGCCAGCTCGCCGATTCGAGTCAGCTCGCTCGGTGATCCGAGCCAGCTCGCTTGGCGATCCGAGCCTTTTACGAGATTTTAAGTTTTTGTGACTTATCGGCGTCGGCAAGCATTTCTACGTGGGAGCAAGACTCGGACTAATAACTTATATAGGGGAGGTGTTGTTGGTGGATGTAAGGATCTTTGAGATGAGACTCGAGATGGAATGGATTCTAGTGCCCATTGTGATTCGAGCTGAGCTAAAGGATGTTGAGTTCTCAAGTGAATACAAATAGGTGAGTTGTTCTATGGAGTAGAACACGGGAATGCATGATGGATTGAGCTCAGCTCGTCGATCCGAGCCAGCTCACGGATTCGAGCTAGCTTGTCGAGCTGAGTCTTTTACGAGATTTAAAGTTTTCGTGACCTATCCGTGTCGGCGAGCATTTCTACGGGGGAGCAAGACTTGGACTAATAACTTATATAGGGGAGGTGGTGTTGGTGGATGGAAGGATCTTTGAGATGAGACCCGAGCTGGAACGGATTCTAGTGCGCGTTGTGATTCGAGTTGAGCTAAAGGATGTTGAATTCTCAAGTGATTACAAATAGGCGAGTTATTCCATGGAGTAGAACACGGGAATGCATGATGGATTGAGCTCAACTCGGCGATCCGAGCCAGCTCGGCGATCCGAGCCAGCTCGGCGATCCGAGCCAGCTCGGCGATCCGAGCCAGCTCGGCGATCCGAGCCAGCTCGGCGATCCGAGCCAGCCCGTCGAGCTGAGTCTTTTACAAGATTTAAATTTTTTGTGACCTTTCGGCGTTGGCGAGCATTTCTACGGGGGAGTAAGACTCGGACTAATAACTTATATAGGGGAGGTGTTGTTGGTGAATGTAAGGATCACTGAGATGAGACCCGAGCTGGAACGGATTCTAGTGCGCGTTATGATTCGAGCTGAGCTAAAGGATGTTCAGTTCTCAAGTGAATACAAAGAGGTGACTCATTCTATGGAGTAGAACATGGGAATGCATGATGGAATGAGCTCAGATCGCCGATCCGAGCTAGCTCGTCGATCCGAGCCACGGGTATGTACGATCCGAGCCAGCCCGTCGAGCTGAGTCATTTATGAGATTTAAATTTTTTGTGACCTTTCGGCGTTGGCGAGCATTTCTACGGGGGAGCAAGACTCGGACTAATAACTTATATAGGGGAGGTGTTGTTGGTGAATGTAAGAATCATTGAGATGAGATCCGAGCTGGAACGGATTCTAGTACGCGTTGTGATTCGAGCTGAGCTAAAGGATGTTCAGTTCTCAAGTGAATACAAAGAGGTGAGTCATTCTATGGAGTAGAACATGGGAATGCATGATGGAATGATCTCAGATCGTCGATCCGAGCTATCTCGTCGATCCGAGCCAGCTCGCTGATCCGAGCCATGGGTATGTAGGTAGTTTTCATGAGATCGGCTCGCCCGGCCCACAAGTCAAACATCGATTCTCTTATTAAGGGTGAGCCCTTGTCTAGCGTTTGGGTCGCTCGGTACAAGCTGTTCGATTTGTAATGTGTGCAAAGCTTTTGGGTTGATATTTGGAAGATTTAAATTTTTTGTGAGCTATTCTCCTCGTTTCACTTGATATTTTTGAAGATTTGAATTATTTGTGAGCTATTCTCCCCGTTTCCCTTGATTTTTTTGGAAGAATTGGAATTTTTGAGAGTTGTTCTCTTCGCCTCAAATTTCTACGGAAGAGCAAGACTTGGACTAATAACTTATATAGGGGAGGTGTTGTTGGTGAATGAAAGGATCTTTGAGATGAGACCCGAGCTGGAACGGATTCTAGTGCGCGTTGTGATTCAAGCTGAGCTAAAGGATGTTCAGTTCTCAAGTGAATACAAAGAGGTGAGTCGTTTTATGGAGTAGAACACGGGAATGCATGATGGAATGAGCTCAGATCGACGATCCGAGTCAGCTCGCTGATCTGAGCCACGGGTATGTAGGCAGTTTTCATGAGATCGGCTCGCCCGGCCCACAAGTCAAACACTGATTCTCTTATTAAGGGTGAGCCCTTGTCTAGCGTTTGGGTCGCTCGGTACAAGCTGTTTGATTTGTAATGTGTGCGAAGCTTTTGGGTTTGATATTTGGAAGATTTGAATTTTTTGTGAGCTATTCTCCTCGTTTCACTTGATTTTTTTGAAGATTTGAATTATTTGTGAGCTATTCTCCCCATTTCCCTTGATTTTTTGGAAGATTTGGATTTGTTGCGAGTTGTTCTCTTCGCCTCAAATTTCTACGGAAGAGCAAGACTTGGACTAATAACTTATATAGGGGAGGTGTTGTTGGTGAATGCAAGGATCTTTGAGATGAGACCCGAGCTGGAACGGATTCTAGTGCACGTTGTGATTCGAGCTGAACTAAAGGATGTTTAGTTCTCAAGTGAATACAAAGAGGTGAGTCATTTATGGAGTAGAAGACGGGAATGCATGATGGAATGAGCTCAGATCGCCGATCCGAGCTAGCTTGTCGATCCGAGCCACGGGTATGTAGTCAGTTTTCATGAGATCGGATCGTCCGGGCCACAAGCTAGCTATTTTTTGTGAGCTATTCTCTTTGTTTCCTTTGATTTTTTTGGAAGACTTGCATTTTTTGTGAGCTATTCTCTTCGTTTCAATTGAATTTTTGGAAGTTATGCATTTTTTGTGATGTAGTCTCTTCGTTTCACTTGCATTTTTGGGAGATTTGATTTTTTTTGTGAGCTATTCTCTTCTTTTCCCTTGAATTTTTTTTTGCAAGACTTGCATTTTTTGTGAGCTATTCTCTTCGTTTCAATTGAATTTTTAGAAGTTTTGAATTTTTTGTGATCTATTCTTCTTTGTTTCACTTGTATTTTTGAGAGATTTGAAATTTTTGTGAGATATTCTCTTCGGCTCAAATTTCTACGGAAGTGCAATACTTGGACTAATAACTTATATAGGGGAGGTGTTGTCCGCGGAAGCTCCCCCATGCCCCTCTAATAGAATCAGTGCTAGTGATCCCGTTTTGAAATCCGACGGACGGATGGATGAGCAGGTCGGATTTCAAAACGGGATCAGCAGCACTGATTCCATTAGAGGGGCATGAAGCCACCTGATTGCTATGCGGGGGCTGCTCAAAGTCCCGTCTTTCGAGTCGCTCGACGGCGCAAGTCGGAAAGGGTTCGACAGCGGTTGTCGTTCCAATGCGTCGTCGCAGTGACATGGAAGGCGATCTTCGGGTTAGCCCTTGTCTAGCTTTTGGGTCGCTTGGTACAAGCGATCTGCTATGTACTTTCCGCGAACCCCTATCCGGGTACTCGTTAGCTATGCATTGGCTCTTGCATGTGTGGAACGGAGAGATGCGGCCTTCACAGGGAGTCGGCCTGAAATAGTTCTGTGCGTGCGAATGGAGCCGCGTATAGCTTTTGGGTCGTTTGGATAGGGTGCCCCTCCAAGCGAATCAGTGCTGGTGCTCGGACGGATTTGCGGCTCAGATTTAAAATGTGAGGAGCATGCCTGATTTTATTTGAGGGGCATGAAGCCACCTGATTGCTATGCGGGGGCTCCCCTGGGTCGTCTCTTTTGGGTCACTCGATGGCGCAAGTCGGAGAAGGGTTCGACAACGGTAGTCGTTCCAGCGCGTCGTCATTAGTGATACTGAAGTCGATCTGTGTGCAGCCCCCGTCTAGCACTTGGGTCTGCATGCCGCAAGAAGATTTGAATTTTTTGTGAGTTAAAGTCTTTTTCTTTTTTTCGTTTCACTGGAGTTTTTGCGAGATTTGAAGTTTTTGTGAGCTATTCTCTTCGTTTCACTTAAATTTTTTGTGAGCTATTCTCTTCGTTTCACTTGAATTTTTGGAAGTTTTGAGTTTTTTGTGAGCTATCCTCTTCGTTTCACTTGAATTTTTGCAGGATTTGAATTTTTTGTGAGCTATTCTTCTTTGTTTCACTTGGTTTTTTGGAAGATTTGAATTTTTTGTGAGCTATTTTCTTTGTTTCCCTTGTTTTTTTTTGGAAGACTTGCATTTTTTGTGAGCTATTCTCTTCTTTTCCCTTGATTTTTTTTTTGCAAGACTTGGATTTTTTGTGAGCTATTCTCTTCATTTCAATTGAATTTTTGGAAGTTTTGAATTTTTTGTGATCTATTCTCTTTGTTTCACTTGTATTTTTGAGAGATTTGAAATTTTTGTGAGATATTCTCTTCGGCTCAAATTTCTACGAAAGTGCAATACTTGGACTAATAACTTATATAGGGGAGGTGTTGTCCGCGGAAGCTCCCCCATGCCCCTCTAATAGAATCAGTGCTGGTGATCCCGTTTTGAAATCCGACAGACGGACGGATGATTAGGTCAGATTTCAAAATGGGATCAGCAGCACTGATTCCATTACAGGGGCATGAAGCCACCTGATTGCTATGCGTGGGCTGCTCAAAGTCCCGTCTTTCGGGTCGCTCGATTGCGCAAGTCGGAAAGGGTTCGACAGCGGTTGTCGTTCCAATGCGTCGTCGTTGTGACATGTAAGGCGATCTTAGGGTCAGCCCCCGTCTAGCTTTTGGGTTGCTTTGGTACAAGCGATCTGCTATGTACTTTCCGCGAAACCCTATCCGGGTACTCGTTAGCTATGCGTTGTCTCTTGCATGTGTGCAACGAAGAGATGCGGCCTTCACAGGGAGTCGGCCTGAAACAGTTCTGTGCGTGCGAATGGAGCCGCGTATAGCTTTTGGGTCGTTTGGATAGGGTGCCCCTCCAAGTGAATCAGTGCTGGTGCTCGGATGGATTTGCGGCTCGGATTTAAAATGTGAGTAGCATGCCTGATTTTATTGGAGGGGCATGAAGCCACCTGATTGCTATGCGGGGGCTCCCCTGGGTCGTCTCTTCTGGGTCACTCGATGGCGCAAGTCGGAGAAGGGTTCAACAACGGTAGTTGTTCCAGCGCGTCGTCATTAGTGATACTGAAGTCGATCTGTGGGCGAGCCCCGGTCTAGCATTTGGGTCTGCATGCGGCAAGAAGATTTGAATTTTTTGTGAGTTAAGTCTTTTTCGTTTCACTGGAGTTTTTGCGAGATTTGAAGTTTTTTGTGAGCTATTCTCTTCGTTTCACTTGAATTTTTGGAAGTTTTGAATTTTTTGTGAGCTATTCTCTTCGTTTCACTTGAATTTTTTGAAGTTTTGAATTTTTTGTGAGCTATTCTCTTCCTTTCACTTGAATTTTTGCAGGATTTGAATTTTTTGTGAGCTATTCTTCTTTGTTTCACTTGGTTTTTTCGAAGATTTGAATTTTTTGTGAGCTATTCTCTTTGTTTCCCTTGATTTTTTTTTGGAAGACTTGCATTTTTTGTGAGCTATTCTCTTCGTTTCAATTGAATTTTTGGAAGTTATGCATTTTTTGGTGATGTAGTCTCTTCGTTTCACTTGCATTTTTGGGAAATTTGATTTTTTTGTGAGCTATTCTCTTCTTTTTCCTTGATTTTTTTTGCAAGACTTGGATTTTTTGTGAGCTATTCTCTTCATTTCAATTGAATTTTTGGAAGTTTTGAATTTTTTGTGATCTATTGTTCTTTGTTTCACTTGTATTTTTGAGAGATTTGAAATTTTTGTGAGATATTCTCTTCGGCTCAAATTTCTACGGAAGTGCAATACTTGGACTAATAACTTATATAGGGGAGGTGTTGTCCGCGGAAGCTCCCCCATGCCCCTCTAATAGAATCAGTGCTGGTGATCCCGTTTTGAAATCCGACAGACGGACGGATGATTAGGTCGGATTTCAAAACGGGATCAGCAGCACTGATTCCATTAGAGGGGCATGAAGCCACCTGATTGCTATGCGGGGGCTGCTCAAAGTCCCGTCTTTCGGGTCGCTCGATGACGCAAAGTCGGGAAGGGTTCGACAGCGGTTGTCGTTCCAATGCGTCGTCGCTGTGACATGGAAGGCGATCTTCGGGTCAGCCCCCGTCTAGCTTTTGGGTTGCTTTGGTACAAGCGATCTGCTTGTACTTTCCGCGAAACCCTATCCGGGTATTCGTTAGCTATGCGTTGTTTCTTGCATGGGTGGAACGGAGAGATGCGGCCTTCACAGGGAGTCGGCTTGAAACAGTTCTGTGCGTGCGAAAGGAGCCGCGTATAGCTTTTGGGTCGTTTGGATAGGGTGCCCCTCCAAGTGAATCAGTGCTGGTGCTCGGACGGATTTGCGGCTCGGATTTAAAATGTGAGTAGCATGCCTGATTTTATTGGAGGGGCATGAAGCCACCCGATTGCTATGCGGGGGCTCCCCTGGGTCGCCTCTTTTGGGTCACTCGATGGCGCAAGTCGGAGAAGGGTTCGACAACGGTAGTCGTTCCAGCGCGTCATCATAGTGATACTGAAGTCGATTTGTGGGCGAGCCCCCGTCTAGCTCTTGGGTCTGCATGCCGCAAGGAGATTTGAATTTTTCGTGAGTTTAAGTCTTCGTTTTTCCTTGATTTTTTTTTGGAAGACTTGAATTTTTGGAAGTTCTGAATTTTTTTGTGAGCTATTATCTTTCGTTTCACTTGAATTTTTGCAAGATTTGAAATTTTTGTGAGCTATTCTCTTTGTTTCACTTGGTTTTTTTTGGAAGATTTGAATTTTTGTGAGCTATTCTCTTTGTTTCCCTTTGTTTTTTTTTTTTTTGTTTTTTTTTTGGGAAGACTTGCGTTTTTTGTGAGCTATTCTCTTCGTTTCAATTGAATTTTTGGAAGTTATGCATTTTTTGTGATGTAGTCTCTTCGTTTCACTTGGTTTTTTGGAAGATTTGAATTTTTTGTGAGCTATTCTCTTTATTTCCCTTTGATTTTTTTGGAAGACTTGCATTTTTTGTGAGCTATTCTCTTCGTTTCAATTGAATTTTTGGAAGTTATGCATGATGCATTTTTTGGGAGATTTGATTTTTTTTGTGAGCTATTCTCTTCTTTTCCTTTGAATTTTTTTTGCAAGACTTGCATTTTTTGTGAGCTATTCTCTTCGTTTCAATTGAATTTTTGGAAGTTTTGAATTTTTTGTGATCTATTCTTCTTTGTTTCACTTATATTTTTGAGAGATTTGAAATTTTTGTGAGATATTCTCTTCGGCTCAAATTTCTACGGAAGTGCAATACTTGGACTAATAACTTATATAGGGGATGTCACGGGCTTGGGAGGGACCCGTGCGGCACTGGCATAAAATCGTCCAAGTCTAATGCAATGCAAGAGATCTTGAAAGAATCCAGACTACGCCTAACACAGTACGCAACACGAAAGCTTTAAGATCTGAACATCCCAAGTGCACAATGAAATCCGCTAAGTAACTGATGCAAGAAATAATGCAATGCAACACTCCAGTCCAGATTTATGGCGAGGCGATGCCTCCAGAATTCTTCATCAATTGATCCCAATTACAAAGACAAAATGGAGTCTATGTTGAAAAACACAGATCGCCCCTAAAAGTTATGCATTTGAGCCAAACAGACTTAGCTCAATGCTGATACAATAAAACAATGCAACCCCAGGCTGCAACACAAGCATGCAACGAATCTGCTCCAAGTCGTCGCCAAAGGAAGTCGCACTTCTGCACTTCTCCTCTGCCGAAAACCTTCGCAAGTCACTTCGCTCTGCTCTGATTGACTCCCGATTTCGCTCTCAACTCCGATCTGCCAAGAATGAGCCAAGGCCTCCGCCTTTATACCAAATGACCTCGGAAGAAGCGGTCCCAGATTTAGGTCCGCACCTAAATTGAAACGCCACGGAATCAACGCAATCGCCAAGCAAATACAAAGCCGCAGCTCCAACGGCTAGATCTGCAACGGCTAGTTACATCCACGATGCAACGCAACAAGCAATGCCGCCCGCTAATTCCGCAAATGATGCCGCCACGCTAAGAACAACTCAAGTAGCCGTTACACCATTGCATTCTCCAAGACATAAAATCCCGTCGGCCCATATAAACAGAAATGAATCATTGGCGACTTGAATTC
The DNA here is from genome assembly GCA_027943335.1 of Chamaecyparis obtusa. Classification (NCBI taxonomy): domain Eukaryota; kingdom Viridiplantae; phylum Streptophyta; class Pinopsida; order Cupressales; family Cupressaceae; genus Chamaecyparis; species Chamaecyparis obtusa. Next base: position 55,873 of record BSBK01012533.1, on the reverse strand, counting down.
CATTCACGTCGGCCCAGCTGCACAACAAATTGATCAAGTCGGCCCTGCGAATACAAAAAGTCTTCACTGCAACGAATCTACACAAGGCAAATACATTCAATGAAGCTGCATTCCTTCGACAAGAACAACTTGTGACACTTCCAAGTCTCCAACTCGGATCCAAACAGCTCACAAAAATGATTCACAGTCTAGCCCTGTGACATCCTCCCCCACTTAACCAAGAGGCGACGTCCTCGACGCCTGCAACGCACCTAGACAAAATGACGCTGCGAGAGGGTCGATCCCATGAAGAGATCAGTTAAGTTGCATTGAGTTCCCTTTGGCAAGGAACCCAACCAACACCTTCACTGCATTCTGCTGCTGTTCTCCCCAGACCCAATCTCCATGCAAGCAATCCAACAGAGGCCGCACGACTTCGGAATAGTTTGCAAAAGAACTTCTACAAAAACTACTCACGCCCAGAAATCGCCGCAAGTCATGAACATTCTGAATCTGTTCACAAGTACCAACTGTCGAAGTTGCACTGATCTGGCTCAAATCAGGAACTGCAAAGTCATCTATGTAGAGCAACCCATGCTGCTCAGAATCCGCCACGGCAACATGATCACTTGGCGAATAGACATCTTGCATCGAACTCAATGAAGTCGATGTCACTGCTGAATCTGCACCACTCAATATAGGAACAAAACACGTCTGCCTTGCATCCAAAATCATGACACATCCCCAACAAGGAGCAAAGACAACATTAGTTTGTCTCAAGAAATCTAAACCCAAAATCAAATCATACCGATCCATCTCCAAGGCTACCAAGTCGACAGATCCGTGCCAAGCGCCAAGCTGCAAGGAAACATTGCAAATCGCTCCGCAGACCCGCAATGCAGATGCATCAACTGTCACACAAGTCGCATCAGTCCAGTCGATCTGCAACCCAAGTCTCCTAGCATGCTCCACCGATACAAAGCTATGCGATGCGCCCGAATCGATCAAGGCCTTCATTTTGCAACCCTCCAAGATTGCCTCAATGAAGCACAGCTCCGGCCGATCCAAAGCCCTCGGAACAGATCCAGATCTGGGGCTCAAATACAAACTGTTCAGCACCAATGCACCAATCCGTGGCACCGATTCCTCCTGTGACAGCATTGCATTGACCCGCATCCGATCAGGACATTCTCTGGCAAAATGATCGGGCTTTCCACAGAGAAAACAATCCCGATTCCTCTTCTTCTCCTTCTCTTCATACACAGGCTCAGTTTCATCCGATTTCTGCTTCTTAGCTTTCCTGTCGCCATTCCGCTTGTCATTCTTCGGACGAAAGTGAGGTGCGCTGTCAGACTTGGCTCCCCCAAATCCCATCGCCGCGTCACCCTTGTAGTCGAGCAACCCTTCTGCCACGGTGATTGCTTCGGCCAAAGACTGCACCTGATGTCTTCTCACTTCCTCAGCCGCCCAAGGTTGTAAGTTACGCATGAAAAGAAAGAACTTCTCCCAGTCACCCAGTTTGTCGCATTCCAAGTCCAACACTCGGAACTGCTTCACATAATCTCGGACTGTGCCAGTATGCTTTAACTGATCAAATCGTGCTCGGTTCACCCAATCAGAGTTCCCAGGACGGAACTGATCACGAAGTGCTCCCTTCAAGTCAGCCCACGTCTTGATCACTTTGACATTCTTTCCAGCCCGTTCGTCAGCCAAATGTGTCCGCCACCATAACTTAGCACTTCCAGTCAAGCAAGAAGTGACTTTCTTGACCTGCATTGCATCAGTCAAGTTTGTCACCTCTGAAAGGTACTCATCCACATCCCAAAGAAAGTTGTCAAGGGCCTTGTCGTCACGATCTCCGTCATAAGATCCGATCTGATTCGAAGCCTCTGATCCAATCTTTCCTCCTTGTAACATCGCATGATGGAGGGCCTGTCCCTCTTTCAAAAACTTGACCTCCTCCCGTAATGCATCATACTGCTCGGTCAGTTTCGCCATCATCTCCAGCAACCGCTCAACAGGACTGTCATTCTCCAACGCCTCAAGTCTTGCCTCATGGTTTTGAAGCCAATCCTTCTGCTTCATAGTTCCACGCACCGCTCGACTTTCCACAGGCTGAGACTGCTCCGCATCAAATCCACTATCCGCATCGGTCATGGTGCACCCCACAAATCAGATCTCTGCAAGAAGACTGCTCCGAAATCCAATTCCGAATCAGAACTGCTCTGATACCAACTCGGCAGAGTTGGTATGAAATCGATACCAACCCCGATCGATCTGCTCTGATACCAACTGTCACGGGCTTGGGAGGGACCCGTGCGGCACTGGCATAAAATCGTCCAAGTCTAATGCAATGCAAGAGATCTTGAAAGAATCCAGACTACGCCTAACACAGTACGCAACACGAAAGCTTTAAGATCTGAACATCCCAAGTGCACAATGAAATCCGCTAAGTAACTGATGCAAGAAATAATGCAATGCAACACTCCAGTCCAGATTTATGGCGAGGCGATGCCTCCAGAATTCTTCATCAATTGATCCCAATTACAAAGACAAAATGGAGTCTATGTTGAAAAACACAGATCGCCCCTAAAAGTTATGCATTTGAGCCAAACAGACTTAGCTCAATGCTGATACAATAAAACAATGCAACCCCAGGCTGCAACACAAGCATGCAACGAATCTGCTCCAAGTCGTCGCCAAAGGAAGTCGCACTTCTGCACTTCTCCTCTGCCGAAAACCTTCGCAAGTCACTTCGCTCTGCTCTGATTGACTCCCGATTTCGCTCTCAACTCCGATCTGCCAAGAATGAGCCAAGGCCTCCGCCTTTATACCAAATGACCTCGGAAGAAGCGGTCCCAGATTTAGGTCCGCACCTAAATTGAAACGCCACGGAATCAACGCAATCGCCAAGCAAATACAAAGCCGCAGCTCCAACGGCTAGATCTGCAACGGCTAGTTACATCCACGATGCAACGCAACAAGCAATGCCGCCCGCTAATTCCGCAAATGATGCCGCCACGCTAAGAACAACTCAAGTAGCCGTTACACCATTGCATTCTCCAAGACATAAAATCCCGTCGGCCCATATAAACAGAAATGAATCATTGGCGACTTGAATTCCATTCACGTCGGCCCAGCTGCACAACAAATTGATCAAGTCGGCCCTGCGAATACAAAAAGTCTTCACTGCAACGAATCTACACAAGGCAAATACATTCAATGAAGCTGCATTCCTTCGACAAGAACAACTTGTGACACTTCCAAGTCTCCAACTCGGATCCAAACAGCTCACAAAAATGATTCACAGTCTAGCCCTGTGACATCTGAATTTTTGGAAGTTTTGAATTTTTTGTGATCTATTCTTCTTTGTTTCACTTATATTTTTGAGAGATTTGAAATTTTTGTGAGATATTCTCTTCGGCTCAAATTTCTACGGAAGTGCAATACTTGGACTAATAACTTATATAGGGGAGGTGTTGTTCGCGGAAGCTCCCCCATGCCCCTCTAATGGAATCAGTGCTGGTGATCCCGTTTTGAAATCCGACAGACGGATGGATGATTAGGTCGGATTTCAAAACGGGATCAGCAGCACTGATTCCATTATAGGGGCATGAAGCCACCTGATTGCTATGCGTGGGCTGCTCAAAGTCTCATCTTTCAGGTCGCTCGACGGCGCAAGTCGGAAATGGTTCGGCAGCGGTTGTCGTTCCAATGCGTCGTCGCAGCGACATGGAAGGCGATCTTCGGGTCAGCCCCTGTCTAGCTCTTGGGTTGCTTTGGTACAAGCGATCTGCTATGTACTTTCCGCGAACACCTATCCCGGTACTCGTTAGCTATGTGTTGGCTCTAGCACGCATGGAACGCAGAGATGCGGCCTTCACAGGGAGTTGGCCTGAAACAGTTCCGTGCCTTGCGAATGGAGCCGCGTATAGCTTTTCGGTCGTTTGGATAGGTGCCCCTCCAAGTGAATGAGTGTTGGTGCTCGGACGGATTTGCCGCTCGGATTTAAAAATGTGAGCAGCAGCACAGATTCTATTGGAGGGGCATGAAGCCACCCAATTTTTATGCGTGGGCTCCCTTGGGTCGTGTCTTTTGGGTCACTCGATGGCGGAAGTCAGAGAAGGGTTCGACAGCGGTAGTCGTTCCAGCGCGTCGTCATAGTGATACTGAAGTCGATCTGTGGGCGAGCCCCCGTCTAGCTCTTGGGTCTGCATGTCGCAAGAAGATTTGAATTTTTTGAGTTAAGTCTCTTCGTTTCACTTGAATTTTTGCGAGATTTGAATTTTGTTTGTTGCGAGGTAGTAAAATTCTCTTCGTTTTGACTTGAAGTTTTGGATTTTTTGTGAGCTATTCTCTTCGTTTTTCCTTGGTTTTTGTTTTGGAAGACTTGAATTTTTTGTGGGCTATTATTTTATTCTTTTCACTTGAATTTTTGGAAGTTTTGAATGTTTTTGTGAGCTATTCTCTTCGTTTTCACTTGAATGTTTGCAAGATTTGAATTTTTTGTGAGCTATTCTGTTTGTTTCACTTGGTTTTTTTGGAAGATTTGAATTTTTTGTGAGCTATTCTGTTTTGTTTCCCTTGATTTTTTTGTAAGACTTGCATTTTTTGTGAGCTATTCTCTTCGTTTCAATTGAATATTTGGAAGTTGTGCATTTTTTGTGATTGTAGTCTCTTCGTTTCACTTGCATTTTTGGGAGATTTGATTTTATTTGTGAGCTATTCTCTTTTTTTTCCCTTGATTTTTTTGTGAGCTATTCTCTTCGTTTCAATTGAATTTTTGGAATTTCTGAATTTTTTGTGATCTATTCTTTTTGTTTCACTCGTATTTTTGAAAGATTTGAAATTTTTGTGAGATATTCTCGTCGGCTCAAATTTCTACGGAAGTGCAAGACTTGGACTAATAACTTATATAGGGGAGGTGTTGTCCGCGGAATCTCCCCCATGCCCCTCTAATAGAATCAGTGCTGGTGATCCCGTTTTGAAATCCGACAGACGGACGGATGATTAGGTCAGATTTCAAAACGCGATCAGCAGCACTGATTCCATTAGAGGGGCATGAAGCCACCTGATTGCTATGCGGGGGCTGCTCAAAGTCCCGTCTTTCGAAGGTCGCTCGACGGTGCAAGTCGGAAAGGGTTCGGCAGCGGTTGTCGTTCCAATGCGTCGTCGCAGTGACATGGAAGGCGATCTTCGGGTCAGCCCCCGTCTAGCTTTTGGGTTGCTTTGGTACAAGCGATCTGCTATGTACTTTCCGCGAACCCCTATCCGGGTACTCGTTAGCTATGCGTTGGCTCTTGCATGCGTGGAACGAAGAGATGCGGCCTTCACAGGGAGTTGGCCGGAAATAGTTCTGCTCTTGTGAATGGAGCCGCGTATATAGCTTTTGAGTCGTTTGGGTAGGTGCGCCCCTCCAAGAGAATCAGTGCTGGTGCTCGGACGGATTGGTAGCTCGGATTTAAAATATGAACACTAGCACTGATTCTATTGGAGGGGCGCATTAGGCCACCCGCTTGCTATGCGGGGGCTGTCCAGGGTCGTAACTTTTGGGTCAGTCGACGGTGCACTTCGGAAAGGGTTCGACAGCGGTTGTCGTTCCAACACATCGTCGCATTGACAAGAAAGGCGATCTTCGGGTCAGCCCCCGTCTAGCTCCCGGGTCACTTGGTACAAGCTACTTGCTATGTCGCTTCGACTTCCGATACTTGAGTGCGCAATGGCTCAAGATGCTTTGCATTGGAATCAGTTAGTTATCATATGTGTCGGCGGATTGGATCTCAAGTCAATCTAGGCGGGTGCGACATTAGTTGCTAAGTCTCGATCGAAAACGATTTGGATTCATCTAGATGCATTGTTATCTGACTTGAGGAACTATGCGAGCGAGTTGGGTTACCTCCTCGTGGATATGTTGGATACGCGTTATGACGGATAAGATGATGGATTGCGGTAAGAATGACGAATTTTTGGAAGATGAATTATTTTGGTGAGCCATGTTCTTTGTTTTACTTGAATTTCTGGAAGATTTGAATTTTGTTTTCTAGCTATTCTTTTCGTTTTCCTAGATTTTTTCGAAAGACTTGAATTTTTTGTGATCTATTCTGTTCGTTTCACTTGAATTTTTGGAAGATTTGATTTTTTGTGAGCTTTTTGTCATCGTTTCACTTGAATTTTTGGAAGATTTGAATTTTTTGGGAGCCAGTTTCTTCGGCTTAAATTTCCACTCAAGAGCAAGACTCGGACTAATAACTTATATAGGGGAGGAGTTGTGTGTTGTTCGCGGAAGCTCCCCCATACCCCTCTTATAGAATCATTGCCGGTGATCGGACGGATGCGTAGGTCGGATTTCAAAATGGGATCACCAGCACTGATTCTATTAGAGGGGCATGAAGCCACTTGATTGCTATGCGGGGGCTGCCCAAAGTCCTGTCTTTCGGGTCGCTCGACGGTGCAAGTCGGAAAGGGTTCGGCAGCGGTTGTCGTTCCAATGCGTCGTCGCAGTGATATGGAAGGCAATCTACGGGTCAGCCCCTGTCTAGCTTTCGGGTCACTTTGGTACAAGTGATTTGCTATGTACTTTCCGCGAACCCTATCCACGTACTCGTTAGCTACGCGTTGGCTCTTACACGAGCGGAACGGAGAGATGCGGCCTTCACAGGGAGTTGGCCGGAGATAGTTCTGTTTTTGTGAATGGAGCCGCGTATAGCTTTTGAGTCGTTTGGGTAGGTGCCCCCCTCCAAGAGAATCAGTGCTGGGTATCTCGGATTTAAAATCTGAGCACTAGCGCTGATTCTATTGGAGGGGCGCATTAGGCCACCCGCTTTCTATGCGGGGCCTGTCCAGGATCGTGTCTTTTGTGTCAGTCGACGTTGCAAGTAGGAAAGGGTTCGACAGCGGTTGTCGTTCCAACGCATCGTCGCATTGACAAGAAACGCAATTTTTGGGTCAGCCCCCGTCTAGCTCCCGGGTCGCTTGGCACAAGCGATTTGCTCTGTCGCATGCTGCATTAAGATTTGAATTTTTTGTTTGCTATTCTCATTTTTGTTTCATTGGAAGATTCGAATTTTTTGCGATCTCCTCTTTTGTTTCCTTTGATTTTTTTTTGGAAGATTTTAATTTTTTGTGAGCCTACTCTCTTCGATTCACTTGAGTTTTTGGAAGAAATGGATTTTTTTGGTGAGCTATGTTCTTTCTTTTACTTGAAGTTTTGGAAAATTTGAATGTTTTGCTAGTTGTTCTTTTCGTTTCCCTTCGATTTTTTCGGAAGACCTGAATTTTTTGTGAGCTATTCTGTTCGTTTCACTTGAATTTTTTGAAGATTTGATTTTTTTGTGAGCTTTTTCCTCATCGTTTCACTTGAATTTTTGGAAGATTTGAATTGTTTGGGAGCCATTCTCAACGGCTCAAATTTCTACGGAAGAGAAAGACCCGGACTAATAACTTATATAGGGGAGTAGTAGTTCGCGGAAGCTCCCCCATGCCCCTCTAATAGAATCAGAGCTTGTGCGCGGACGGATGAGTAAGTCGGATTTAAAATCGGATCACTAGCACTGATTCTATTAGAGGGGCATGAAGCCACCTGATTGCTATGCGGGGGCTGCCCAAAGTCCTGTCTTTCGGGTCACTCAACGGTGCAAGTCGGAAAGTGTTCGGCAGCGGTTGTCGTTCGAATGTGTCGTCGCAGTGACATGGAAGGCAATCTTCGGGTCAGCCCCCGTCTAGCTTTCGGTTCGCTTTGGTACAAGCGATTTGCTATGTACTTTCCGCGAATCCTATCCGGGTACTCGTTAGCTATGCGTTGGTTCTTGCATGCGTGGAACGGAGAGATGCGGCCTTCACAGGGAGTTGGCCGGAGATAGTTCCGTTCTTGTGAATGGACCGGCGTATAGCTTCTGAGTCGTTTGGGTAGGTGCGGCCCTCCAAGAGAATCAGTGCTGGTGCTTGGACGGATTGGTAGCTCAGATATAAAATTTGAGCACTAGCACTGATTCTATTGGAGGGGCGCATTAGGGCACCCGTTTGCTATGCGGGGGCTGCCCATGCCCATGGTAGTGTCTTTTGTGTCACTCGACGGTGCAAGTTGGAAAGGGTTCGACAGCGGTTGTCGTTCAAATGTTTCGTTGTAGTGACATGGAAGACAATTACTGGGTCAGCCCCCGTCTAGCTCTTGGGTCACTTTGCTGCAAGTGATTAATTCGGTTTTGGATGGATAAAATCCCTTTGTGAAAGGTGGCATGGCGTTTGTTGGAGAAAATTGATTAAGTCGGAGCATTGGCCTCGGGCCATTGTGAGGACTGTCGATTTCTTCAGGTACAACACTTGTTTGCCTAGTAACAGAGTTGACATGTAATTCGGCATTGCTCTCGATTGTTCTCGGAGTTGTACCTCCGGAAC
>BSBK01012533.1:5000-37500 GCA_027943335.1 Chamaecyparis obtusa | reverse complement strand
GCTCCCCGGAGAGCTCGACCGGTTCGGTTCCGCTCGGATCGGACCCCGCCCGCGAGCGCCGCTCGGCTCGACGAGCTCGATGGGGATCCCGTCCGCGGGCGAGCTGGGCGTGGCTACACGTATGACCCGAATGTAATTTTTTTTTTTTTTTTTTTTTTTTTTTAACTCTGGTTTTTTCGTTCTTATCCTCGTACGGAGCCTCCTTTGTTCATTTTTTTCCCGCGAGTTTCGACCCCGCCCGGGAGCGAGCTCGGCGCCGATCCCGCCCCGCCGCTCCCCGGAGAGCTCGACCGGTTCGGTTCCGCTCGGATCGGACCCCGCCCGCGAGCGCCGCTCGGCTCGACGAGCTCGATGGGGATCCCGTCCGCGGGCGAGCTGGGCGTGGCTACACGTATGACCCGAATGTAATTTTTTTTTTTTTTTTTTTTTAAAACTCTGGTTTTTTCGTTCTTATCCTCGTACGGAGCCTCCTTTGTTCATTTTTTTTCCGCGAGTTTCGACCCCGCCAGGGAGCGAGCTCGGCGCCGATCCCGCCCCGCCGCTCCCCGGAGAGCTCGACCGGTTCGGTTCCGCTCGGATCGGACCCCGCCCGCGAGCGCCGCTCGGCTCGACGAGCTCGATGGGGATCCCGTCCGCGGGCGAGCTGGGCGTGGCTACACGTATGACCCGAATGTAATTTTTTTTTTTTTTTTTTTTTTTTTTTTTAACTCTGGTATTTTCGTTCTTATCCTCGTACGGAGCCTCCTTTGTTCATTTTTTTTCCGCGAGTTTCGACCCCCGCCCGGGAGCGAGCTCGGCGCCGATCCCGCCCCGCCGCTCCCCGGAGAGCTCGACCGGTTCGGTTCCGCTCGGATCGGACCCCGCCCGCGAGCGCCGCTCGGCTCGACGAGCTCGATGGGGATCCCGTCCGCGGGCGAGCTGGGCGTGGCTACACGTATGACCCGAATGTAATTTTTTTTTTTTTTTTTTTTTTTTTTTAACTCTGGTTTTTTCGTTCTTATCCTCGTACGGAGCCTCCTTTGTTCATTTTTTTCCCGCGAGTTTCGACCCCGCCCGGGAGCGAGCTCGGCGCCGATCCCGCCCCGCCGCTCCCCGGAGAGCTCGACCGGTTCGGTTCCGCTCGGATCGGACCCCGCCCGCGAGCGCCGCTCGGCTCGACGAGCTCGATGGGGATCCCGTCCGCGGGCGAGCTGGGCGTGGCTACACGTATGACCCGAATGTAATTTTTTTTTTTTAATTTTTTTTTTAACTCTGGTTTTTTCGTTCTTATCCTCGTACGGAGCCTCCTTTGTTCATTTTTTTTCCGCGAGTTTCGACCCCGCCCGGGAGCGAGCTCGGCGCCGATCCCGCCCCGCCGCTCCCCGGAGAGCTCGACCGGTTCGGTTCCGCTCGGATCGGACCCCGCCCGCGAGCGCCGCTCGGCTCGACGAGCTCGATGGGGATCCCGTCCGCGGGCGAGCTGGGCGTGGCTACACGTATGACGCGAATGTATTTTTTTTTTTTTTTTTTTTTTTTTTAACTCTGGTTTTTTCGTTCTTATCCTCGTACGGAGCCTCCTTTGTTCATTTTTTTTCCGCGAGTTTCGACCCCGCCCCGGAGCGAGCTCGGCGCCGATCCCGCCCCGCCGCTCCCCGGAGAGCTCGACCGGTTCGGTTCCGCTCGGATCGGACCCCGCCCGCGAGCGCCGCTCGGCTCGACGAGCTCGATGGGGATCCCGTCCGCGGGCGAGCTGGGCGTGGCTACACGTATGACCCGAATGTAATTTTTTTTTTTTTTTTTTTTTTAACTCTGGTTTTTTCGTTCTTATCCTCGTACGGAGCCTCCTTTGTTCATTTTTTTTCCGCGAGTTTCGACCCCGCCCGGGAGCGAGCTCGGCGCCGATCCCGCCCCGCCGCTCCCCGGAGAGCTCGACCGGTTCGGTTCCGCTCGGATCGGACCCCGCCCGCGAGCGCCGCTCGGCTCGACGAGCTCGATGGGGATCCCGTCCGCGGGCGAGCTGGGCGTGGCTACACGTATGACCCGAATGTAATTTTTTTTTTTTTTTTTTTAAAACTCTGGTTTTTTCGTTCTTATCCTCGTACGGAGCCTCCTTTGTTCATTTTTTTTCCGCGAGTTTCGACCCCGCCCCGGAGCGAGCTCGGCGCCGATCCCGCCCCGCCGCTCCCCGGAGAGCTCGACCGGTTCGGTTCCGCTCGGATCGGACCCCGCCCGCGAGCGCCGCTCGGCTCGACGAGCTCGATGGGGATCCCGTCCGCGGGCGAGCTGGGCGTGGCTACACGTATGACCCGAAAGTTTTTTTTTTTTTTTTTTTTTTTTTTTTTTTTTTTTTTTTTTAACTCTGGTTTTTTCGTTCTTATCCTCGTACGGGGCCTCCTTTGTTCATTTTTTTTCCGCGAGTTTCGACCCCGCCCGAGAGCGAGCTCGGCGCCGATCCCGCCCCGCCGCTCCCCGGAGAGCTCGACCGGTTCGGTTCCGCTCGGATCGGACCCCGCCCGCGAGCGCCGCTCGGCTCGACGAGCTCGATGGGGATCCCGTCCGCGGGCGAGCTGGGCGTGGCTACACGTATGACGCGAATGTAATTTTTTTTTTTTTTTTTTTTTTTTTTTTAACTCTGGTTTTTTCGTTCTTATCCTCGTACGGAGCCTCCTTTGTTCATTTTTTTTCCGCGAGTTTCGACCCCGCCCGGGAGCGAGCTCGGCGCCGATCCCGCCCCGCCGCTCCCCGGAGAGCTCGACCGGTTCGGTTCCGCTCGGATCGGACCCCGCCCGCGAGCGCCGCTCGGCTCGACGAGCTCGATGGGGATCCCGTCCGCGGGCGAGCTGGGCGTGGCTACACGTATGACCCGAATGTAATTTTTTTTTTTTTTTTTTTAAAACTCTGGTTTTTTCGTTCTTATCCTCGTACGGAGCCTCCTTTGTTCATTTTTTTCCCGCGAGTTTCGACCCCGCCCGGGAGCGAGCTCGGCGCCGATCCCGCCCCGCCGCTCCCCGGAGAGCTCGACCGGTTCGGTTCCGCTCGGATCGGACCCCGCCCGCGAGCGCCGCTCGGCTCGACGAGCTCGATGGGGATCCCGTCCGCGGGCGAGCTGGGCGTGGCTACACGTATGACCCGAATGTAATTTTTTTTTTTTTTTTTTTTTAAAACTCTGGTTTTTTCGTTCTTATCCTCGTACGGAGCCTCCTTTGTTCATTTTTTTTCCGCGAGTTTCGACCCCGCCCGGGAGCGAGCTCGGCGCCGATCCCGCCCCGCCGCTCCCCGGAGAGCTCGACCGGTTCGGTTCCGCTCGGATCGGACCCCGCCCGCGAGCGCCGCTCGGCTCGACGAGCTCGATGGGGATCCCGTCCGCGGGCGAGCTGGGCGTGGCTACACGTATGACCCGAATGTAATTTTTTTTTTTTTTTTTTTTTTTTTTAACTCTGGTTTTTTCGTTCTTATCCTCGTACGGAGCCTCCTTTGTTCATTTTTTTTCCGCGAGTTTCGACCCCGCCCGGGAGCGAGCTCGGCGCCGATCCCGCCTCGCCGCTCCCCGGAGAGCTCGACCGGTTCGGTTCCGCTCGGATCGGACCCCGCCCGCGAGCGCCGCTCGGCTCGACGAGCTCGATGGGGATCCCGTCCGCGGGCGAGCTGGGCGTGGCTACACGTATGACCCGAATGTAATTTTTTTTTTTTAATTTTTTTTTTAACTCTGGTTTTTTCGTTCTTATCCTCGTACTATCCTCGTACGGAGCCTCCTTTGTTCATTTTTTTTCCGCGAGTTTCGACCCCGCCCGGGAGCGAGCTCGGCGCCGATCCCGCCCCGCCGCTCCCCGGAGAGCTCGACCGGTTCGGTTCCGCTCGGATCGGACCCCGCCCGCGAGCGCCGCTCGGCTCGACGAGCTCGATGGGGATCCCGTCCGCGGGCGAGCTGGGCGTGGCTACACGTATGACGCGAATGTATTTTTTTTTTTTTTTTTTTTTTTTTTAACTCTGGTTTTTTCGTTCTTATCCTCGTACGGAGCCTCCTTTGTTCATTTTTTTTCCGCGAGTTTCGACCCCGCCCCGGAGCGAGCTCGGCGCCGATCCCGCCCCGCCGCTCCCCGGAGAGCTCGACCGGTTCGGTTCCGCTCGGATCGGACCCCGCCCGCGAGCGCCGCTCGGCTCGACGAGCTCGATGGGGATCCCGTCCGCGGGCGAGCTGGGCGTGGCTACACGTATGACCCGAAAGTAATTTTTTTTTTTTTTTTTTTTTTTTTTAACTCTGGTTTTTTCGTTCTTATCCTCGTACGGGGCCTCCTTTGTTCATTTTTTTTCCGCGAGTTTCGACCCCGCCCGGGAGCGAGCTCGGCGCCGATCCCGCCCCGCCGCTCCCCGGAGAGCTCGACCGGTTCGGTTCCGCTCGGATCGGACCCCGCCCGCGAGCGCCGCTCGGCTCGACGAGCTCGATGGGGATCCCGTCCGCGGGCGAGCTGGGCGTGGCTACACGTATGACCCGAATGTAATTTTTTTTTTTTTTTTTTTTTTTTTTTTAACTCTGGTTTTTTCGTTCTTATCCTCGTACGGAGCCTCCTTTGTTCATTTTTTTTCCGCGAGTTTCGACCCCGCCCGGGAGCGAGCTCGGCGCCGATCCCGCCCCGCCGCTCCCCGGAGAGCTCGACCGGTTCGGTTCCGCTCGGATCGGACCCCGCCCGCGAGCGCCGCTCGGCTCGACGAGCTCGATGGGGATCCCGTCCGCGGGCGAGCTGGGCGTGGCTACACGTATGACGCGAATGTATTTTTTTTTTTTTTTTTTTTTTTTTTTAACTCTGGTTTTTTCGTTCTTATCCTCGTACGGAGCCTCCTTTGTTCATTTTTTTTCCGCGAGTTTCGACCCCGCCCGGGAGCGAGCTCGGCGCCGATCCCGCCCCGCCGCTCCCCGGAGAGCTCGACCGGTTCGGTTCCGCTCGGATCGGACCCCGCCCGCGAGCGCCGCTCGGCTCGACGAGCTCGATGGGGATCCCGTCCGCGGGCGAGCTGGGCGTGGCTACACGTATGACGTGAATGTATTTTTTTTTTTTTTTTTTTTTTTTTTAACTCTGGTTTTTTCGTTCTTATCCTCGTACGGAGCCTCCTTTGTTCATTTTTTTTCCGCGAGTTTCGACCCCGCCCCGGAGCGAGCTCGGCGCCGATCCCGCCCCGCCGCTCCCCGGAGAGCTCGACCGGTTCGGTTCCGCTCGGATCGGACCCCGCCCGCGAGCGCCGCTCGGCTCGACGAGCTCGAATGGGATCCCGTCCGCGGGCGAGCTGGGCGTGGCTACACGTATGACCCGAATGTAATTTTTTTTTTTTTTTTTTTTTAACTCTGGTTTTTTCGTTCTTATCCTCGTACGGAGCCTCCTTTGTTCATTTTTTTTCCGCGAGTTTCGACCCCGCCCGGGAGCGAGCTCGGCGCCGATCCCGCCCCGCCGCTCCCCGGAGAGCTCGACCGGTTCGGTTCCGCTCGGATCGGACCCCGCCCGCGAGCGCCGCTCGGCTCGACGAGCTCGATGGGGATCCCGTCCGCGGGCGAGCTGGGCGTGGCTACACGTATGACCCGAATGTAATTTTTTTTTTTTTTTTTTTTAAAACTCTGGTTTTTTCGTTCTTATCCTCGTACGGAGCCTCCTTTGTTCATTTTTTTTCCGCGAGTTTCGACCCCGCCCCGGAGCGAGCTCGGCGCCGATCCCGCCCCGCCGCTCCCCGGAGAGCTCGACCGGTTCGGTTCCGCTCGGATCGGACCCCGCCCGCGAGCGCCGCTCGGCTCGACGAGCTCGATGGGGATCCCGTCCGCGGGCGAGCTGGGCGTGGCTACACGTATGACCCGAAAGTTTTTTTTTTTTTTTTTTTTTTTTTTTTTTTTTTTTTTTTTTTAACTCTGGTTTTTTCGTTCTTATCCTCGTACGGGGCCTCCTTTGTTCATTTTTTTTCCGCGAGTTTCGACCCCGCCCGGGAGCGAGCTCGGCGCCGATCCCGCCCCGCCGCTCCCCGGAGAGCTCGACCGGTTCGGTTCCGCTCGGATCGGACCCCGCCCGCGAGCGCCGCTCGGCTCGACGAGCTCGATGGGGATCCCGTCCGCGGGCGAGCTGGGCGTGGCTACACGTATGACCCGAAAGTAATTTTTTTTTTTTTTTTTTTTTTTTTTTTAATTTAACTCTGGTTTTTTCGTTCTTATCCTCGTACGGGGCCTCCTTTGTTCATTTTTTTTCCGCGAGTTTCGACCCCGCCCGGGAGCGAGCTCGGCGCCGATCCCGCCCCGCCGCTCCCCGGAGAGCTCGACCGGTTCGGTTCCGCTCGGCTTGATCAGCTCTGGTCGCTAGATCACTTGACAAAATTAGGTCAACAGGCAGATCAACTCGGGTCACCAACTAGATCAACTCAGGTCGCAAACTAGATCATCTCGGGTGGCTAGATCAACTCTGCTCGCTAGTCGGTAACTCATACTGCCATAATAAATTAGGTCACTACAACGACTCTGGTCGCTCGGTCGACTAAGGTGACTCAGGTCACTGGGTGGACTTGGTCGACTCGGTCGACTCGATCGACTCGGGTCACCGAGTTGACTCAGGTAGCCAAATCGACTCAGGTCGAGTCAGTCACCTGACCGACCCGGTCGACTCGGGTCGACGCAGTCAACTTGAGTCAACTCAGTTGACTTGGATCACCGGGTCGACTAGGGTGACTTAGGTCGACTCAGCTGACTCGGTTGACTCAGGTCGACTCAAGTCGACTTGGGTTGTCGGATCTACTCGGGCCTCTAGATTGCACGGGTCACTAGATCAACTCAAGTTGCTAGCGAGATCAGCTCAGGTCACCACACAGGTAACCAACTAGATCAACTCGGGTCACTAGATCAGCTTGGGTCACCAGCTAGATCAGCTCTAGTTGCTAGATCACCTGACAAAATTAGGTCACTAACTAGATCAGCCTGGGTCACCAACCATTTCATCTTAGGTCGCCAACTAGATCAGCTTAGGTCGCTAACTAGATCAACTCAGGTCGCCAGATCAGCTCTGGTTGCCAGCCAAAAACTTTGACTGCCATAATAAATTGGGTCACCACAGCGACTCGGGTCACCAGGTCGACTCGGTTGACTCGGGTCACCAGGTCGACTTGGTTGAATCAGGTCACTGGGTCGACTCGGTCGACTCGATGGACTTGGGTCACCAGGTCGACTTGGTTGACTCAGGTCACCGGGTCGACTCAGTCACCTGACTGACTCGGTCGACTCGGGATGACTCAGTTGACTCAGGTCATCGGATCGACTCGAGTCACCAAGTTGACTCGGGTCACCGGGTCGACTTGGGTTGTCAGATCGACTCGGGCCTCTGGATCAGTACGGGTCACTGGATCAACTCAAGTCGCTAGCGAGATCAACTCAGGTCACCACACGGGTCGCCAACTAGATCAACTCACATCGCCAGATCAGCTTGGGTCACCAACCAGATCAACTCTGGTCGCTAGATCACCTGACAAACTTAAGTCACCAGCCAGATTAGCTTAGGTCACCAGCCAGTAACTCTGACTACCATAATAAATTAGGTCACCACAGTGACTCAGGTAACTGGGTTGACTCAGTCGACTCAGGTCGACTCAGTTGACTCAGGTCACCGGGTCGACTCGATCGACTCAGTTGACTCGATTCACCGGGTTGACTTAGGTTACTGGGTTGACACGATCGACTCAGTTGACTCAGGTCATTGGGTGGACTCCGTTGACTTAATCGACTCAGGTCACCGGGTTGACTCAGTCACCTGACTGACTCGGGTCGACTTGGTTGACTCGGGTCACAAGGTCGACTTGGTTGACTCGGGTCATCAGGTCGACTTGGTTGATTCGGGTCATCGGGTCGACTCGGTTGAGTCGGGTCACCAGGTCGACTCAGGTCGACTTGGGTTACCAGATCGACTCAGGCCTCTGGATCAGGATGGGTTACTGGATCAACTCAAGTTGCTAGCAAGATCAACTTAGGTCACCACACGGGTCACCAACTAGATCAACTCTGGTCGCCAGATTAGCTTGGGTCACCAACCAGATCAACTCTGGTCTCCAGATCACCTAACAAAATTAGGTCACTAGCAACTTGGGTCACTGGGTCGACTCAATTGACTCAGGTCACCGGGTGAACTCGGTCGACTCAGTTGACTCGGGTCACCGGGTCGACTCGGTTGACTCGGGTCATTGGGTCGACTCGGTCGAGTCAGGTCACCAGGTCGACTCGATCGAGTCGGGTCATCGGGTCGACTCAGGTCGTCGGGTTGACTCAGGTCAACTCGGTTGACTCAGGTCACCGGGTCGACTCGGTTGACTTGGGTCACCGCATCGACTTGGTTGACTCAGGTCACTGCGTCGACTCGGTTGACTCGGGTCATCGGGTTGACTCGGTTGACTCGGGTCATCGGGTCGACTCGGTTGACTCAGGTCACTGGGTTGACTCAATTGACTCAGGTCACTGGGTCGACTCGGTTGACTCGGGTCACCGAGTCAACTCGAATCGACTTGGGTTGCCGGATCGACTCAGGCCTCTAGATTGGGATGGGTCACTAGATCAACACAAGTCGCTAGTGAGATCAACTCAGGTCACCACACGGGTCACCAACTAGATCAACTCAGGTCACCAAATCAGATTGGGTCACTAGCCAGATCAGCTCTGGTCGCCAGATCACCTCACAAAATTAGGTCGACAGCCAAATCAGCTTAGGTTGCCAACTAGATCAATTCAGGTCACCAGATCAGCTCTAGTCACCAGCCAGTAACTCTGACTGCCATAATAAATTAGGTCACCATAGTGACTCAGGTCGCTGGGTCGACTCGATCGACTCGGGTCACCAGGTCAACTCGGTTGACACGGGTCACTGGGTCGACTCGGTCGACTCTGTTGACTCGAGTCACCGGGTTGACTCGGTCGACTCAGGTCACTAGGTCGACTTAGGTCGACTCAGTCACCTGACTGACTCGGTCGACTTGGGTCGACTTGGTTGCCTCGAGTCATCGTGTTAACTCAGTTGACTCAGGTCATCGGGTCAACTCAGTTGACTCCGGTCATTGGGTCAACTCAGTTGACTCAAGTCATCAGGTCAACTTAGTTGACTCAGGTCACTGGGTCGAGTCGGTCGACGCGGTTGACTCAGGTCACCAGGTCGACTTGGGTTGCCGGATCGACTCGGGCCTCTAGATCAAGATGGATCATCGGGTCAACTCAAGTTACTAGCGAGATCAACTCAGGTCACCACATGGGTCGCCAACTAGATCAACTTGGGTCACCAGATTAGCTTGGGTCACCAGCTAGATCAGCTCTGGTCGCCATATCAGCTTATGTCACCAACTAGATCAACTCAGGTCGCCAGCCAATAACTTTGACTGCCATAATAAATTGGGTCACCATAGTGACTCGGGTCGCTAGGTCAACTTGGTTGACTCAGGTCATAGGGTCGACTCGGTTGACTCAGTTGACTCAGGTCATTGGGTCGACTCAGTTGACTCATGTCACTGGGTCGACTCGAGTCACCAGGTCGACTCGGTTGACTCAGGTCACTAGGTCGACTCGGGTCAACTCAGTCACCTTACTAACTTAGGTAGACTTGGTTGACTTGGGTCACCAGGTCAACTTAGGTCATCAGGTCAACACGGTTGACTCAGGTCACTAGGTCAACTCTGTCGACTCAGGTCACCAAGTCAGCTGGGTCGACTTAGTCAACTCTGGTCACCGGGTCGACTCAGTTGATTCGAGTCACCGGGTCACTGGGTCGACTCGGTTGGCTCGGGTCATCGAGTTGACCAGGTTGACTCGGGTCACTGGGTCGACTCGGTGGACTCGAGTCGACTCGATTGACTCAGGTCGAGTTGGGTTGCCGGCTCGACTCGGGCCTCTGGATCGGGATGGGTCACTGGATCAACTCAAGTCGCTAGCGAGATCAACTCAGGTCACCACACGGATCACCAACTAGATTTACTCAGGTCGCCATATCAGCTTGGGTCACCAACCAGATCAGCTCTTGTCACCAGATCACCTGACAAAATTAGTTCACCAACCAGATCAGGTTAGGTCACCAATTAGATCAACTCAGGTCGCTAGATTAGCTCTGGTCGCCAGTGAGTAACTCCGACTGCCATAATAAATTGGGTCACCACAAAAACCCTGGTCGCTGGGTCGACTCAGTCAACTCAGTCAACTTGATCAACTCGGGTCACCGGGTCAACTCGGGTCATCGGGTCAACTCGGGTCACTGGGTCGACTCGGTCGACGTGGGTCACCGAGTCGACTTGGGTTGCCGAATCAACTTAGGCCTCGAGTCGACTTGGGTTGACACGGGTCGACCTAGTCGACTCAGGTCACTAGGTTGACTCAATTGATTCAGGTCACTAGGTCAACTCAGTCGACTCTGGTTTACTCGGGTCGACTCGGTCACCTGACCGACTCGGGACACCACGTCGACTCAGTCGACTCGGTTGACTCGGGTCATCGAGTCGACTCGGTTGACTCGGGTCATCGAGTCGACTCGGTTGACTCAGGTCACTCGGTCAACTCGATAGACTCGGGTCACCGAGTCGACTTGGGTTGCCGGATTGACTCAGGCCTCTGGATCAGGACGGGTCACTGGATCAACTCAAATCGCTAGCAAGATCAACTCAGGTCACCACACGGGTCGCCAACTAGATCAACTTGAGTCACCAAATCAACTTGGGTCACCAGCCAGATCAGCTCTGGTCTCCAGATGACCTGACAAAATTAGGTCACTAGCCAGATCAGCTTAGGTCACCCACTAGATCAATTCAGGTTGCCAGCTCAGCTCTGGTCGCCAGCTAGTAACTTTAACTGCCATAATAAATTAGGTCACCACAGCGACTTGGGTCACTGGGTCGACTCAGTTGACTCGGGTCATCGGGTCAACTCGGTCGACTCAGTTGACTTGGGTCACCAGGTCGACTCGGTTGACTCGAGTCATTGGGTCGACTCAGTTGACTCGGGTCACTGGGTCGACTCAATTGAGTCAGGTCACTGGGTCGACTCGGTCAACTTAGGTCATCGGGTCGACTCAGTCACCTAACCGACTCGGTCGACTCAGGTCGACTCGGATCACCGGGTTGAATCGATCGACTTGGTTGACTCGGGTCACCGCGTCAACTCAGTTGACTCGGGTCGACTCGGTTGACTCAGGTCACTGGGTTGACTCAGTTGACTCAGGTCACCGGGTCGACTCGATTGACTCAGGTCACCGGGTCGACTCGGGTCACCGGGTCAACTCGGTTGACTCGGATGATCGAGTCGACTCGGTCGACTCGGATCGACTTGGGTTGTTGGATCAACTCAAGCCTCTAGATCAGGATGGGTCACTAGATCAACACAAGTCGCTAGCGAGATCAACTCAGGTCACCACACAGGTCGCCAACTAGATCAACTCGAGTCGCCAGATCAGATTGGGTCACCAGCCAGATCAGCTCTGGTTGCTAGATCACCTCACAAAATTAGGTCGACAGCCAAATTAGCTCTGGTCACTAGATCACCTCACAAAATTAGGTCGACAACCAGATCAGCTTAGGTTGCCAACTAGATCAATTCAGGTCGCTAGATCAACTCTGGTCGCTAGCCAATAACTTTGACTGCCATAATAAATTGGGTCACCACAGCGACTCGGGTCGCTGGGTCGACTCGGTCGAGTCGGGTCACTGGGTCGACTTGGTTGACTTAGGTCACTAGGTCAACTCGGTCGACTCAGTTGACTCAGGTCACCGGGTTGACTCGGTTGACTCAAGTCACCGGGTCGACTTAGGTCGACTCGGTTGACTTGGGTCACCAGGTCGACTCAATTGACTCAGGTCATCGGGTCAACTCAGTTGACTCAGGTCATCGAGTCGACTCGATCGACTCGGGTCACTAGGTTGACTCGGTCGACGCGGTTGACTCAAGTCACCGGGTTGACTTGGGTTGCCGGATCGACTTAGGCCTCTAAATCGGGATGAGTCACTTGGTCAACTCAAGTCGCTAGCGAGATCAACTCAGGTCACCACACGGGTCGCCAACTAGATCAACTCAGGTCACCACACGGGTCGCCAACTAGATCAACTCAGGTCGCCAGATCAGCTTGGGTCACCAGCTAGATCAGCTCTGGTCACCAGATCACCTAACAAAATTAGGTCACCAGCCAGATCAGCTTATGTCACCAACTAGATCAACTCGGGTCGCCAGCCAGTAACTTCGACTGCCATAATAAATTGGGTCACCACAGTGACTCAGGTCGCTGGGTCGACTCGGTTGACTCAGGTCACAGGGTCGACTCGGTTGACTCAAGTCATCGGGTCGACTCGGTTGACTCATGTCACTGGGTCAACTCAGGTCACCGGGTCGACTTAGTTGACTTAGGTCACCAGGTCGACTCAGTTGACTCAGGTCACCGAGTCGACTCGGGTCGACTCAGTCACCTTACTGACTTAGGTCAACTTGGTTGACTCAGGTCACCATGTCAACTCAGGTCATTGGGTTGACACGGTTGACTCGGGTCACTGGGTTAACTCTATCGACTCGGTTGACTCGGGTCACCGAGTCGACTCAGTCGACTCTGGTCACCGGGTCGACTTGGTTGATTCGGGTCACCGGGTCACTGGTCGACTCGGTTGGCTCGGGTCATCGGGTCGACTCGGGTCACTGGGTCGACTCGGTTGACTCAGGTCGACTGGGTCGACTTAGTCAACTCTAGTCACCGGGTCGACTCGGTTGATTCGGGTCACCGGGTCACTAGGTCGACTCGGTTGGCTCGGGTCATCGGGTCGACTCAGGTCACTGGGTCGACTCGGTTGACTCAGGTCGACTGGGTCGACTTAGTCGACTCTGGTCACCGGGTCGACTCGGTTGATTCAGGTCACCGGGTCACCGAGTCGACTCGGTTGGCTCAGGTCATCAGGTCGACTCGGTTGACTCGGGTTGCTAGCTCGACTTGGGTTGCTGGCTCGACTCGAGCCTCTAGATCGAGACGGGTCATTGGATCAACTCAAGTCGCTAGCGAGATCAACTCAGGTCACCACATGGGTCGGCAACTAGATTTACTCGAGTCACCATATCAGCTTGGGTCACCAACCAGATCAGCTCTTATCGCCAGATCACCTGACAAAATTAGTTCACCAGCCAGATCAGGTTAGGTCGCTAACTAGATCAACTCGGGGTGCTAGATCAGCTCTAGTCGCCAGTGAGTAACTCTGACTACCATAATAAATTAGGCCACCATAAAAACCCCGGTCGCTGGGTCGACTTGGTTGACTCAGGTCACCGGGTCGACTCAGTTGACTCGGGTCATTGGGTCGACTCGGTCAACTCGGGTCACCGGGTCGACTCGGGTCATCGGGTCACTGGGTCGACTCGGGTCACCGAGTCGACTTGGGTTGCTGGATTGACTCAAGCCTCGAGTCGACTTGGGTTGACACGGGTCGACCTAGTCAACTCAGGTCACCGGGTCGACTCAATTGATTCAGGTCACTAGGTTGACTCAGTCGACTCTGGTTGACTCGGGTCGACTTAGTCACCTGACCGACTCAGTTGACTCGGGTCACCACGTGGACTCGGTCGACTCGGGTTGACTCAGGTCGACTCAGTTGACTCGGGTCATCGGGTCGACTCAGTTGACTCAGGTCACTCGGTCGATTCGGTTGACTCGGGTCACTTGGTCAACTCGGGTCGACTTAATCACCTGACTGACTTAGGTCGACTTAGTTGACTCGGGTCACCAGGTCGACTCAGTTGACTCAGGTCACTGGGTCAACTCTGTCGACTCAGGTCACCAGGTCGACTGGGGTCAACTCAGTCGACTCAGGTCACGGGTCGACTCAGTCACTTGACCGACTCGGTTGATTCGGGTCACTGGGTCGACTCGGTTGACTCAAGTCACTGGGTCGACTCGATTGACTCGGGTCGACTCGAGTGACTCGGGTCACCGGGTCAACTCGGGTTGACTCGGGCCTCTAGATCAGGAGGGGTCATTGGATCAACTCAAGTTTCTAGCGAGATCAACTCAAGTCACCACACGGGTCCCCAACTAGATTTACTCAGGTCACCATATCAGCTTGGGTCACCAGCCAAATCAACTCTTGTCGCCAAATCACCTGACAAAATTAGTTCGCCAGCTAGATCAGGTTAGGTCGCCAACTAGATCAACTCGGGTTGCTAGATCAGCTCTGGTCGCCAATGAGTAACTCCAACTGCCATAATAAATTAGGTCACCACAGAAACCCCAGTCGCTGGGTCGACTCGGGTCGACTCGATTGACTCGGGTCATTGGGTCGACTCGGTCAACTCGGGTCACCGGGTCGACTCGGTTGACTCAGGTCATCAGGTCGACTTGGGTCACTGGGTCGACTCGGGTCACCGAGTCGACTTGGGTTGCTGGGATCGACTCAGGCCTCAAGTTGACTTGGGTTAGACACGGGTCGACCTAGTCTACTTAAGGGTCTCCTGGTCGACTCGGGTCGACTCAATCGATTCAGGTCACTGGGTCGACTCAATCACCTGACTGACTCGGTCATCTCAGGTCACCATGTCGACTCGATTGACTCTTGTCATCGGGTTGACTCAGTTGACTCAGGTCACTGGGGTCAACCGATTGACTCAGGTCACTGGGTCGACTCGGTCACCACACGGGTCACCAACTAGATCAAGTTAGGTAGCTAGCGAGATCAACTCAGGTCACCACACTGGTCCCCAACTAGATCAACTCGGATCGCCAGATCAGCTTGGGTCACCAGCCAGATCAGCTGTGGTCGCCAGATCAGCTTGGGTCACCACATTGACTCAGGTCGCCACATTACTTGGCCAACTCGGGTCACCAGCCAGATCAACTCAGGTGACTCGGTTGACTCAGGTTATCGGGTCGACTCGGGTCGACTTGGGTTGCCAGATCAACTCGGGCCCTCGAGTCGACTTGGGTTGACTTGGGTCACCAGGTCGATGCGGGTTGTCAGGTCAACACGAGTCACCGTTTCGACATGGGTCGCCAGTTTGACACGGGTCACTGGGTCGACACGGGTCACTGGGTCGACGCGAGTCACTGGGTCGACGCGGGTCACTAGGTCGACGCAGGTCGCTGGGTTGACTCGGGTCGTCAAGTTGACTCGGGTCGCCGGGTCAACTCAGGTTATTGGATCGACTCGGGTCTCTAGATCAGGACAGGTCACTTGATCAACTCGGGTCACCACATGAGTCACCAATTAGATCAACTCAGGTCACCAGATCAGCTTGGGTCACTAGCCAAATCTGCTCTGGTCGCCAAATCACCTAACCGACTCGGGTCGCCAGCCAGATCAGCTTGGGTCACCACATCACCTGCCAACTCGGTTCGCCAGATCAACTCAGGACACGACATCGACCTCAGGTAGTTAGCTAGATCATCTCAGATCACCAGATCGCCCGATGAACTCAGGTCGGGTGGGGTCTCTAGATCGAGTCGAGTCACCAGATCAAGTCGGGTCCCGAGCCAGATCAACTCAGGTCACCACATCGACTCGGGTCACCAGCCAGATTAGGTCAGGTCACTAGATAGCCTGACCTACTTAGATCTCCAGTGAGTCTGTCCACTTTTTGAATGATTGACCCATACTCCTCTTCAAGTATTATCATAGTCAAGTCTCCGCTTCTAGCTCGACAATAAGAAGGGCGTGACTCCATGTATGGCCTGAGTGATTTTTTTTTAACTCTGGTTTTTTTCATTCTTTTTGTCGTAGGGAGCCTCCTTTGTCTATTTTTTTTACAACTTTTGACATCGCTCACGATCAAGCTAGGCCAACTCATTTAAACTTGGATCGCATAAATCTAATATGCACAATAGTAATGTTGATGAGTATGCAAACACATCAATGAAGTCATCTCAGTATGTCAAGTCCCCCAACTTAGATCACTCGAGTCGCATAAGTAACTCAGATAGCCATAATAAATTAGGTCACCATAGTGACTCGGGTCACTAGGTCGACTCAGGTCACGGGGTCGACTCGGGTCATCAAGTCAACTCAGGTTGCTGGGTTGACATAGCCGAATCGACTCAGGTCTTTGGATCGGGACGGGTCACTTGATCAACTCGTGTCGCTAGCCAAATCAACTTAGGTCATCACATGGGTCGCCAACTAGATCAACTCGGGTCGCTAGATCAGCTCTGGTCACCAGATCACCTGACCAACTTAGGTCGCCAACCAAATCAGCCTTGATCGCCACATTGACTCAGGTTGCCACATCACCTAGCCAACTTGGGTCGCCAGCCAGATCAACTCGAGTTGCCAGATCGACTCGGGACACCACATCGACTCAGGTAGTCAGCTAGATCATCTTGGATCCCTAGATCGCTCGATGAACTCAACTCAGGTGGGGTCTCTAGATCAAGTCGGGTCACCAGATCAAGTCGGGTCCTGAGCTAGATCAACTTAGGTCACCACATCGACTTAGGTCACCAGCCAGATCAGGTCCCTAGCCAGATCAACTCAGGTCACCACATCCAATATGCACAATAGTAATGCTGATGAGTATGCAAACTCATCAATGAAGTCATCTCAGTATGCCAAGTTGTCAAGTCCTCCAACTTAGATCAGTCGAGTCGCATAAGTAACTCCAACTACCATAATAAACTTAGATCACTCAGGTCGTTAGGTCGACTCGGGTTGCCGGCTTGACTCGGGTCTCTAGATCGCGATAGGTCGCTGGATCAACTCGGGTTGCTAGCTAGATTAACTCAAGTCACCACATCGACTTGGGTCATCACCTAGATCAGCTCAGGTTGCCACATCACCTAACCAACTCAGGTCAGGTCGGGTCACCAGATTAATTCGGGTCACCAGCCAGATCAACTTAGGTTGCCACATCAACTCGAGTATCCAGATAGATCAGCTCGGGTCACCAAATCACCTAACTAACTTAGGTCAGGTTGGGTTAGGTCTCCTGATCAGGTCGGGTCACCGGATCAACTCAGGTCGCTAATTAGATCAACTCGGGTCACTAACATGATCAACTCGGGTCAACACATCAGCTTATGTTGTTAACACATTCCAATATGCCAAGCTGTCTAGTTTGCTAGCTCGGATCACTCGAGTCGCATAAGTAACTCGTATTGCCAAAACAACTTGGGTCACCTAATTAACTCGAGTCATCAGATCGACTCGGGTCGCCAGATCGACTCGGGTCACCGGATCGACTCGAGTCCTCGAATCGACTCGGGTCACCGTATTGACGCAGGTCACCGGATCGACTCAGGTCTCCAGATCAGGATGGGTCGTCCGATCGACTCGGTTCATCGGATCGATTCGGGTATCCAGATAGATCAAATCAGGTCACCAAATCACCTGACTAACTTAGGTTAGGTCGGGTCTCTGGATCGAGTCGGGTCACCAGATCAAATTGGGTCTCCAGCCAGATCAACTCGGGTCAACACATCGACTCGAGTCACCAACCAGATCAACTTGGGTCGCCAGACCAACTCAGGTCAGGTCGGGTAAGGTCTCCAGATTGGGTCAAGTCGCGGGATCATTTCAGCTCGCCAGCCAGATCAACTCGAGTTGCTACATCGACTCGACTCGACTCGCCAACCAGATCAGCTCAGGTCATTAGATCACCTGACCAACTCGAGTCAGGTCGACGGATGAAGTCAGATCGCCAGATCAACTCAGGTCGCCAGCCAGATCAACTCAGATCATCACATCGACTTAGGTCGCCAGCCAAATCAGCTCGGGTCACCAAATCAACTCGGGTCACCAGCCAGATCAACTCGGGTTAACAAATTTGAGTTTTGACCCCACTCGCAAGCGAGCTAGGCTAACTCATTCAAACTTGGATCGCCTCAATCTAATATGCATAATAGTAATACTAACGAGTATGCAAACTCATCAATGAAGTCAACTAAGTATGCCAGCCTGATCAACTCAGGTCAACAAATTGACTCGGGTCACCAACCAGATCAACTCGGGTCACCAGATTGCCAGGCCAAGTTGGGTCGGGTCGGGTTGGGTCAGGTCTCTAGATCGGGTTGGGTCAGTTCTCTAGATCGGGTCGGGTTGCCAGATCAATTCTTGTCGCCAACCAGATCAACTCAGGTCGCCACATCGACTCGGGTCGTCAGCCAGATCAGCTCGGGTCACCACATCACCTAACCAACTCGGGTTAGGTCGGGTCACCCGATCAATTTGGGTCACTAAGTTGGGTGTGACTCCATGAATGGCACGAGTGGTTTTCTTTTTCAACTCTAGTTTTTTCATTCTTTTCATTGTACGAAGCCTCCTTTGTCTATTTTTTTAGGACTTTTGACCCCGCCCTGAGGATCGCCAACGAGCTCGACCGGATCCTGTCCGAGATCTTGCTCGTGAGCGAGCTCACCGGGATCCCGTCGCCAACGAGCTAGGCGTGACTCCATGGATGGCTCTAGTGATTTAAGTTTTTTATAACTTGAAAATTTTGTTCTTTTCCTTGTATAGAGCCTCCTTTATCCATTTTTTCCTACGAGTTTCGACCCCGCCAGCGACCTTGTTAAGTTCTCATCGCAGGTCTTGCCCTACTACCACGAAAGCCTCCCAGCGGTTATATGAAATGACCCCGGGTCATTTCAACACTGCGTCTAACAATAACTAGTCAGACTGCATCAAATGATGTCCACCTCGATCCATGCCAACTCATTCAAACTTGGATCACCTCAATCTAATATGCACAATAGTAATGCTGACAAGTATGCCAACTCATCAATGAAGTCGCCTTAGCATGCCAAGCTGTCAAGTCCCCCAACTTGAATTACTCCAGTCGCATAAGTAATTCGGATCATTGGATCGACTCGCATCGCCGAGTCAACTCGGGTTTCTGGATCGACTCGAGTCCCCAAAACAACTTGGGTTGCCAGTCGGATCAACTCGGGTCACCATCCAGATCAACTCAGGTCGCAAGATCACCTGACTAACTTAGATTGACGAAGTTGCCTAGCCAACTTGGATCGCTAGACTTGCCAGATCGACTCGAATCACTGGAGTCGTCAGATCGACTCAGATCTCTATTTCAAGTCGGCCCTATTGCCACGAAGGCATCCCAATGATAACCAGTCAGATCGCAAGTTAAATCACATCAAATGATGTTCACCTCGATCTGTGCTAACTCATTCAATCTTGGATCACCTCGATCCAATATGCCAAGCTGTCAAGTCCACCAGCTCAGATCACTCGAGTTGCATAAGTAACTCAGATCGCCAGAACAACTCGGGTCACCAGATCGACACAGGTCGTCAAATCCACTCGGGTTGCCGAATCAACTCGAGTCGTCGGATCGACTCGGGTCTCCAGATTAGGACGGGTTGTCAGATCGACTCGGGCCGCCAGCCAAATCTACTCGGGTCCCTACATCGACTCAGGTATCCATATAGATCATATTGGGTCGCCAAATCACCTGACTAACTAAAGTTAGGTCAAGTTTGGTCGGGTCAGGTCTCCGGATTGGGTCGGGTCACCGGATCAACTTGGGTCAACATATCGACTCGAGTCGCCAACCAGAACAACTCGGGTCACCAGATTGCCAGACCAACTCGGGTTGGGTCGGGTCAGGTCTTCAGATCGGGTCAGGTCACGGGATCATTTTGGGTCGCCAGCCAGATCAACTCGGGTCGCCACATCAACTCGACTCACCAACCAGGTCAGGTCGGGTCACCAGATCACCTGACCAACTCGGTCAGGTCGACGGATGAAGTCGGATCGCTGGATCAACTCAGGTCGCTAGCCAGATCAACTTGGGTCACCACACCAACTCAGGCCGCCAGCCAAATCAGCTCAGGTCGCGAGATCAACTCAGGTCAACAAATGTGACTTTTGACCCCACTCACAAGTGAGCTAGGCTAACTCATTCCAAGTCTCTCATGGAAAAGTCCATGACTTCCCATTCCTATACCTATGCTGACGAGTATGCCAACTCATCAATGAATTCGGCTCAGCATGCCAAGTTGTCAAGTCCCCCAACTTGAATTACTCCAGTCACATAAGTAATTTAGATCACCAGAACAACTCGGGTCACCGGATCGACTCAATTCGCCGGATTGACTTGGATCACCGGATCACTAGAGTCGGCAAAGTAACCCAGATCTCTAGGGTCATAACGGGATAGGTATTGTTTACGGATGTAACGACCTCTGAGATGAGCCCAACTCGTCAATCGGAGCCAGCTCGCCAATCTGATTGAGCTAGCCGATCTGAGCCAACTCACCGATTTGAGCTAGCAAGACACCTCTCAAGAATTGAGTTTGAGAACTTCTCCACTAATGAGTTGTCCTCAAGATGTGAACTTGCATCCAGATTAGGACTTGTGGCTTGCACGAGCCAATGTCATGAAGACCTCCTACGTACATGCAACCAATGCATCTCATAGTCCAACATAGTTCTGAACTAGCTCATTACGCCACCATCTCGCACATGTTCCAAGTCTCCCATGGAAAAGTCCCCAACTTCCCATTCCAATACCTAGTTGATTTCACCTCGGATCGAGTCCCCAACAAGATCCAATGCCACTCTGCACAAAGCAGTCCATGCTACTTCATGCAGCTCGAATGACACCTCGACTTGACTCTAAACCTTACCCAGGCCAAAACTATTAACAACTTGTCGCACAACCCCATGAATGCTCCTCGAATCAAGTCCCTGACATGACCCTACTCCTGAGTGCACCAAACAACTCCTTTGTTACACCTCGGATCGAGTCCCTTACATGTCAGTTCAAGTCAGTCGACTGTTAGCTCTATTTCTAGTATGAGGTGATCTTGTCACATCAACACTACACCCATCCATTGTAAGTTAGCCATACCACCACAAAGTCATCCAACAGTCATTATGAAATGACCCCTATCACATCAAGCTGTGTTGGTTTGTTTCAAGTCGGCCCTATTGCCACGAAGGCATCCCAATGGTAACTAGTCAAATCGCATCAAATGATGTTCACCTCGATCTATGCCAATGCTGCCTATGATTGATTTGCTAGCTCTCTACGGATATTTTTGGATATGCCATTTGATACCTGAATGCTATGCATGGGTTCGTGCATAGACGATTCGAGCTGAGCTTAAGGATGTTGAGTTCTCAAGTGAATATGAATAGGCGAGTTGTTCTATGGAGTAGAACTCAGGAATGCATGATGGATTGAGCTCATCTCGCGGATCCGAGCCAGCTCGTTGATCCGATCCAGCTTGTCGATCTGAGCCAGCTCGACGATCCGAGCCAGCTCGTCAAGTTGAGCCTTTTACGAGATTTAAATTTTTTGCGACCTATCGACGTCGGCAAGCATTTGTATGGGGGAGAAAGACTCGGACTAATAACTTATCCTCGTAGGGGAGGTGTTGTTGGTGGATGTGAGGATTTTTGAGATGAGACCCAAGCTGGAACAAATTCTAGTGCGCATTGTGATTAGAGCTAAGCTAAAGGATATTGAGTTCTCAAAGGAATACAAATAGGCAAGTTGTTTTATGGAGTAGAACACGGGAATGCATGATGGATCCGATCCGATTTGAGCCGAGCCGGCTCGGCGATCCGAGCCAGCCAGCTTGGAAAACCGAGCCGGCTCGCTCGGCAAACCGTGCCAGCTCGCCGATTCGAGTCAGCTCGCTCGGTGATCCGAGCCAGCTCGCTTGGCGATCCGAGCCTTTTACGAGATTTTAAGTTTTTGTGACTTATCGGCGTCGGCAAGCATTTCTACGTGGGAGCAAGACTCGGACTAATAACTTATATAGGGGAGGTGTTGTTGGTGGATGTAAGGATCTTTGAGATGAGACTCGAGATGGAATGGATTCTAGTGCCCATTGTGATTCGAGCTGAGCTAAAGGATGTTGAGTTCTCAAGTGAATACAAATAGGTGAGTTGTTCTATGGAGTAGAACACGGGAATGCATGATGGATTGAGCTCAGCTCGTCGATCCGAGCCAGCTCACGGATTCGAGCTAGCTTGTCGAGCTGAGTCTTTTACGAGATTTAAAGTTTTCGTGACCTATCCGTGTCGGCGAGCATTTCTACGGGGGAGCAAGACTTGGACTAATAACTTATATAGGGGAGGTGGTGTTGGTGGATGGAAGGATCTTTGAGATGAGACCCGAGCTGGAACGGATTCTAGTGCGCGTTGTGATTCGAGTTGAGCTAAAGGATGTTGAATTCTCAAGTGATTACAAATAGGCGAGTTATTCCATGGAGTAGAACACGGGAATGCATGATGGATTGAGCTCAGCTCGGCGATCCGAGCCAGCTCGGCGATCCGAGCCAGCTCGGCGATCCGAGCCAGCTCGGCGATCCGAGCCAGCTCGGCGATCCGAGCCAGCTCGGCGATCCGAGCCAGCCCGTCGAGCTGAGTCTTTTACAAGATTTAAATTTTTTGTGACCTTTCGGCGGTTGGCGAGCATTTCTACGGGGGAGTAAGACTCGGACTAATAACTTATATAGGGGGAGGTGTTGTTGGTGAATGTAAGGATCACTGAGATGAGACCCGAGCTGGAACGGATTCTAGTGCGCGTTATGATTCGAGCTGAGCTAAAGGATGTTCAGTTCTCAAGTGAATACAAAGAGGTGACTCATTCTATGGAGTAGAACATGGGAATGCATGATGGAATGAGCTCAGATCGCCGATCCGAGCTAGCTCGTCGATCCGAGCCACGGGTATGTACGATCCGAGCCAGCCCGTCGAGCTGAGTCATTTATGAGATTTAAATTTTTTGTGACCTTTCGGCGTTGGCGAGCATTTCTACGGGGGAGCAAGACTCGGACTAATAACTTATATAGGGGAGGTGTTGTTGGTGAATGTAAAGAATCATTGAGATGAGATCCGAGCTGGAACGGATTCTAGTACGCGTTGTGATTCGAGCTGAGCTAAAGGATGTTCAGTTCTCAAGTGAATACAAAGAGGTGAGTCATTCTATGGAGTAGAACATGGGAATGCATGATGGAATGATCTCAGATCGTCGATCCGAGCTATCTCGTCGATCCGAGCCAGCTCGCTGATCCGAGCCATGGGTATGTAGGTAGTTTTCATGAGATCGGCTCGCCCGGCCCACAAGTCAAACATCGATTCTCTTATTAAGGGTGAGCCCTTGTCTAGCGTTTGGGTCGCTCGGTACAAGCTGTTCGATTTGTAATGTGTGCAAAGCTTTTGGGTTGATATTTGGAAGATTTAAATTTTTTGTGAGCTATTCTCCTCGTTTCACTTGATATTTTTGAAGATTTGAATTATTTGTGAGCTATTCTCCCCGTTCCCTTGATTTTTTTGGAAGAATTGGAATTTTTGAGAGTTGTTCTCTTCGCCTCAAATTTCTACGGAAGAGCAAGACTTGGACTAATAACTTATATAGGGGAGGTGTTGTTGGTGAATGAAAGGATCTTTGAGATGAGACCCGAGCTGGAACGGATTCTAGTGCGCGTTGTGATTCAAGCTGAGCTAAAGGATGTTCAGTTCTCAAGTGAATACAAGAGGTGAGTCGTTTTATGGAGTAGAACACGGGAATGCATGATGGAATGAGCTCAGATCGACGATCCGAGTCAGCTCGCTGATCTGAGCCACGGGTATGTAGGCAGTTTTCATGAGATCGGCTCGCCCGGCCCACAAGTCAAACACTGATTCTCTTATTAAGGGTGAGCCCTTGTCTAGCGTTTGGGTCGCTCGGTACAAGCTGTTTGATTTTGTAATGTGTGCGAAGCTTTTGGGTTTGATATTTGGAAGATTTGAATTTTTTGTGAGCTATTCTCCTCGTTTCACTTGATTTTTTTGAAGATTTGAATTATTTGTGAGCTATTCTCCCCATTTCCCTTGATTTTTTGGAAGATTTGGATTTGTTGCGAGTTGTTCTCTTCGCCTCAAATTTCTACGGAAGAGCAAGACTTGGACTAATAACTTATATAGGGGAGGTGTTGTTGGTGAATGCAAGGATCTTTGAGATGAGACCCGAGCTGGAACGGATTCTAGTGCACGTTGTGATTCGAGCTGAACTAAAGGATGTTTTAGTTCTCAAGTGAATACAAAGAGGTGAGTCATTTATGGAGTAGAAGACGGGAATGCATGATGGAATGAGCTCAGATCGCCGATCCGAGCTAGCTTGTCGATCCGAGCCACGGGTATGTAGTCAGTTTTCATGAGATCGGATCGTCCGGGCCACAAGCTAGCTATTTTTTGTGAGCTATTCTCTTTGTTTCCTTTGATTTTTTTGGAAGACTTGCATTTTTTGTGAGCTATTCTCTTCGTTTCAATTGAATTTTTGGAAGTTATGCATTTTTTGTGATGTAGTCTCTTCGTTTCACTTGCATTTTTGGGAGATTTGATTTTTTTTGTGAGCTATTCTCTTCTTTTCCCTTGAATTTTTTTTTGCAAGACTTGCATTTTTTGTGAGCTATTCTCTTCGTTTCAATTGAATTTTTAGAAGTTTTGAATTTTTTGTGATCTATTCTTCTTTGTTTCACTTGTATTTTTGAGAGATTTGAAATTTTTGTGAGATATTCTCTTCGGCTCAAATTTCTACGGAAGTGCAATACTTGGACTAATAACTTATATAGGGGGAGGTGTTGTCCGCGGAAGCTCCCCCATGCCCCTCTAATAGAATCAGTGCTAGTGATCCCGTTTTGAAATCCGACGGACGGATGGATGAGCAGGTCGGATTTCAAAACGGGATCAGCAGCACTGATTCCATTAGAGGGGCATGAAGCCACCTGATTGCTATGCGGGGGCTGCTCAAAGTCCCGTCTTTCGAGTCGCTCGACGGCGCAAGTCGGAAAGGGTTCGACAGCGGTTGTCGTTCCAATGCGTCGTCGCAGTGACATGGAAGGCGATCTTCGGGTTAGCCCTTGTCTAGCTTTTGGGTCGCTTGGTACAAGCGATCTGCTATGTACTTTCCGCGAACCCCTATCCGGGTACTCGTTAGCTATGCATTGGCTCTTGCATGTGTGGAACGGAGAGATGCGGCCTTCACAGGGAGTCGGCCTGAAATAGTTCTGTGCGTGCGAATGGAGCCGCGTATAGCTTTTGGGTCGTTTGGATAGGGGTGCCCCCTCCAAGCGAATCAGTGCTGGTGCTCGGACGGATTTGCGGCTCAGATTTAAAATGTGAGGAGCATGCCTGATTTTATTTGAGGGGCATGAAGCCACCTGATTGCTATGCGGGGGCTCCCCTGGGTCGTCTCTTTTGGGTCACTCGATGGCGCAAGTCGGAGAAGGGTTCGACAACGGTAGTCGTTCCAGCGCGTCGTCATTAGTGATACTGAAGTCGATCTGTGTGCAGCCCCCGTCTAGCACTTGGGTCTGCATGCCGCAAGAAGATTTGAATTTTTTGTGAGTTAAAGTCTTTTCTTTTTTTCGTTCAACTGGAGTTTTTGCGAGATTTGAAGTTTTTGTGAGCTATTCTCTTCGTTTCACTTAAATTTTTTGTGAGCTATTCTCTTCGTTTCACTTGAATTTTTGGAAGTTTTGAGTTTTTTGTGAGCTATCCTCTTCGTTTCACTTGAATTTTTGCAGGGATTTGAATTTTTTTGTGAGCTATTCTTCTTTGTTTCACTTGGTTTTTTTGGAAGATTTGAATTTTTTGTGAGCTATTTTCTTTGTTTCCCTTGTTTTTTTTTTGGAAGACTTGCATTTTTTGTGAGCTATTGCTCTTCTTTTCCCTTGATTTTTTTTTTGCAAGACTTGGATTTTTTGTGAGCTATTCTCTTCATTTCAATTGAATTTTTGGAAGTTTTGAATTTTTTGTGATCTATTCTCTTTGTTTCACTTGTATTTTTGAGAGATTTGAAATTTTTGTGAGATATTCTCTTCGGCTCAAATTTCTACGAAAGTGCAATACTTGGACTAATAACTTATATAGGGGAGGTGTTGTCCGCGGAAGCTCCCCCATGCCCCTCTAATAGAATCAGTGCTGGTGATCCCGTTTTGAAATCCGACAGACGGACGGATGATTAGGTCAGATTTCAAAATGGGATCAGCAGCACTGATTCCATTACAGGGGCATGAAGCCACCTGATTGCTATGCGTGGGCTGCTCAAAGTCCCGTCTTTCGGGGTCGCTCGATTGCGCAAGTCAGAAAGGGTTCGACAGCGGTTGTCGTTCCAATGCGTCGTCGTTGTGACATGTAAGGCGATCTTAGGGTCAGCCCCCGTCTAGCTTTTGGGTTGCTTTGGTACAAGCGATCTGCTATGTACTTTCCGCGAAACCCTATCCGGGTACTCGTTAGCTATGCGTTGTCTCTTGCATGTGTGCAACGAAGAGATGCGGCCTTCACAGGGAGTCGGCCTGAAACAGTTCTGTGCGTGCGAATGGAGCCGCGTATAGCTTTTGGGTCGTTTTGGATAGGGTGCCCCTCCAAGTGAATCAGTGCTGGTGCTCGGATGGATTTGCGGCTCGGATTTAAAATGTGAGTAGCATGCCTGATTTTATTGGAGGGGCATGAAGCCACCTGATTGCTATGCGGGGGCTCCCCTGGGTCGTCTCTTCTGGGTCACTCGATGGCGCAAGTCGGAGAAGGGTTCAACAACGGTAGTTGTTCCAGCGCGTCGTCATTAGTGATACTGAAGTCGATCTGTGGGCGAGCCCCGGTCTAGCATTTGGGTCTGCATGCGGGCAAGAAGATTTGAATTTTTTGTGAGTTAAGTCTTTTTCGTTTCACTGGAGTTTTTTGCGAGATTTGAAGTTTTTTGTGAGCTATTCTCTTCGTTTCACTTGAATTTTTGGAAGTTTTGAATTTTTTGTGAGCTATTCTCTTCGTTTCACTTGAATTTTTTGAAGTTTTGAATTTTTTTGTGAGCTATTCTCTTCCTTTCACTTGAATTTTTGCAGGATTTTGAATTATTTTGTGAGCTATTCTTCTTTGTTTCACTGGTTTTTTCGAAGATTTGAATTTTTTGTGAGCTATTCTCTTTGTTTCCCTTGATTTTTTTTTGGAAGACTTGCATTTTTTGTGAGCTATTCTCTTCGTTTCAATTGAATTTTTGGAAGTTATGCATTTTTTGGTGATGTAGTCTCTTCGTTTCACTTGCAATTTTTGGGAAATTTGATTTTTTTGTGAGCTATTCCTCTTCTTTTTCCTTGATTTTTTTTTGCAAGACTTGGATTTTTTTGTGAGCTATTCTCTTCATTTCAATTGAATTTTTGGAAGTTTTGAATTTTTTGTGATCTATTGTTCTTTGTTTCACTTGTATTTTTGAGAGATTTGAAATTTTTGTGAGATATTCTCTTCGGCTCAAATTTCTACTGGAAGTGCAATATCTTGGACTAATAACATATATAGGGGAGGTGTTGTCCGCGGAAGGCTCACCCATGCCCCTCTAATAGAATCAGTGCTGGTGATCCCGTTTTGAAATCCGACAGACGGAC
Organism: Chamaecyparis obtusa; assembly: GCA_027943335.1. NCBI lineage: Eukaryota > Viridiplantae > Streptophyta > Pinopsida > Cupressales > Cupressaceae > Chamaecyparis > Chamaecyparis obtusa. The sequence continues at coordinate 10,204 of BSBK01012533.1, read as the reverse complement.
GGATGCATTAGGTCGGATTTCAAAACGGGATCAGCAGCACTGATTCCATTAGAGGGGCATGAAGCCACCTGATTGCTATGCGGGGGCTGCTCAAAGTCCCGTCTTTCGGGTCGCTCGATGACGCAAAGTCGGGAAGGGTTCGACAGCGGTTGTCGTTCCAAATGCGTCGTCGCTGTGACATGGAAGGCGATCTTCGGGGTCAGCCCCCGTCTAGCTTTTGGGTTGCTTTGGTACAAGCGATCTGGCTTGTACTTTCCGCGAAACCCTATCCGGGTATTCGTTAGCTATGCGTTGTTTCTTGCATGGGTGGAACGGAGAGATGCGGCCTTCACAGGGAGTCGGCTTGAAACAGTTCTGTGGCGTGCGAAAGGAGCCGCGTATAGCTTTTGGGTCGTTTGGATAGGGTGCCCCTCCAAGTGAATCAGTGCTGGTGCTCGGACGGATTTGCGGCTCGGGATTTAAAATGTGAGTAGCATGCCTGATTTTATTGGAGGGGCATGAAGCCACCCGATTGCTATGCGGGGGCTCCCCTGGGTCGCCTCTTTTTGGGTCACTCGATGGCGCAAGTCGGAGAAGGGTTCGACAACGGTAGTCGTTCCAGCGCGTCATCATAGTGATACTGAAGTTCGATTTGTGGGCGAGCCCCCGTCTAGCTCTTGGGTCTGCATGCCGCAAGGAGATTTGAATTTTTCGTGAGTTTAAGTCTTCGTTTTTCCTTGATTTTTTTTTGGAAGACTTGAATTTTTGGAAGTTCTGAATTTTTTTGTGAGCTATTATCTTTCGTTTCACTTGAATTTTTGCAAGATTTGAAATTTTTTGTGAGCTATTCTCTTTTGTTTTCACTTGGTTGTTTTTTTGGAAGATTTGAATTTTTGTGAGCTATTCTCTTTGTTTCCCCTTGTTTTTTTTTTTTTTGTTTTTTTTTTGGGAAGACTTGCGTTTTTTTGTGAGCTATTCTCTTCGTTTCAATTGAATTTTTGGAAGTTATGCATTTTTTGTGATGTAGTCTCTTCGTTTCACTTGGTTTTTTGGAAGATTTGAATTTTTTGTGAGCTATTCTCTTTATTTCCCTTTGATTTTTTTGGAAGACTTGCATTTTTTGTGAGCTATTCTCTCGTTTCAATTGAATTTTTGGAAGTTATGCATGATGCATTTTTTGGGAGATTTTGATTTTTTTTGTGAGCTATTCTCTTCTTTTCCTTTGAATTTTTTTTGCAAGACTTGCATTTTTTGTGAGCTATTCTCTTCGTTTCAATTGAATTTTTGGAAGTTTTGAATTTTTTGTGATCTATTCTTCTTTGTTTCACTTATATTTTGAGAGATTTGAAATTTTTGTGAGATATTCTCTTCGGCTCAAATTTCTACGGAAGTGCAATACTTGGACTAATAACTTATATAGGGGAGGTGTTGTTCGCGGAAGCTCCCCCATGCCCCTCTAATGGAATCAGTGCTGGTGATCCCGTTTTGAAATCCGACAGACGGATGGATGATTAGGTCGGATTTCAAAACGGGATCAGCAGCACTGGATTCCATTATAGGGGCATGAAGCCACCTGATTGCTATGCGTGGGCTGCTCAAAGTCTCATCTTTCAGGTCGCTCGACGGCGCAAGTCGGAAATGGTTCGGCAGCGGTTGTCGTTCCAATGCGTCGTCGCAGCGACATGGAAGGCGATCTTCGGGTCAGCCCCTGTCTAGCTCTTGGGTTGCTTTGGTACAAGCGATCTGCTATGTACTTTCCGCGAACACCTATCCCGGGTACTCGTTAGCTATGTGTTGGCTCTAGCACGCATGGAACGCAGAGATGCGGCCTTCACAGGGAGTTGGCCTGAAACAGTTCCGTGCCTTGCGAATGGAGCCGCGTATAGCTTTTTCGGTCGTTTGGATAGGTGCCCCTCCAAGTGACTGAGTGTTGGTGCTCGGACGGATTTGCCGCTCGGATTTAAAAATGTGAGCAGCAGCACAGATTCTATTGGAGGGGCATGAAGCCACCCAATTTTTATGCGTGGGCTCCCTTGGGTCGTGTCTTTTGGGTCACTCGATGGCGGAAGGTCAGAGAAGGGTTCGACAGCGGTAGTCGTTCCAGCGCGTCGTCATAGTGATACTGAAGTCGATCTGTGGGCGAGCCCCCGTCTAGCTCTTGGGTCTGCATGTCGCAAGAAGATTTGAATTTTTTGAGTTAAGTCTCTTCGTTTCACTTGAATTTTTGCGAGATTTGAATTTTGTTTGTTGCGAGGGGTAGTAAAATTCTCTTCGTTTTGACTTGAAGTTTTGGATTTTTTTGTGAGCTATTCTCTTCGTTTTTCCTTGGTTTTTGTTTTGGAAGACTTGAATTTTTTGTGGGCTATTATTTTATTCTTTTCACTTGAATTTTTGGAAGTTTTGAATGTTTTTTGTGAGCTATTCTCTTCGTTTTCACTTGAATGTTTGCAAGATTTGAATTTTTTGTGAGCTATTCTGTTTGTTTCACTTGGTTTTTTTGGAAGATTTGAATTTTTTGTGAGCTATTCTGTTTTGTTTCCCTTGATTTTTTTGTAAGACTTGCATTTTTTGTGAGCTATTCTCTTCGTTTCAATTGAATATTTGGAAGTTGTGCATTTTTGTGATTGTAGTCTCTTCGTTTCACTTGCATTTTTGGGAGATTTGATTTTTATTTGTGAGCTATTCTCTTTTTTTTCCCTTGATTTTTTTTGTGAGCTATTCTCTTCGTTTCAATTGAATTTTTGGAATTTCTGAATTTTTTGTGATCTATTCTTTTTGTTTCACTCGTATTTTTGAAAGATTTGAAATTTTTGTGAGATATTCTCGTCGGCTCAAATTTCTACGGAAGTGCAAGACTTGGACTAATAACTTATATAGGGGAGGTGTTGTCCGCGGAATCTCCCCCATGCCCCTCTAATAGAATCAGTGCTGGTGATCCCGTTTGAAATCCGACAGACGGACGGATGATTAGGTCAGATTTCAAAACGCGATCAGCAGCACTGATTCCATTAGAGGGGGCATGAAGCCACCTGATTGCTATGCGGGGGCTGCTCAAAGTCCCGTCTTTCGAAGGTCGCTCGACGGTGCAAGTCGGAAAGGGTTCGGCAGCGGTTGTCGTTCCAATGCGTCGTCGCAGTGACATGGAAGGCGATCTTGGGTCAGCCCCCGTCTAGCTTTTGGGTTGCTTTGGTACAAGCGAATCTGCTATGTACTTTCCGCGAACCCCTATCCGGGTACTCGTTAGCTATGCGTTGGCTCTTGCATGCGTGGAACGAAGAGATGCGGCCTTCACAGGGAGTTGGCCGGAAATAGTTCTGCTCTTGTGAATGGAGCCGCGTATATAGCTTTTGGAGTCGTTTGGGTAGGTGCGCCCCTCCAAGAGAATCAGTGCTGGTGCTCGGACGGATGGTAGCTCGGATTTAAAATATGAACACTAGCACTGATTCTATTGGAGGGGCGCATTAGGCCACCCGCTTGCTATGCGGGGGCTGTCCAGGGTCGTAACTTTTGGGTCAGTCGACGAGTGCACTTCGGAAAGGGTTCGACAGCGGTTGTCGTTCCAACACATCGTCGCATTGACAAGAAAGGCGATCTTCGGGTCAGCCCCCGTCTAGCTCCCGGGTCACTTGGTACAAGCTACTTGCTATGTCGCTTCGACTTCCGATACTTGAGTGCGCAATGGCTCAAGATGCTTTGCATTGGAATCAGTTAGTTATCATATGTGTCGGCGGATTGGATCTCAAGTCAATCTAGGCGGTGCGACATTAGTTGCTAAGTCTCGATCGAAAACGATTTGGATTCATCTAGATGCATTGTTATCTGACTTGAGGAACTATGCGAGCGAGTTGGGTTACCTCCTCGTGGATATGTTGGATACGCGTTATGACGGATAAGATGATGGATTGCGGTAAGAATGACGAATTTTTGAAGATGAATTATTTTGGTGAGCCATGTTCTTTGTTTTACTTGAATTTCTGGAAGATTTGAATTTTGTTTTCTACTATTCTTTTCGTTTTCCTAGATTTTTTCGAAAGACTTGAATTTTTTGTGATCTATTCTGTTCGTTTCACTTGAATTTTTGGAAGATTTGATTTTTTGTGAGCTTTTTGTCATCGTTTCACTTGAATTTTTGGAAGATTTGAATTTTTGGGAGCCAGTTTCTTCGGCTTAAATTTCCACTCAAGAGGCAAGACTCGGACTATAACTTATATAGGGGAGGAGTTGTGTGTTGTTCGCGGAAGCTCCCCATACCCCTCTATAGAATCATTGCCGGTGATCGGACGGATGTGTAGGTCGGATTTCAAAATGGGATCACCAGCACTGATTCTATTAGAGGGGCATGAAGCCACTTGATTGCTATGCGGGGGCTGCCAAAGTCCTGTCTTCGGGTCGCTCGACGGTGCAAGTCGGAAAGGGTTCGGCAGCGGTTGTCGTTCCAATGCGTCGTCGTCAGTGATATGGAAGGCAATCTACGGGTCAGCCCCTGTCTAGCTTTCGGGTCACTTTGGTACAAGTGATTTGCTATGTACTTTCCGCGAACCCTATCCACGTACTCGTTAGCTACGCGTTGGCTCTTACACGAGCGGAACGGAGAGATGCGGCCTTCACAGGGAGTTGGCCGGAGATAGTTCTGTTTTTGTGAATGGAGCCGCGTATAGCTTTTGAGTCGTTTGGGTAGGTGCCCCCTCCAAGAGAATCAGTGCTGGGTATCTCGGATTTAAAATCTGAGCACTAGCGCTGATTCTATTGGAGGGGCGCATTAGGCCACCCGCTCTTTCTATGCGGGGCCTGTCCAGGATCGTGTCTTTGTGTCAGTCGACGTTGCAAGTAGGAAAGGGTTCGACAGCGGTTGTCGTTCCAACGCATCGTCGCATTGACAAGAAACGCAATTTTTGGGTCAGCCCCCGTCTAGCTCCCGGGTCGCTTGGCACAAGCGATTTGCTCTGTCGCATGCTGCATTAAGATTTGAATTTTTTGTTTGCTATTCTCGATTTTTGTTTCATTGGAAGATTCGAATTTTTTGCGATCTCCTCTTTTGTTTCCTTTGATTTTTTTTGGAAGATTTAATTTTTTGTGAGCCTACTCTCTTCGATTCACTTGAGTTTTTGGAAGAAATGGATTTTTTTGTGAGCTATGTTCTTTCTTTTACTTGAAGTTTTGGAAAATTTGAATGTTTTGCTAGTTGTTCTTTTCGTTTCCCTTCGATTTTTTCGGAAGACCTGAAT
>BSBK01012532.1:0-195433 GCA_027943335.1 Chamaecyparis obtusa | reverse complement strand
TTTTAGCTGATAAATGACACCCTACTATTTTACACTTAAATTTACTATCATATTATTAAATTTGGTTTTCTAACTCTCTATCTATTTTTTTCCTGCAGATAAGAAAACATAGGAAAGCTAGGAAACCAGAAAGCAGAGTCACACAAGCAAGAAAAAAGGTAAGAATCCAAATTAAACATGAAAAAGAGATTCATAGTGCTGCAATTTTAGAAATTTTGGGATTCGAAGAGAAATTGTATGCTCATTACATTAAAGTGTTAGATACTTACATGATGAAATTCCCTACTTTGAGTTAAATTTTCTTACATTAAGTTATTGGAATTTTTTGGGAAAATCTTGTCAAAAATACTTAATTTTCAATTTCAATTGTTCCTTTCATTTCCTTCACTTTGTATGGCTATGTTGGACTAATTTTTTGGAGGAGGGAGTAGGAACGATTGCCACTAGGTGATTGAGCAAAATGAAAAGCCAAAAATCTCATAAAAGTGCCTAGCCTTTACTAGATACAAAAAGAGGTATTCATCAAATCAAACTTGCATTTTCTTAAATTGTGGTTATTCATTGAATCTAGATTAATAGAAAAACCTTACTATTTTTCAAATTGAACAAGCATTAGGGATATGCTCTCCATTTTTTGAAGTGGATCAAAAATCCAACTATACTAGTTCAATTTGGTAGAAAGGAAGGGAGAAATTAACCAAACACTTCATTTATTAAGAATCTCCTTGTCAAGAGATTGAAAAAGAACAAAAATCTGATTGAGGTGTTTGGAAAAAGGAATAACAATAGGGATATTCTCCTCACTTTCTAAGTGAGCCAAATTCTAAAACTTGTTGAACTAAATTTAATTTCTTGCTTTTCTATACATGTAGCTAGTTAAAATAGAGCAATAGAGGGCCCGCCTCCTGAGATTTTCCTTATGAGGATGGTGAGTGGGAATGACCCAAGTGGGAGACAATAACCTTGGCCATGGTAATAGCCAACCCACTATAAAAAAAAATACACTCTTCCTTAATAGGAGAGTGACTAGGTTGTGTGCAAGTTACTTCACTTCCTCTAGTAGTCATTTTGGATTGCACCAAATTGTGCTTTTGTGCATGTGGGAAGCCCGCAAGTGGGAAAAAGAACTTGACATGATTTAGAATGGAAGTATTCATTAAATTTTGATAAGTAGTAATCTACCTTGTAGAACTAACATGTTTAAAAGCTAGATCTGACTTTAGGTAGATTGCTTGGAAGATATTATTGTTCATACTTGTGAAAAATGATCAAGAACATATACTTTTAGTGTGTTTTTAGAGATATGGTGCAAATTTGGTGTGTGTGTTACGTTTGTACTTCATTTTCAAGGAAAGAATATTCTACAGATCTAATCTTACAACTTTTTAAAATTTGAAATTTACAACCTGGTCTGCAAAGTGCCACCTGCACACAGAGAAACACCACTTATAAAAAGTAAAGTCATGCCTATGACTATTCAGGAAACACATGTCAATAAGGAAGTCATGCCTGTGACATTTTAAGAAACACCTATCAACAAGGAAAAGCCACTTGTTGACTTGCGGAGTGTCACTTAAGAATATACCAATAACCATGTACCAGTTGTTAAGTCACACTACACACTGGCAAGTGACACTCAGAAATAAAAAGGGAAAACAATGAGCATTTTTTGAGGGTTTCAGAAAATTTTGATTTCATATTTGGATACCCTTTTTAGAGATATTCTTTATCAGTGCAACAAATAGATCATATTCCTAAAAAATATTTATAATGATGAGTCTATTTGAGAAATGAATAAATCCTATTATGGAGAATAAGTATCAAAACCAAGACCAAGATCTCCATAGGAATCAAAGTGATGAAGTGTCAGAAGATGAAATTTTGGAAGCATCCCAAGATCCCATGTTTATAGAAATAATGCAATTAATTTTGAAGATGGATAAAGAAGCATATTTCATAAAATTATCTCAATTAGGAGCTAAGCTTCCTCATAATTTTGACACATCAACCTTGATGAAGAATAGGGAAAAACAAAAAGATACATCATCTACAAAGCTATCATTAAGATCAATGTGTTCTCTTCTTTATAATGATGGGCCATTTGTATCTTCATCTTCCTCACAAAAGGAAACATTTATGAGCAACAAACCTATCTTGGAGCAAAGGAAATTTTATGATCATCCTATTTGTGATCAAGATAATAAAGAGCATGAAGAGAAAGGTACCACTCGCAAGCAAGATCTAATGCACAAGTCTCTATCTAGAAAGGTTTCTCCCATAGCTTGTACTCCTTTCATCCCTCATCCATCTCACAAAGCTTCACAACTATCCAAAATCTCTCCCTCAAAGAGTGAGCCTAATGATCACACTTTTCACGTTAACTATATTTACCTCAAGGGCTACCTCTAAAAGAAACCCAAGCTAACTTACATCTTGCTGCAGATCATTTCCACACTTCAAAGGTCTTGGGACCCCAAAGCTTCATGTGGCTTCAATTCCTATTATACCCATTCAAAAGGATCCTATGTCATCTTCCAAACATCACCCACACATATCCAAAAATATACCTTGTCCTTAGAAGTGGATCCATGTCAAGAGGATAATCCAAAGATAGAAGAAAAAAATATCAATAAAGATCAAGATCAAGATTATATGCAATATCCTCCCATATTTTATGAAGGTCCCCATATCCATAGAACCTTGTGATGATCCCTTGCATCCTTTCATGTCTTCCAAGATGATATCCTTCCATTCCAAGAATAAAGTACCCTTCCAAGTTCCATATTTTCTCCACTTCCCAAGCAAGATCAAGATATCCCTTCCACAAAATTCTGATGAGCATATTGAAAATCAAGAGCAAAATACACTCTCTACACAATTTCAAGATCCTTGTCAAGGTCAATGTATCCCATCATTTCTATGTCATATTCCTCCATGCTCACCTCAAGAAACCATCATTCTTCCAAATCCCTTGCATGATAATAAATCCCTTCAAGCTTCAATTGATCCTATCAAATGTATTCCTAACAAAGCCACTCATGACCCTATTGGTGTAAAGATAAATATTAAAGTTGAAAACATTGGAAATGTAGCTCCTTTCAAATATGTTGATATCCCTTTCACACCTTATATCCCTCCATTCAAACGCAACCATATGCCTTCACTATCCTCCAAATCCATTTTGGGGTTCCTATATCCCAAAACAAAAGTCTTCATCCCTTCCATCCATATTAGGTCTATATATTCCTCCATTCTCCATTCCTATCATCCCTAGCTATCCATTCACTTACCCTACCATGTATCAAGATCAATGAAGGTACACATACTTGAAGAATGTCCAAACACCAATCCATATGGACCCTCCATATTAGTTCTATTCATCCACAATTCCTAAGTCTATTGGAAGCAATTTGATGTGCAACATAAAAATCATAAATCCAAGAATCCAGTGTGTGTATAAAATCACAATGTCCCATCTAATTGACATGTGAATAAAAAGAAAAATGAAATATCCAAAGACCACAAAGGTCCACAAAGAAAAATGAAATATCCACAAGGCTGCAAAGGTCCACCAAGAAAAAGAAAAATCAAATAAAAGGTGGGTTCCTAAATCCCTCATTGAAGAAATGCATTCAAAAGCATCACAAGAGAAAGAAAATTCAAAGAATATATGGATTCCCAAGTCACTTTTATAAGACTTGCACACAAAGAAAAATCAAAATTGACATTCAACCTTCCAAAGGCTTCCATTCCATCTCCTTCCAAACAACTTCCACTTTCCAAGTCTAGTTTGGGTTCCTATCACTCAAAATCCACTACCTCAAAAATATCCTTACCTCCTTCATCTATTGTTCCTCTATCATTCCACCACTCTTCAAAGTGGTGTGTCAAAGTTGATCTTGCCAACATTTCCATCTACAACATACCTTCTTCTTATCCTCACATTCATTTTCCAATACCTACTTTCCATATTTTCATCCCTCTTATCAATATCTTGAGCATCATAGCTATACCCTTGGTTATTATAGCATATCTTTCAGAAAATCATTATCCAAAGATCCCGATGTTGGGAAAATATTGAAAAATACAACAAAAGAAAAAGAAAAAAAAAAAAAAGAAAAAATAAATTAAAAAGTACCATGATGAAAAACCTGGTAAACAGGTGTCATGCGTAATTCCTCCTTGCACTCCACACTTGGGGGCAAGTTTCATCCATATTCCTTGTCTCACCTTTAATCTTGTCAAGGTTGAACAACATCTATAAGCATTGAGTATCTTGACACCCATTATCCTTTCCATCAGCTTATTTTACTTCTTGCATCAATGTTACCCTATCATGATCTTGCTTATCCCAAATTCACCTTCATTATTCCTTGACAATATTTCCATAATCCCAAAACATCCCTTCATAGAATCCATCACCCTTTATCCTAATTATGTTATCTTATCCACATCTTACCAAATTGACCCCTTGGTCTTGATCAAAATGAAGAACTTAAAGTACAAAATTTGTTATCAAAAACTTCTTGACATGTCCCACTCTTTCAGATCCCTCATTTTCATGACAGTAAATCATTATCCTATAGGCTATCTAGCACTACATCATTGACTTTCATGGCTTATCCAAAAATGTGCTTCACATTGCTATATCATTTTTTCATTAGCTTGGGTAATATTGAAGAGGTGGTCCTACGGGTCACATTCGCATGCTTCATCCATCATGGCCTTTCCATGGTCTAATCCATCAACTTGAAAATCCATCCTTCATGTCCTATATCTTGCTAGACATTGGGGGAAAACTAATTTGATCTTGTTTGAGAGCTAGTAATTTCTAAAAAATACAAAAAGTAAAATCCTAAAAATCAAAAGAACAAAAAAAGAAAATCTAAAAAATCTAAAAACACCAAAAAAAAATAAAATGTTTGCATAAAGTGCTTTGAGCTGCATCTTGCATAAACTGAGCTTTTGTAATATTTTGGAAGTTTGTCCAAGTCCAACATTTTCCCTATCCAAGTAGGGCATTTGATCTTAATTAGCGGATTTCAACAAACATGCATCAATTCACATGACACAATGCATTAAACTCAAATGAATTCAATAGTACTACTTTCGGTCACACATCAGAGAGGGACTTATTAGAACTTCAGAAGAGAGAGATTTTTTTTTGTTGAACCTTTGATAGATATCATTATTCACAACCAAGTATTATGATCCTACAACTTAATCCTTGAACCTTCATTGACTTTATTATTCGGGATTAAAAATTGACAACACTTAAAACATCAGAATGTTTTGAAATTCTTTTTGAAAATCTTGATACATTGCAAAAAACATGAAGTTTTTTTTTTATGATCTTTATTGAATTGACTTTTATCACATATTTTTAGCTAATCAATGATGTTTTGACTAGGATTGGCCGATGATGGAGACATGATATTTTTATTGCCTTTGAGTGACTGCCTTGAGGAAGATCCATCAACTTATGTGAATTTGTCTAGCACATGGTCATCAAAGAACATTGAGGACTTTCACATAGGGTGGAGGGTTGACCTTTGTTTTCAACATTGAATCCATTGAAACTGGTATTCATACTCCCATAGTTGGTTATTCAACTAGTGAGGGTTGTACTAGTTTTTCAAAAATGTTATCAAAAGTGATATAAAGAAGTATTCATATCATCATGATGTGGTCATGTGATGGTTGTACTTGCTTCTAGTCCAAAATGCTCAATGATGAAAATATTTCTCTATGGCATTTCTTTGCTAAAAGCTAGTGACAATTAGTTGCATTGCATTGCATTTCCATGATAGATTACTTGCATGTTTATGAGATTATCCTTCAATCAAGGGGGTGGAAATTAAAATGAGTACATCATCAATGTCCCCAATCAAGGTCTTCAAATATCTGGCTCATCAAATTGATCAATGCTAAATCCAAGATTATCATTACTATGCATCTGCTCACCTAGGGGGAACCTCATCATCTAATCAATTAGGGGAAACCTAATTCTCTTCATTACCTGTATCTACATCTACACCTGATTCATATAAAATGATCTATCTATCAGCCTCCCACCATTAACTACCTATCAAATCCAATCCAATTGAATATCAATTAGTCAAATCATCCAATTGATCATCTAACGTCAATCAATTTATCCTATCATCCATTTTCTCACCTTGAGCACATCAAATTTTCTAACTCTAGATCGTGAGGAAGAGAAATCAATCCATTCATTCATGTCTCTAGGTCTTGGGGACTGAATTATTAGTATCAATCCTATCGGTATCAATACTATCACCTATCATCATTTATTTGTGTCTATATGTCTTGAGGAGTGACTTATCATTTATCTACCTATCAGAGTTCTACTATTAGCATACTTATCCTATCCGATTAACATCAATACAACATCAACCAAGTGATTATGACTAACATAAAGTGTTATCCAAACATCAAAAACATTTTTTGAATCATAGTTTTTCTCATCAACTTCTTTCAATCAAATTGAGGCATTTGTTGAAATCTGTATATCATCAATGTTTTCAAAAATGAAGGACATATTGGATCAATAAATCAATATCATCAAATTTTTCTAACAACCAATCAATATGTTTCATTTCTGAGGGGTCATCATAGAGTATCAAATTAACATCAATATCATAAAATTTGGGGCATTAAAATTTCAAACTATTATCAGTGAGGCATATCAGTGGGGCATGTTGTATCAAATATCAAATCAAGTTTTAGCAATCAATTTCATATCAGGTTACCAAATCAAATCAAGCAATCAAAACTAGTGATCAGGACATAAAAATTTCTTTGAATCAATTTGCTTCACACATCAATTCAAATAGGGGCATTTGTACACATCAAAAATTGGGCAAGTGCCTTAAAATCATCAAATTACAAATTTTAATAAAAATACAATAATTCTCATAAAAAAGGATCAAATAAATTTTAATGGACATTTATTAAATAGAATTGGATAAAATCATCAAATCAAAGGAAAAATCAAATAATGACATTAAAGAGTTAAATCAAAGCTTAAAGGGGTGAAAAACACCACATAATTGATTTTAATAAATTAATTGTATAGCTGTTAAATCAAAAATCAATTGAATGTATTCCCTTACATGGGATAGTTTAATTAATTGATGGAATTTAATTAATCCTAATATCTTTCAACAAAATTGAGCAACCGATGAGAATTGAGAACAAAAGCACATGGATCACTCCAAAATAGTTGAATCTCAATCACACATTTCAACTTTGAATCTCAACCACTCAATTTTGTCTTTTTGTCCAAACTTTTGAGACAACCATTTAAGTTGTCCCCCATTTAAAAACATTGCAAAGTTTTTGACTCAACCAAGGCTAAATCATGATTAAATAGCTCTACCCCCTACCCTTGGGAATTTACTATAAATAAGAGTCATTTTGGGAGCATAAAGATACTAGAGAATTCAAGTGCATAGTATCATTACTATAGGAAATTTATGAGAAATTGAGAGCAATTAAGAGTATTTGAATTGATTCTTGTATCACATTTGATAATTTTGAGGGAGCTGATTAAGCATTGTAGTATCATATTTCTCATTCTAGGATTTTCACTAGTAGACATTAAGCTGAGAGCTTTACGTACCAAACTTGGATAGAGAGCCATGAGATGTCATGGATGTTAATTTAAATTCCTTAGCTTAAATTTTCATTGTATTTTTCTAGAATTATAGTTGATTATCCTAATTTCATGAAGGTGTTAAACATACACACATACCAGCACGCCAGCGCCTCCTGAGCTTCGTCACATCTTCAGTTTCCTAGCAGTATCAAGTATAGGCATTTTTCTCATTTTTTATTGTAAATAATATGTTTTGTATTTATTTTAGCTAGTTATTTGTTTTAAATAATTTTTTATTGTATAAATGTTAAAAATTTGTAGTTAAATATTATCTAATATGTTAGAAATTAATAGTAGAATGTTAGAAAATCATAATTAAATATTTGAAAATGATAGAAATATTAAAAATTATAGTATAAATGTTAGAATATGTTAGAAAATCGTAGTAGTTTTTTAGCACCTATTTGAAAATATTTACAAAACATTAGAAACTGTACTAGAAATGTTAGAAAATGTTAGAAAACATTAAGATTAAAGTTAGAAAATGTTAAATTTTAAGTTTAAAGTTAGAAATGTTAGAAAATGTTAAATTTTAAGTTTAAAGTTGTAAATATTAGGAATCTCTCTCTCTCTCTCTCTCTCTCTCTCTCTCTCTCTCTCTCTCTCACACACACACACACACACACACACACACACATGTACACTCATTTTTAGTAAATATTAAAGTTAGTTATTTGTTTTAAATAATTTTTAGTTTGTAAAAATCTTAGGAAATTGTAGTTAAATTTTTTAAATGATCTAGTAGTATGTTAGAAAATGTTAGAAATTTGTAGTACAGTAAGTTTCTAGGACCCTTATTCCTCTCTTACAACATATTAAGACACTTAGGATCCCTTAGGAATCTCAAGATCTTATAATACATATTAGGACATCCTGATGACCCATTGATGTACATGTTAGGTTTCATTAATACATACAAGGACTCATTGTTTCCCTCAAGGCTCCTTAAGACATTATAGGATGAATTAATGTAACCTATGATATCTTAGGACCTATTATGAGGCCTACAACCCCTTAAAACATTCTAGGACAATTGTGTATCACTTATGACATCTTACTTGACACATAGGACCCCTTAGGACCCATACCATTATTATATCTTAAAATGTCCTAGGACACATTCATCTATCTTAGCTTCTATTAATACATATGTGAACCCATCATTTCTTGCAAGAACTCTTAAGACATACTAGTATCAATTAATGTAACCTAAGATCCCTTAGACCACTTATCACATCTACGACCCATTAACATTGTTGGACCATTATACATCCCTTACGACATTTTAAGACATATGACCCATTCAGATCATCAAGACCCATTAATATATCTTAGGTTGTCTTAGGACACATTTATGTGTCTTAGATTCAATTAATATCATACAAGGATCCACAAATGAAATGTAGGACACCTTAGGACCTCTTATGTTACCCCTGACCCCTTAAGACATTCTACCTGACCCTTATCCATCCCTTACATTATCTTAAGACACATCTAGGACTTATTGTTACCCACGACCCCTTGAGATAGTCTAGGACCACTTATATTGCACCTATGAACCATTAACATTCTAGGATTCTTATCTAGATCCCTTAAGACCTCTTATGTTACATACGACCCCTTAAGACACTCTAGGACCCTTATCTATACCTTAGGACCTCTTATGTTACCCACGACCCCTTAAGATACTCTAGGACCACTTATTGCACCTATGACTCATTAACATTCTAGGACTCTTATATGGATCCCTTATGAAATATTAAAACAAATATGAAACCTTAGGACCCACAAGACCCATTAAAGAAACTTAGGATGTCCTAGGACCACTTAGACCACTTATCACATCTACGACCCATTAATATTATTTGACCATTATACATCCCTTATGATATTTGAAGACATATATGACCTATTTAGATCCTGAAGACCCATTAACATATCTTAGGTTGTCCTATGGCACATTTATGTATCTTAGATTCAATTAATACATATGAGGATCCACTAATGTAACCTAGGACCCCTTAGGACCTTTTATGTTACCCAACACCCCTTAAGACACTCCATGACTCTTATATATACCTTAGGACCTCTTGTGTTACCCACGCCCCTTAAGACACTCTAGGACCCTTATCTATAGCTTATGACATCTTATCTAGATCCCTTATCAAATCTTAAAACAAATATGAAACCTTAGGACCCCCAAGACCTATTAAAGCATCTTAGGATGTCCTAGGACCACTTAGACCACTTATGTTACCCACGATCCCTTAAGACACTATAGGGCCTTTATCTATAGCTTATGACATCTTATGTTACCCATGACTCCTTAAGACACTCTAGGACCACTTATGTTACCCATGACCCCTTAAGACCTAATAAGACCTCTTATGTTATCTACGACCCCTTAAGACCTAATTAGTACATCTTAGGACCCTTAAGACCTAATAAGACCACTTATGTTACCGATGACCCCTTAAGACACTCTAGGACCACTTATGTTACCCATGACCCCTTAAGACACTCTAGGACCTTTATCTATAGCTTATGACATCTTATGTTACCCATGACTCCATAAGACCCTCTAGGACCACTTATGTTACCCATGACCCCTTAAGACCTAATAAGACCTTTTATGTTATCTACAACCCCTTAAGACCTAATTAGTATATCTTAGGACCCTTAAGACCTAATAAGACCTCTTATGTTACCCACAACCCCTTAAGACACTCTAGGACCTTTACCTATACCTTATGACATCTTATGTTAACCACGATGAGCTTAAGACACTCTAGGACCACTTATGTGACCTAATAAGACCTATAATTTTAAATATTTAGATATTTGTTTCCATTTTACATGAAGTTATAACATGTAATCAAGTACTTGATTATTAACACTTATCTTTCACATGTTATGTATCTAGATGGCCACTCAAGATGCACCTTAGACTCCTGATATAAATACTATTTTTCATATGGCTGATACGGAGATAGCTCAGCTTAGAGAGTCTATCCATATGTATGTAGGTGATGGTATATATAGAGATACATGTGCTACTATATTGAGTAGTTTGGAGACTATGACTGGTAGATTGAGGTCTCACTCCTCCTTCACACCTCAGGTAGTTGAGGCCATTTTTTGAGAGTTGAGGGAGGAGGTCTTGGGTGATGTTTCCTTGGCAATAGTTCAGAGCCTCATCCCCAAGGAAACCATCAAATGAGAGGTTTTACCACATTATGAGGGGAAGATAGTGGTGAGGGCATATCAGGTCACATAGTGTGTGATACCTTAGATTGCATGTATGATTTATACTTGAAATCTTGCAACACATGGTTTTTATCCAAATAATGACCAGATTCCACTATAATTTGCACAGCAGTTGTACACTAAGTTCCATTCAGGACTCAAGGTCAACTATTTACATATCCCATCATATTATGGTTAGGGGTGAAGTAAGGTTGCAGACCATGATTAGTATCATATCAGATCAAGTTGTGCAGCCTCATAGATATCTAGTTAGGGAGAGGACTCTAGCAGTGGCACTGGCGATGGCTGCTACTGTAGATAGAGTCATCATTGCTTCTCAAAGGGGAGTTGTGGATAGTATAGGATAGATTGCTTCTGCAACCACACCCATCACTTCAGATTCAATGGGAAGATACATTTTGACTAGACTAAGTAAAGCCAGGTCATCTTTTGAGGCTTCATCTAGTACTACTATAGGTGTGAGTGAGGATACATATAGAGCTGCAGGTCTTCCTGTACCTAGAGAGATATGAGCACTGTCAGATCATCAGAGTACTTTAGATATGGCCCTTTACTTTTTGTAGGATCTCCTGTAGGCCTATTCTCATATTGTCAACACGCACAGGATCCCCATACATTCAGTCAAGGATTTCATTGCACTTACACGGGGTCTTGTAGCTCCACCGACACAGGACGTGCCATCTACTAGTCAGGCACATCATAGTGCAGAGGACCATGCACCCATAGATCACTCTACAGTTGCAGAGCTAGGTATACAGATTGGAGATGTATGCATCACCACTGAGGGTCTACATGCTTTTGATGAGAAGTTACGTGGGTTGGGTCAAGTTGACATTGGCAGTGATGGCAAGTCATTTATGGATATGTTATTGCATCCAAATGCTTCAGGTTCTACATCACTCCCCTCCCAGCTAGTGTCACCTCTACACTCCTCATTACTATAGAGGTTCAGGACCTTAGGTGGTTTCGGTGATGTAGTATCAGTTGATGATACGATGGTGTAGCATGCTGACGATCCTCCTGCTCTTGAGACTCAAGTACATATAAAATTTTCTTTTATTTTTTATTAGGAGTTTTAGTGAACAACTAATTGTAGGTCACATGTATATTGATATTTGTTCAATTTATAATATTTTGTAGGCACAGTTAGCAGAGCATGTTACCTCTAGTGTGGGCTCAGAGCATCCTCCACATGATGTGACACCTACTAGTGGCCAGGTAAGTTTTAGATATATGTATGTTTAAGCATACATATGTACACATGTATTTATATATTTCAAGTAATTTACATAATATATCTACTATGCACATATATATATATATATATATATATATATATATATATATATATATATATATATATATATATATATATATATATATATATATATATATATATATATATATATATATATATATATATATATATATATATATATATATATATATATATATATATATATATATATATATATATATATAACCAATTATTGTACACTAAATTTGCAGGGGTCAGTTATTGCTTTACAGCTAGATGATGCTCTTCATAGGAGCGATTCAGTAGATGTGACACCTAGTAGTGGTCAGGTAAGTTTTAAAAATATGTAAGTTTAAACATGCATTTATAATATTTTAATTATTTTAGATTATTATCATATACACATGCATTTATATTCCTAGGGATCAGTTGTTATCTCATAGCCAGAGGATGCTTGTGGCAGTCACTCAGAGGGTCGCTCTGTTCGCATGCGCCTAGATGACTCTCTAGTTTAGGACATGTTGAAAATATATTTTATTTGAGACTCAGTTTATGATTTGAGACATATATTTTATTAGAAACATATATATTTGATTAGATGTACTTATATTTGATTCAAGACATATATTTGATTAGAGACATATGATTTGAGACATATATTTGATTAGAGACACATGTATTTGATTAGAGACATATATTTGATTAGATGATATGATTAGATAATATGATTTGATTTGATTTGATTTGATGATTTGATTAGATGATTTTATTTGATGATATATGATTTGATTACATTTGATTTGATTATATGATTTGATTAGATGGTTTTATTTTATTAGATGATATGATTTGATATGATTTGATTAGATGATTTGATTAGAGAATTTTATTTGATGATATATGATTTGATTAGATGCTTTTATTTGATTAGATGATATGATTTTATTTGATTTGAATAGATTATTTTATTTGATGATATATAATTTGATTAGATGATTTGATGAGATGGTTTTATTTGATTAGATGATATGATTTTAGATATGATAAGTAACACATGTCATAAGCAATATAACTAATTTCATCATTTTTAAGTTTCTTAAGGGGAGGTCTTAAGGGGATCTAGAATTAATATCATAAAATAAAACTAGTTAATACATGTAACTAGTGAATAATAACTATTCTAACTAATTATAGAACTAACACATGTCATAAGTAATATAATTAATTTCATCATTTTTTATTGTCTTAAGGGGAGGTCTTAAGGGGATCTAGAATTAATATCATAAAAGAAAACTAGTTAATACATATAACTAGTGAATAATAATTATTCTAACTAATTCTAGAACTAACACATGTCATAAGTAATATAACTAATTTCATCAGTTTTTAGTCTCTTAAGGGGATCTAGAGTTAATATCATAAAAGATAACTAGTTAATACATGTAACTAATGGATAATAACTATTCTAACTAATTCTAGAACTAACACATGTCATAAGTAATATAACTATTTTCATCAAAGCATACATAAAATATTTAACTAATATGAAATCTATAAAAATCATTGAATAATCAAAGTATACATATAAAATTCTATATATTAAAACCATTGAACCATCAAATAGGTTCATCATATATCAAAAAATTATAGTCCATCATATGTTTAGATATATAAACAAAGTATAATGAAATTTAATCTAGAGATATCAAGTAGGTCCTAACACAAGAAATAAGTATACATATTATACTTTTTAGACCAACTCAAGTGGTTCAGACCTTTCATGGAGAACATGTAATATTCTCTCATGATCCTCACTATCTAGTCTCCACTTCCGTCGTCCACATTGAGATTTAACTGTATGAAGACAAATGGATGTGGCAACTACTAGGTGACTATATTGAAACACCTTATTTTCTGGTTCGTAATCAACAAAGTGAATACCATGTTGAATTACTTTGATTTTTTTTGAAATATGTTCCCTCTAAAACAACTGAATCTGCAGGTCACAAATTTTAACAATATATAAATTTAAACAAACTCAATTTGAAATTTGTTAAAAGCTTGAAATTTAAAATTTACAAATTGAGTTCAATATATTGATGTAAGCCATATACAAACTTATGGGGAAAAACATTCCATCGCTTTCTTTAGGTTCATGTAACTTCATCCTCTCTACAGTACAACACAATAAATAATAACCAACTCCTACATTTCCATGCTTAGCAATCACTGCAAAGACATCTCCTGCACAGTAAATTTATATATACATGTGTGAGATCTTAAAATAAATACTTAGTTCAATCTATAGATCTATCTATATCTATATATACATGCAGCTCAATGTACCATATAATGTGAAATATATATACTTACCAATTTTGACCAATCCTGAGATATGATCGTAATCAGTAGAAATCAAAGGAACATCATCAAAGTTTTCATCTTCGTCTCTATCAAATGTATCAGTAAAAGCTAGTGGCACTAGATTCCATGTGCCTACATATCCACAATCTTGATTGATACACTCCTCATAATTGTCAGGAATGCAGTGACAACAAAAGCATGAGTAGTCCCTAGTGTTCAACATCCAATTACAATAATTCATACTCATAACTGAATGCAAAGATCATGTCTTTTCTATATCCTATTGCAACCATGCATAATTTTTATATCCACACCTGAACAAATGCATATATAATAAATTCTATATAAATATAATTTGAACAAAAAATATCATAAAAATTTTAAACATTTTCAAATAATTTAAAAATGTGTGCATACCTTTTATCTCCCAAAATTTTCTATATGGCACCGTCTGAGTCAATCCTGATGATGTGTCATTCTCATTTGGTATGAAATGTGTATTGCACCATTCAACCACATCATGTGCATTTTTTATATGCACTCCCTTATAATTCATTTGATACTTTTGTATAGCACATTTGATGCAAGCTCTGGCACCATCATGTTCACCTTTTCCATGCCCACTCTCAAAGAAACTCTAGACATGTGGTATGTTTTCATTACAATGATATCTACATAGTGCATAAAATGGTCTTGATGATTTGAATTGTGCAAGACATCCATCTGACCAAACATAATGTTTATCAATTTTTATACCTCTTTCTTTCAAATTTGCAAAAAACATCTTGAAGCAGTGTTCCACATAATGAATGTCATGCTCTCTATCATCACTTATATAAAAATGATATTCCTTCTTGATGACCCATGCTTCAAATGTGCTCTGAATACCATCCAAATCTAATTGTGCGTGTTGATAACACACATGTACCATAATAGTAATTTTCTCTGAAAAATAGTATTCTGACTTAATGGCCTTTTGATTAACAAAAGAATAATTCTTTGCAAAATTAACAACTAATACAATAGTTCCAAGTGCGAAAATTGTCTCTCAGTGTTTGAAATTGTTATGCTTTCCACTTTGCAAAAAAAGCAAGATGAATGTAGGGTTGAATCAATTTTTTAATTTTTTTCATAAATACTCCAACATTTATCTCCTCTTCAACATATTCTAACCTTCTGGATTCTTTCCCAAATTTTGTTTCATTCTTTACATATTTGTAACTCTTGCAATTTACTAGCTTTGTTACATCAATATTTTTATTTTTCAAAAGAAAAAGAGACAAATCAGCACATGTTTGGCATATTCCTTTTATGCAATTTATTTGTCCAACTACATCATCTCTTTTGTCACATAAAATGGATGAGATGAACTCACTTCGTCTAGTAGGAGGAGTCTTTTCAAAACCATAAGTGTCTTCTACAAACTTTCAAAAAAATTGATAGTGGAGATCAAATTCAATATGATAATGATAACAACAAGTTTCAAACACTTTGTTTGTCCTGATATAATATGGCTTCAATCTTTCAAACAATGTTTACCCAATTTTTATATTACGATTTGAACTAAAAACTAACATATACATTTCATGTTGTGTTGTGTCTAACCAATATTTTGTATGATATTCATATTGATTAGCTAAAATTCTATGTCTGATAACATCTCTAGTGTTTGATGAAGGACGTGTATTATCATTCCAAAATGATGTGAACAAATTTTTAGTTCCTTCATCAATCCTATCAGAATGAGGATCTCTACACGTGATTTCCCAATTGCCTTCCAAGGTGCTATCAGCCAAAAGTATTCTCCTATTAACATATCATGATATTGTTTTCCTATTAAAACCAAAGTGAGATGAAACTGAAGATATCTATCTTTTTCATCCCATAGTGTTTCGTACAATGGATGTCAACATAGCTTTTCTTGTAATGGACTTATCTATAGTTCTAGATCCCTTCCCTAGCTAGTTCAAACCTTTCTTAAGATTTTCAATCATATCAGTTTGCATGTCAACAAATTTTCTCTTCTTTGATGATGTGTCTATACCCAATAATTTTAGTGCCCCTTCCAAATTTTTATTTATAAGTATAAGTGAAAGCAATTGAGCTTGTTCAAGTGTTTCAAAATTATCAAATTTACGCAATATTTCTCTTTCTATCATATTCATTGATCTCTTCTTAGGAAGACTTAAGTGTTGAACATTAGCAAGTGATCTCAAATTGTCCACATCCATTGTAAGTAAATGATCTAAGTTTCTATAATTAATATTTTTCTTTACAGTTTGAGCTAAATTTAAAAGTTCATCCATACTAGTAGGAGCACGTGATGTTGACCCTTCTCCAACATCAATTATTTGAGCTTCTGTAGGAAGTAATCTCGACCCTTCTTTAATGTGCAATTCTTCAACTTGATTTGACCCTCCTACTTCAGCTTGTCTTTCAGCTTCTTTAGTTTTATGATAATATGTCAATGCAGCTTCATGATTTCTTTGTTCAGTTTCGAGTGACCTTTTCCTAAAAGATTTAATTTGTCTTCCCTTCTTTTTACCCATTTCTTCGAGCTCCAAAAAATGTCTTTCACAAGATCGTCAACAAAAAATTTCTTCTTCAAAAAATACTTTAATCTAATATTTTTCCTCTCCAAAATTATTCCTTTGAAAAAATAGAAATATCAATCCTCCTTCAAAAAATGCCTTCAATAATAGAAAGTGTGAATGTATTAATTGTAATTTGATGTAAAATAGAAATAAAATGTTTTACTTTTATACCATTTTAAAAAAAATTTACAAAATAATTTTACTAGCTGACTTCCCGCGAAATACCTACTTCGTGTGAAGTAACCAAGGCAAAATTCTAGTAGGTGTCTTTTATGCTAGGATTTTCACTTCAGAGGCTTCGTGTGAAGGGTCTTCGCACAAAGCCCCTCAAGTGTCTTTGTGTGAAGGGTGTCTTCGCATGAAGACCCCAAAACTAAAATTTTGCCCTCAGAAAACAACTAAACTATAGAAAAATGGTCTTCCAGGGCCTAAAACAAGGACTAAACAAGATGATTTTTTTAAACAGATCATGTCAAATGATTCTATTCGGAACAAGTTTTCTAATGAATATAATTTTAATACATATTGAGTTCATTATCACTTTTAAATTTTACTTTAACTAAACATAAGTTGTTTGGTCATTCAACAACCTGTCTCTTCAAGACTTTGGGAAAAATAGTAAATGATAAAAAAAAATTTATAAAAATTATGTAGGAAAACCTTATTTGTCTTACCTTTCTATGAAAAAAAGAAAAAATGAATTTTGATATACACAGATCAAGTTAGAGCAATCCAAGTGACCTTATGTCTAAATTACAGTTATTGTCACTTTAAAACTTAATAAACTATGAAATATTGATCCAAAATGAATAAAACCAATTGTATCCTTTAGATATTGAATTTAAAAATATAATCTCGAAAGAATTACATCGTTATCATACTTTTAAAAGAACTTATGCTGATCCAAGTGACAGTAACTCCTTAAAAACATAGTTTTTTCACGCAAACCACTTTTAGAAGGAGAAGGAAAAATGAATTTAAATGATTTCTTTTTTAAAAAATATATATATATTTAGAAACTAGAAAAAAAATTCTGAAAGACTCTAGTTTACATCATCTTCAAATTCCTAATAGTTTTGTGGCAATAGATGTTTGAAAGTGAAGTTTTTTCTCAGGATGTTCAACTTTGTGTCAAAGTTGGCCAAAAATTGGGACTTGCTATTGTGGGAACACCCGACACAGATATTGAAATTTATAAATATATTACCATTCGTATCAATAAATTATTGCGTTTCTCTTACCTTAGTCACCAAATGACTCATATTCTGAATACCTTTGTCTAGAGATAATGCATCCACAATCTTGACTAGAAAACCTCAAGACATAAAAATTCAAAGGGCCCTATAAATATCACCTTCTTCCTAAAAAACTCCCACAAAATATATCCAAATACAACAAATTTGTCTCAGAAAACATGATTTTTCCCAAACTTGATGCAAGACCCAGGAATTCCCTAATACCAATGACCAAATCTCTCAATTATTTGAGAATTTCCAAAGAATCAAATGCACGGACCAAGATAACTGTAATCCCCTCTAAAATCATTCAAATTATTTGTGAGACAACTCAAATAAAATCTTTAAATCTTAATGCATGAAATTCCATTCAATTTCAAAAAATTCAGCCACTTTAATCTTAATGTGGTTGTATTAATTCCATGCCAAGTACCTATTATTGAGCTTCTTTTACTACCAAATAAAAATATTTAAAAATATGGAGAGCTAGAAACCAACAATCTTTACCATAACTATTTCCTAGCACCACTTCCTCTTTTACAGGCATAAGATAGCCAGATTATTTGTACAAACCGGTTGAAGTTTCACATTTAATGGACTCGAGACTTTCCAGTGTGCCTCCTTGCGTGACATTACTAAAGTAAACTGGAAAATGGCAGTGTTCCAAACTTTTTAGGTGGAAGACTTTCCCGACACTGTTTTGTAGTGTAAGGCTGTCAAAAAGTTACAAAAAAATTGCGGGCATGTCCCCAATAGTAACCCTATCCACTTCATAATAATAAGTCATATACCTACATCTTCTAATCATACACAATATTTATAAAACAAAATAAATGGTTATCTATTATTGCATACAATTAAGAACAATTCATTATATGTGAATTGAGAAAATAATTGCACACAACCTAAAGCTTTAAGCTTAATACCATATCAAAATCAAATAATAGTACAAATCTATTGCGTATAAAGGAGACTATGTTTATAACACCCTTAACTATTATTTACAACTGAAATGAAATTTTAGGATTTGATTCATGGGTGGGCTACCAATATGAAATCAGCACAACACTTTATGTTGGAAAATGTTACCAGAAAATTTTCTTAGTAAATTAGAACATGACTTGAAACTTTATTTACACCTTTGTAGCTCGTACTTGATATAATATTACCAAATCCTTGGAAAAGTAGTACATAAAATATTGAAATAGTAGAAGATGTGATACTTGGGAAAAAAATTTCAAGTCACATGACAAACTATTGCTTGATGGATGCATTTTTTACTTCTCTCTCATTCTAGTGCAATATTTAATTTAAAATAGAAAAAAGAAGGAACAAAACTATTATCTATACATCAAGGATGTAATACATTTTTCTTTAATTTTAAAAAGAGAAATTAGAAAAAAGACCCCAACTTACAAACAACATATATTTTTTCAGTTCATTTCCAAAAATAAGGATTGGTAAACATTAATTATCGATGGCAATATTATTCAACAGGGAAAAAAATAAATGTGAATTCCTTAAAAATTTAACATTTTAATCAACAACAAAAGAATTCACAATCTTTCTCAAAAATTTTGGGCTACATATACAGAGATATTGAAATTGACAAATATGTTACCATTCATATCAATAAATTGTTGTGCTTCTCTTATCTTAGTCACCAAACGACTCATATTTTGATTACCTTTGTTTGGAGATAATGCATCCACAATGTTGAGTAGAAAACCTCAAGACACAACAATTCAAAGGGCCCTATAAATATCACCTTCCTCCTAAGAAACTCCCATAAAATATATCGAAATACAACAAATTTGTTTCATAAAACATGATTTTTCCCAAAGTTGATGCAAGACTAGGGAATTCCCTCATACCAACGGCCAAATCTCTCAATTATTTGATAATTTACAAATAATCAAATGGACGGACCAAGATAATTGTAATCTCCTCTAAAATCATTCAAATTATTCATGAGATAGCTCAAATAAAATCTTTAAATCTTAATGCGTGAAATTCCATTGAATTTCACAAAATTTAGTCATTTTAATCTTAATGTGGTAGTATTAATTCCATTTTAAGCACATGTTATCGAGGTTATTTTACTACCAGATAAAAATATTTAAAAATATGGAGAGCTAGCAAACAACAAAAAATCTTTAATGTAACTATTTCCTGGCGCCACTTCCCCTTTTACAGGCATAAGATAGCCAGATTATTCGACAAAACTGGCTTAAGTCTCCCATATAATGGACTCGAGACTTTCTAGTGTGCCTCCTCATGTGAGATTTCTAAAGTGAAGTGGCAAATGGCAGTAATCCAAACTTTCTAGGTGGAAGACTTTCCTGACACTATTTTTGAGTGTAAGACTATCAAAAAGTCACAAAAAATCACAGGTATCCCCCCAACAGTAAGCCTATCCACTTCATAATAATAAGTCATATACCTACATCTTTTAATCATACTGAATATTTATATTACAAAACAAAGATTTATCTAATGCATATAATTAAAAACTATTCATTATATGAATTGAGAAAATAATTGCACACAACCTAAAGCTTTAAGCTTAAGACCATATCAAAATCAAATAATAGTACAAATCTATTGTGTATAAAGGTGACAAGGTTTAATACCCTTAATTATTATTTGTAACAAGAATGCATCGACAATAAAATAATGGTTACATAACTCTTACTTTTGGACTTCATAGAATGTAACAATGTAATTTAAATGCATTTGAGTGGTCCAATAGTAATCGACCATGATACAATGGTTTTTTCTCCTAGGATCTCTATTAGACAACACACAAAGAAGAGAGAATATATATAATTAAGCTTATTTGAATGACAAGTTAAAATCAAGAAACACCTAGCACTAAAATCCTAACATCAAGCATCATCTACAGGAATCCCAAAGCTAGAACATAAGGGATGACTACCACAAGCATGAGTCATAATAGAAATCACAAATGCGGCAACACTGAAAAGAAAGATATAAAGTGCAACAAAAATTCTTCTTCTCGCTATGACTTGAATCTCCTATATTTCTTTCATGCGATATAAAATTATAATGTAGTACATTTCATTTAAAGAGAAGGTTTAGATACACACCTATAAAAGATGAATTACCTAGGGTGGAACAATATTCAAAATTTGCATCTCATGTTTTTGTAATTTGATGAGAGGGTCAATTTGATCTTTTGGTGGAATTTGATGAATTATTTAAATGATGAATTTAAAAAATTATAACTATAATTCATAGGAAATACCTATGTAAATACAATTATAATATAAAGTACAATTCATTTTTAAAAAAATTTATGTCTTCAAAATTTTATTGCATGTCGATGGGCTCTTGGTCTTCTGGTGAAGTTGAATGGATCTAAACTAGCCAAGTAAGGATCAAGTTATGCTGAGTGCATGGGGATGGTGCCCAAATCTTTGGCAGAATGGATAACCATCAGTTCTCTAACCTTTAGAAAAATTACTCTTAAATATCTTACATATATTTAATCCCAGATTTGTAATAGACCTTATACTCAATAAAACTAATATATTGAAGATAGTTAGAAGCATCAAACACACCCCAAAATTAACCACCATTCACTTCTACTAAATAATATGATTGTAAATTTTAATTAATAAATAAATATGGTTAGGTTTGCATCTAAAGTACTTCATAGACATTCACAATATTATTGGTAGTAATTAATCTTATATTTAGAAAGTAAAAGTTGTGGTACACAAAATCTTCATTTGCTGCTAAATATAAACAATAATTTATATTTTAGTTTATTATTATTTTTAAAATAGGAATTTATTGTAGACAATAAATAGAAAGTTTAAAACATAAAAGAACTTTAAAAAGGAAAAAAAAGATAAACTAATATTATCCGAAGAAAAGAAACATATTATTTAAATTATATATTTAAGAATATTATAAATTATAAAATAAATTAACAACAATAATAAATGAAATAAATCTCTTCCATTAATAAATTGTAGAATATTTATTAAAAAAAAATTAAATTCTCTATGTATAATTGATTGGTATCACACTAAAAATCCATCATACATAACATAATCCAAAAAATAGAGATCTAATATAATCTATTCATATTCATATTATTAACAAATTAATTTTATAATTTTCCGATGACTGTCGCTCCTTTCGCGCGGGCTCCCTCTCAAAAAAATTTTGAACAATCAGGCTTTGTGGCTGGATCTGATGTGAGGGTTGGTGTCATGATTCCTCTATTGGAGTCTGCTAGCTCTCTATCTTTGGGAGCTCCTGCTACTAGTTTGGGAGTTTCTGCTCCTGTGTCTGCTGGCTCTTTGCCTGGGTCTTCCTCTTAGGTAGTTTTGGGTGTTGTTGCTACGGGTTTGGGAGTTGTTGTTCCTGTGTCTATTGGTGTTGTAGTTTCCTATGCCAATGTGGTGGCCTTTGAAGTGGGAATCCATGGTTTTGCACCTGCTAGTAGTGAGGTTCCCGGGCTCCTCTTGTGCAGCCTATTACGGTATGTAAACCTAGTATGGTTAAGCTAGATTCTGAAATAGTGGATGAGATTTTTAAAACTATGGATGATTTCTCTTCCAATGCTGCTATCTTTCAGTTTAGGGGTTTCTGGCCCTCGCTTTTTGATTTGCATGCTTGGATCTCCAAGCATTGGGAACCCATTCTATCTGATGTGGTTTAGATATACCCTGTGGCAAGGGGTTTTTTTATTGTTAGGTTTGAAAATACTAATGATAGGAAAATGATTTTGTGTGACAGTTGTTTCACTTGGGAGGGGCATTTTCCCCTAATGGCCAAACCCTGGTATTGGGGGTTTGATCCTCTTTGAGAGTCATTTAATAAAATACCCTTATGGGTAAGATTGTAGAATCTTCCCCTTCATCTTTGTCTAGATTAAGTTTTGGAAATTGTAGGTGAAGCTACTAGGGATTTCCAAATGGTGGATTTGGACTCTTCTAAAAATTTTAAGACTACTTATGCATATATTCTTGTGGAGGTTGATGTTTCTAAGGGTCTCCCAGAGCAGATAATTTTGGCTTCTCCTTTGGTCTCTTAGAATCAAAATCTGGATTACAAGGGTATTCCATTCAGATGTCAGACTTGTCACATGACTGGGCATCTTACTGTGTGGTGTTCTTCAAACAAGGTTAAATCAAATAAATTGCCCTCTTAGTGGCTGGGGGCCTGTGACCATCATGATACGGTTAAGAAAGTTTCTAAGGAAGGGGCCTCGAATTCGAGCCCTATTCAGAATGATCATGCTTTGGCTGGAGCCTCTGTTGATGCTTCGATTGATTCTAAAGTTGACTTTGATGCTCTTGGTGTTGGCTTTGTTGTGGCTTTGGCTCAAGATGTTAATGCTTTCCTTTCTAGCGCTGCTTCTGCTACCCTTGGCCAGATTGCTGGAGCTGTCTCTAGTTCAGCGGCCCCATCTGCGGATGCTACAAGTTTTTCTACTCTTAATGTTGTTTTTGGTTTCGAAGTGGGTGATGCTATCTTTGGTCCAGATGTTGTCTTGGGTGTTGGAATTTCAAGCTCTACTTTTGTGGGCTCGTCTAGCTCTTCTATGGACTGGCAAAAGGCTGCTAAAAAGGTGGAGGATGGATGGACAATAGTGAAGGGAAAAAAAATTTAAACCTTCCACTCCTTTTGATATGAACTTACATTCACATAATAATTGGCAAAAATGTAAATCTTGATCACCCTTTGTTGTATCAGGTTTGGGATTTTTTCCATTTGGTAGGAACTTTGGTTTGTTTGGTGGGGTACCATAGTTGTATTGGCCTTCTATTGCCATATTTGTTTATGCTCTTGTATAAGGTTTCGGGTCCTATCAAAACAAATTAATTTTATAAATAGAATTATTTAATTATAATCAATTATATTTAATAAATATAATTGATTTAACAACAAATATGAATAAATGATTATTATTCATATTTTTGAGAAATTTTAATTATTTAATTTTAAAACAATCTTCCAATTTAAATTAAGGATTATATATGAATAAAATATCATTAATAATTCTACAATATAATAGTGATATTGTGATGTCAAAAGTAAATGAATAAAGAAAAGATGGCTCTCCTTGCGAATAAGGAAGTTCATCCCAAGAAGAAGGAAGCTCAGCCTGCGATTAAATAGGGAGACTTGCGAAGTTTCACTGATAGCAACAGGAATTTTTTTTGTAACATAGAATCACTCGACAAGAAAATAGATTTCTTCCGAGAAACAAAATATGCAGCATTTTTTGGCAGTAGAGATAAATCCAGAATTCAACAGAACCCTAGTTCTCTTTCAAAAGGCAAAAATAATTTTCAAATTTCTCCATCTTTAGAGGATTGGAAACCTGCATCTCTTCAAAACTCTAGAAGGGAAAGAAGAAAGAAGAACCAATTCTTTTTTCCCTCCAGCAATGACCACACATTCCAGATCCCTCTTAGAAATTAGTTCAATCACCTACAAAACAATAACCTAGACCAGAGAATCCATCACCAAAAAAAGCCCTTCTATTCTCCACCGCATTAGCACCCAAATCTAGGGCATAAAAATAAGTACAGGGAGAAAACTAATCCCATTCTTATTGCTCAGCCTTATAATCCACCTTACAAGAGGAATCAAAATGAAATCAACATGTTGGCTCTTCTCCTTGCAGGACCAAACTTGAAACAGATAGTTGGGCTTAGATCTCAGTTAGACACTCAAGTTTGACAAGGAAAACAAACCATTTGATGAGGATAGAGAGAAATCCTCTTTCTTCTTTGAGCTCCACATTCACTCAGGTGGATGTTGCCTTATCTGCACATTCAAGATACCTCATGAAAAAACAAAGGCCTGTAGACAAATTAATGTGGAATGGTTCTCAAACTCCTAGGTATCATGTACCTCAATGAAGCCAATATCTCATGCAATAGCCCTACTTGCATGGAGTGAGTATGAAAACCAGAGACCTATCCTAACAACAAGAAAGGGAAAGGGTGGAACTGAAAGGAAATGATTCTAAAGATGGGTTGGAGGGACCCCTGAGATACCCTAAGTCTCTGATAGACTAGTGCCTTGTCCAATGGACCACTGAGTCAAATACTCTACTGCAAGAGACATCTATGAAACAAGAAAATAATAGATTCAATATGTTGATGCCTGACATCAATCACACACCATGACCAAACCTCAACTTAGTACCCACCTGTGCATTCAAATATGTTATTATCCATCAAAGGATTTTAACCCTCCCCTTAGAAGAGACCTATAAATAGATAATACATTGACCAACATCCACTAGAAGACAAGCATGACCTATCCTTGATATTTCAGCTCATACATACAAGAATACTAACCATGAACTAGTTATCTCTGTGAAGACAACTCCACTTGTAAACACTTAGGCAATGCAAATAGAAAAATCAAACACCCTTGATGTATGATTAATGGACTCAGAATTCAAATGGAGATAGCTCGGTAACAGTAATAATATATTCACTTCTCATACATAAGACAAATTTGTTACAACATGCATTGTATTCTCTGAACTAGTAATGGAGAGAAGAACACTCTATATGTAGAGAAAAGGAGAAACCTACAGGAAAAAGACCCTTCACTTGGAACCAATTCTCCTCAAAAATTTACAGAAGAAGGAACCCTTACAAAATTGAACCACCTACAATTTATACCACTAGCTACCTTGGAATTCTCAGAGAGAATGCAACAAGCTACAGATAGCTAGGGCTAGGGTTTCAACTACCCAACCAACCAAAAGAATACATCAAAATTTATTACAAGGGTAGGAAACCAAGCAATCTCAAAGAAATAGTTCAAAGATATTGATCTCCAATCATCATAATTCTCAGAACAAAGCATAGAAGATCACAGATCCATCAAGAGAGAAAATCAAATCAACCACCCTTAAATCACACCTCGAGCCAAAAAAAACTATCCTCCTCCACATGGCATAAATCCATGAAAACCCTCAAAGCACCTTGGACCACACTAGAATGGTGGAGAAGATCGATTTCACCAACTCTGGCCCCCTTCTGTCATCAATTATAGTCCTTACTGGTCCCTGGAAACATCTCTGAGATTTAAATTTGAGCTCCAATAGCTAAGTCTTGGTGCCAGCAGCACATCGGTGGTCCTGATTCAATCAGAGATCGGTAATAAGTCCCGACCATTAGATCTCATCTTCCCAGGCTTCAGATCTTAACCCATCAAGCACCTCGGGTTTCATTCCATGAACTAGCGACAAGGAAAAATCCCAGTCGTGGAATGAAATACTTAACTCTAGTTGAACTCCATGAACACATGACTAGACATATTAAAATAGCCCACTAAGTCATCTGGTGAACTGGTGACAAAGGACTTTCGCCAATTTGTGGAATATTTCCTGCCTTTGCTAAAAACTCTAGCGACCCCGCGACCACTCATTCACCAAGTCGCCAGACCAACTAGCAAACTGCCAAATTATCTTACAAACTAGTGACAAGAAGGAAATTTATTAGCACCGCTAGATCTTTATCCACTCCGCCAAACCTCACACCCTTCTGACAATGGCTCCACTTCTCAGCACATCCACGTCGACCAATAGGAACATAGTAGCTAAGCACAACATGGCAGATGGTCCCACTTACATTGCACAGATAAGATGCTAGATCAACAGATAGCGTATGATCGAAAG
Source organism: Chamaecyparis obtusa (assembly GCA_027943335.1). Classification (NCBI taxonomy): domain Eukaryota; kingdom Viridiplantae; phylum Streptophyta; class Pinopsida; order Cupressales; family Cupressaceae; genus Chamaecyparis; species Chamaecyparis obtusa. The sequence continues at coordinate 168,348 of BSBK01012532.1, read as the reverse complement.
GGGTGGGAATATTCCTTAAGATCATGCACCGATTGTCAGATTAAAAGCATTCAACATGGGCCCACCTGACAACAAATCCACCATAGCACTGCGGACACGTGTCACCTAGTTGCATGATCACATAGCCAAAAATTGGGCTATGTGATCATGTGACAGCCAACCCAAAGCTGCCACATCATCACCTCCGGGACCACAGAACTGTAACCACAACCCTTCCGCCAACGGGCCCCAAGGTCACATGGCAAGCGGTCGCATGATCGCATGTCAAAAAATTCTGACATGTGGCCATGCGACAACTAATCATAGGCTACCATATCACCACCTTTAGAAGCATGAAAACCTGGCCCCACCATCTAGCGACCATGCGACTGTGGAAAACTTAACCGCCCACCAGGTCACCAGATGCCAGCCGGTAACCACTAGGAATGAAATGATCACGTGACTACACAGTTTCCAAGTCATGAGATGCTAGTTGTTAACCACCAAAATCAGGAGATCAATAGATAATTGCTAGTCACCAGGTCGCTGAATGAAGAACTAACCGTCAGACAGTCAAACAATGCAAAGACCCAGGACCACATGAACAGGTGGTAGGTGGTCGCATGATCACATGTCAAAAAAGTTTGACATGCGGCCATACGACAAGTAATCACAAAGAGCTTTTGAAGGCCTGGGCCCACTAGTCATCGCACTAGCGCACTTAAGGAAAGTCGACAGATAGGGAACTAGGAGGTCGAAAACACACAAAGTTTTCACAACAGCAAAGGATCGAAAACAGACAAGGTTTTCAACATTGACACAAAGGTAAAAAGGATGCAAAAACATTGAGGACTTTATGCAGGCTAAAAAGGTCGAAAACAACATGAATTTTGAAAAATACTGTGGGTTTTCGACACTTAGGCAGATTTTTAAATTTTGTTTCCCTGCAGATCCTAGAACTTTAATATTTTTTTGGATCTTTTGATTTAGGAGGTGCAATTTGGACCAGGGCTTGGTGACATAATGAAGAACATAGGGCAGGAGGCAAAAATAAAGCTTGCAGAGAAAATAGGCCATTTTCATAAGATTTTTCTATGAGAGAAAAATGGCCTAATAGTGGCTCTAGTTGGCGATGCATAGCTCTTGCAGGCATGGCAAGAATTCAGAATCACTGGGAGAGCAGACCATCTCAAAATACACAGGGAACAGAAAGGGAAAGCACACAACAAGAAAGGGAAAGTTATTTACAGATTTTACAAATATGTACAACCAGGCTCAAGGCCTCAAAAGAAAACCAATGACCCTCCTGCATCAAAAATCTAGTTTTCATCCACATATGTGACCCCAAGTCTGAAAAATTCTTTACCATTCTACTGCACACATATGTAAATACTCATGGGCTGAAGAATAAACTTGCAATGATCACCACCCATGTTTTTCTAGCCATGACCATCATATTCATATTCAAACTCCAAGAAGTAGGGAACATCATCTACTCCTCCTTGATGACTAGAAACAAAAATTTGATCTAGTAATGCATCAAAAAATGTAAAATATTGACTGTCATGCATTACCATAAAATTACCTGGCTGAGAAGGAAATAGATCCTCTGATTTACCTTCACACATTTCTTCAGCCACTAAGCAACTTGGCTCTTCAATGATGTCTTCATGAATCGGACCATGAACCAAGTGAAGGTCATCCTCAAAGCTCTTATGACAGGGGAACATTGCATCATCACTTTCACTAAAAGAATTTATGTCCCAACTACTGAAAGCAAAGGCTTCAACACTGTCACAATCAGTATCATATTTATCAAAAGAAGGGAAAGGGCTTGAACTAGGAACTTGTTCATCACTGCAATCTTGATGATAGGAAAACACACTATCATGTCCTTCTACCTCTTCTTCTGCAGGGTCATTACATGAGGAGATCTCTGATGAAAAAGGATCATCACTATCACTTTGAACATTGGCCTCATTATCATTGTCAAAGACCACATCATAGGGGAGTTGCAAATCAAAATCCAAAGCAGGGGCATACTTTTGAAATTCTTTAGCCAAGAGTACTGAAATCCTTTCACTGATCAATGGACTTTGGACTTCTTCATCTTCCTTAGTTTCACCCCTGGTGTTGCAAATATCATCCTTGTGAGGAACACGGAAAGACATCTCTGGCTTTATTTCATTTTGTGTGAAGCAATCTATGCAGGAGTCATCATCTGCATCATATCCACTATTCTCCTCTTCATGCAAAACATCATCACACCAGGACAAGAAAATTTCCTTCTTATGTTGACAAGAAGAAAAATCTACAGACAAAAAGGAAATATTTGCAAATTTAGATTCATCTTCAACACTCTCATATGCACTGATCTCAGAATCAACTTCATAGTCAACACTCTTTGCATAGTTAGATTCAACATCAGAAACACTGGCCTCCTCATGAACATCATCAGGAGCCACCAATCTTAGCAATCTTATGTCCTCTGCTCATTTCCAGTTCACCATTTTCAACCTCGCTAATTCCTTCTTGAGAGTGGTAACTTTATCAAAATACTCAACAAATTTATCTCTCAACACATCCTAAGAAGGGATTGAACATGAAGGCAAGGACAAGAACCACTTCCTTGCACCATCAGAAAATGTGTGCACAAATAACCTCATGGCAATATCTTCATGTTCAACATCCATATCTCCAAAAATACCCATGACAACATCAACATGCTGGCTTGCAGAAATAGATCCACCAGCCATGAATCTTGGCAAGCACTTCCCACCCTCAGCAAAGAACTCATTAGGGGCACCTTCAATGCCGTCAAAACAAAAGGGCCTATATTCCTCCATGAGAAAATGCCCACCACTTATCCCTTTGCAATAGTGCTTAAGAATTGATAGGGATACATCCACTGGAAGATAAGCATGACCTATCCTTGATATTTCAGCTCATACATACAAGAATACTAACCCTGAACCAGTTATCTCTGCGAAAACAACTCCACTTGCAAACACTTAGGCAAAGAAAATAGAAAAATAAAACACCCTTGATGTATGATTAATGGACTCAGAATTCAAATGGAGATAGTTTGGTAACAGTAAGAATATATTCACTTCTCATACATAAGACAAATCTATAACAACATACATTGTATTCTCTGAACCAGTAATGGAGAGAAGAACACTCTATATGCAGAGAAAAGGAGAAACCTACAGGAAAAAGACCCTTCACTTGGAACCAATTCTCCTCAAAAATTTGCAGAAGAAGGAACCCATACAAAATTGAGCCACCTACAATTTATACCACTAGCTACCTTGGAATTCTCAAAGAGAATGCAACAAGCTACGGACAGCTAGGGCTAGGGTTTCAACTACCCAACCAATCAAAAGAATACATCAAAATTTATTACAGGGGCAGGAAACCAAGAAATCTCAAAGAGACAGATCAAAGATGATCTTCAATCATCATAATTCTCAGAACAAAGCATAGAAGATCATAGATCCATCAAGAGAGAAAATCAAATCAACCACCCTAAAATCACACCTCAAGCCAAGAAAAACTATCCTCCTCCACATGGCACAAATCCTTGCAAACCTTCAAAGCACCCTAGACCACACTGGAATGGCGGAGAAGATCGATTTCACCAAATCTAACCCCCTTCTGTCATCAATTCCAATCCTTACTGGTCACTAGAAAGGTCTCTAAGATTTGAATTTGAACTCCAACGGCTAAGTCTTGGCACCAGCAACACATCAGCAGTCCTGATTCGATCAGAGATTGGCAATAAGTCCTGACTGTTAGATCTCATCTTCCCGGGCTTTAGATCTTAACCCATCAAGCACCTCGGGTTTCATTCCATGAACTGGTGACAAGGAAAAATCCCAGTCACAAAATGAAATACTTAACTCCAGTTGAACTCTGTGAACACATGACTACACATGTTAAAATAGCCCACTAAGTCATCTGGCGAATTGGCCACAAAGGACTTTCACCAATTTGTGGAATACTTCCTGCCTTTGTTAAAAACTCTAGTGACCCCATGACCACTCATTCGCCAAGTCGCCAGACCAACTAGCAAACTGCCAAATTATCTTGCAAACCAGCGACAAGAAGGAAATTTATCAGCACCACTAGATCTTTATCCACTCCACCAAACCTCAGACCCTTTTGACAACGGCCCCACTTCTGAGCACATCCACGTCGACTGATAGGAACATAGCAACTAAGCACCACATGGCAGATGGTCCCACTTGCATCACATAGAGAAGATGCTAGATCAATAGATAGCACATGATCGGAAGGGGTGGGAATATTCCTTAAGATCATGCACCGACCATCACATTAAAAGCATTCAACATGGGCCCACCTGACAATAAATCCACCACAACACTACAAACATGTGCAACCTAGTCGTATGATTGCATAGCCAAAAATTGGGCTATGTGATCATGCGACAGCCAACCCAAAGCCACCACATCATCACCTCTAGGACCACTGAACTGCAACCACCACCCTTCTGCCAACGGGCCCCAAGGTCACATGGCAAGCAGTCGCATGATCGCATGTCAGAAAAGTCTGACATGCGGCCATGTGACAACCAATCACAGGCTGCCACATCACCACCTTTAGAAGCATGAAAACCTAGGCCCACCATCTAGCGACCACGCAATTGTGGAAAACTTAACCGCCCGCTAGGTCGCCAGATGCCAGCTGGTAACCGCCAAGAATGAAATGATCACATGACTACATAGTTGCCAGGTCGTGAGATGTTAGCCATTAACCACTAGAATCAGGAGATCAATCGATAACTGCTAGTCGCCAAGTCACTGAATGAAGAACTAACCGTGAGACAGCCAAACAATGCAAAGAGCCAGGACCACACAGACAGGTGGCAGGCAGTCGCATGATCACATGTCAGAAAAGTCTGACATGCAACCACATGACAACCAATCACAAAGAGCTTTTGAAGGCCCGGGCCCATCTGTCATTGCACTAGCTCACTTAAGGAAAGTTGGCAGATAGGGAACTGGGAGGTCGAAAACACACAAAGTTCTCACAACAGCAAAGGATCAAAAACACACAAGGTTTTCGATATTGACACAAAGGTAAACAAGGATGTGAAAACATCAAGGACTTTATGCAAGCCAAAAAGGTTGAAAACAACATGGATTTTGAAAAATACTGTGGGTTTTCGACACTTAGGTAGATTTTTAAATTTTGTTTCCCTGCAGACCCTAGAACTTTAATATCTTTTTGGATCTTTTGATTTAGGAGGTGCAATTTGGAACAGGGCTTGGTGACATAGTGAAGAACACAGGGCAGGAGGAAAAAACAAAGCTTGTAGAGAAAATAGGCCATTTTCATAAGATTTTGCTATGACAGAAAAATGGCCTAACACAACAAAACCCGCAACCCATTACGCTCAACGGTATCATCTGATAAATACACACCTTCCCATCGAAGACCTAGTCCGCATAACAGGGAAGGAGCAAAAACCATTAAAGGGCTTCAAATTTTTATAGAAGGGCTATGGAATCAATGCAATACCTTTGGGCTTTTGGGGAAATGGTTGGGCACTGGGAAGGCTTTCACAGGTATTAAAGATTGGCTTCAATTGGTCTATAAGTCACAGTTAAGTATAACTCTTCTCTTGAATTATTGTTTCTATCTTGAATGTGAGGATTTATCCATTAGAGAAACTTTTAAATGAAGTAAAAATTTTCTATCTAGGGCATACAATCAAATTTATAAAATGGATACTCAATTTTATAGAGGATATCTTTAATAACACTGCAACTCCAAAATGGATAAAAATTCCTAATATGCTGGTAGAATTATTACATAGTAGAATCATTTATCAAATTGAGGAAATCTTTGGAGAATTTATGGATCTTGAAGAGAATTATATGGACTCCTCAGAGGTGAAAATATTGATTAAATCCTCTGACTTATCACTTAAATCAAATGCTATTAACTTCATAAGCAAAAAATCCTCTTATCATCTACTAGTGGAACATTTTAAAGAAGACATTACAGAAAACATTCTCTTCTTCTCATGGATAGAATTAGATAGAAAGAAAGTCTTGAATACATCAAATCTTAAAGAAATACTAGAAAAGGAACCAACAAAATCTCTCAAACTGAAGAAAGGTATGAAATTAAATATAGAAGAAGAAAAGAGCTACCCTAGGTTTCTAGTATCTATAACAGAGCTGCCCAAAATTATGTTTAACAAGGTCTTAGGAGGTTTTTGCTTTACAGACCCCATTAGAAAATAGGCTAAGGAACTTCAAAATAAGAAACGTCCCCTTGTAAAACAAATGGCAAGGATAGAATAGAAAACAAAACAAAAAAAGGATGATGAGATGATATTGGGAGGAAGTGTTTCTTTTGAAGAATTTCAAATTAAAGGAAAGGGACCCGAAATCAACAAAAGCTCAAAAGAAAAATCTCCAGGGGGATAATTAGAAGTTAATAAGGTCTCAGCAACAGACAACCTAAGGAAAAACATGGATTTGGTCCAAGAAAGCATTGATTTCTCACTCTCATCGAATGACGAATCTAGTGACCCTGAAGAAAACAATAGAAGAAAAGGCATACTGATTGAAGCATTAATGAAAGAAGATACATCCTTATCATTCCATGACATCTTAGAAATGGTAGCAATACCCCTAGAAAGAGGATGTGATAATGTCACAGAATATGATAACTTAGATGAGGCAAGACTCAAAAAGAACCAAGTCCTAATTTATAATCTAACTCCTTTAAATATCAGAAGACTAGACTTTGAAGAAAATAGGAACCGGGATAAAGTAAGTATCAATTATGAGGAGGAAAATGAAATCAAGGATTTTTTGGGTTTTAACATAGGAAGTTCAAAGAGGTGAGAGGAAACCAAAGATATAAATCATGAGTATATACCTCAAACCAATGGCACAGTAGCTAAGGATATCAACAAAATCCCCACAAATAACCCCTCTATGGGTAAGTTGGTGGTCACAAAGTACTTAGCTCCAAACACCAGGGTAACCCACTATGAGGATCAGTCAGAAAATTCAAAAAATTCAAAATCTGAAAAAGAAAAAATTGAAGAAGTTAATATAATAACAAATTACATAAAGGAAACATTACCAGAAGAATTGATGGAAGAATTGATGAATGAGATTTGGGACATAGAAGATGTTGAGCATCAAGAGAAACTCCTTGAGGAGATCATTAAGTTGAACAGTGTTAACTCAAAAATTCCTATACAAGAATTATTAATTAATTTGGAAGAAAAAGAGATGAAAGAGAAAATTCCTCTAGGCATAGTGCAAACTATTGAAAGCGAGACTTCCCCGGATTATGCAAAAAAACCAAAGAGAAGAGGAAGAAGACCCAATGCTGAATTAAGAGGCTTGGCAAGGGAAGTTGTAGGACAGGTGAAGACAACATCTACTCTAAATGCTGGGAAGAGGAAGAGCCTTCCCACAATGTCATGAATGTCCTTTCTTGGTATGTTAGGGGTATGAACGCCCCTAACAAGAAACATTTAATTAAACATTGCATCAAAATTCACAACCCTGAAATTTTGTTAATTCAAGAAACTAAGCTGGATAATTTGGAAGTAAACAATTTTAAGAAGAAATTAGGATTAAGGGAAATTGAAGCCTCGGAGGCTAAAGGAGCATCAGGAGGCCTAGAAATTATTTGGGATCCTCGAAACATTTCAATAAACATTTCAAAAAAAAGATAATATTGGATGAGTGGAATGGTCAAAAACTTCAGACTTAATCTAACTTTTAATTTAATAAATGTGTATGGGCCTATTTAGAACAAAGATAAACTTAGGGTTTGGAATGAGATTGGTTCATACCTAGATCAAAAAAAGGACACACTTTGTTTTCTAGGAGGGGACTTTAATGGAATTACTAAGATTTCTAAGAAAAAAGGTGGATTAAGTTCCCTTCCAATAGTAGCTAGAGACTTTATACAATGGAGAGATAGCAACTCCCTCCTTGAAATTCCAACAGAAGATAAATCCTTCACATGGAATAACAGAAGGCTAGGCTTCTGCAACATAGTAGAGAAACTAGATAGATTCTTCTTTAAAGGGAGCTTATCCAACTATGATATTTCACTTATGACTAACATCATTCCTTTATCTAGATCAGACCATTACCAAATTACTCTCAATATCCTAACACAAACTAGAAATAGAAAAAGTGTCTTTAAATTTGAACAAATATGGCTAAGGGATCCATAACTCCTAAAACTAATAGAAACCTGGTGGTCAAAACCCCAGATTGAGGGTTCTAAGATATATAGATTAGTAAACAAACTCAAATCGATTAAAAAATAATTATTGGAATGGAATTCATCAAAGTTTGGCAACATCTTTGAGAAGAAATTAGACCTTGAATCAGAACTAGGTATAATCAGCTCCCAGGTTATTAAAGATGGGATGAATGATGACTTTATCATAAGGAGAAGGGTTTACTAAAATATTATGAAGAAATCCTAGCTAGATAAGAAATATTTTGGAAACAAAAATCAAGAGAAACTTGGCTAGAAGCAGGGGATAAAAATACTAAATTTTTCCACAATAGCACCAAACAAAGAAGAATTGCTAACAGGATCTCTTGCATCAAGAATGAGGAAGGTGAATTATTGAAGATCCCAAAGACATAGAAAACAAAGCAATAAACTACTTTGATAACATTTTAAATAATAGGGAGACATCAAATCTAGGAAGTCAAAGAGAACTTGTTAGGAATATTCCTAAAGTCATTACTAAACAAAACAACCAAATGCTTACTGGAAATTTACAATGAATGAAATTCATTCATCTTTAATGCAAATGAATCCAAATAAATCTCCAGGACCGGATGGATTCTTAGTTATTTTCTTTCAGAAATGTTGGCACTTCATAGGTGAAGAAGTCATGGGAGCATTAGAGGGGGTTAGAAATTCAGGAAGAATTCTTAAAGAAGTGAACAATACTTTTATAGCTCTTATACCTAAAAAAGAGAAACCTTCGAGTCTCAATGATGTTAGACCTATAACCTTATGTAACACCTTATATAAATTGTTTACTAAAACCATGGCCTTGAGACATTCAAAAACTTCTCCCCTTGATTATTAGTGAAGAATAGACATGGTTTGTTCTGGGAAGATCCATCTTTCATGGGGTAATCATAGCATAGGAGGCCATTCACTCCATCCTTAAAAATAAAGACCCTAGTATGCTAATCAAATTGGATATTAAGAAAGAATATGATAAGGTAGATTGGAGATTTCTATGTAAACGTATGGAAGCCTTTGGATTTTCCAAAATCTGGATTAACTTGATTTTCAAATGTATATCTACTCCTAAGATTTTGGTCTTAGTAAATGGAACCCCAGAAGGTTTCTTTGGCATCTCTAGAGGACTTAGACAAGGAGATTTGATCTCCCCTTTCCTCTTTATAATCATGGCCAAAGCTTTAGGTAGGACAATGTTGGAGGAAAGGAAAAAAAAAACAATAGAGGGAATCTCCATCACCAGTGACTTGGAGCCTACTACTCATCAACATTTTGTCGATGACACTCTTTTATATAGAGCAAGCAATAGAAGGGAGGCCAGATCCTTTAAAAGGATTTTAGAAACTTACTCAATAGCCTCTAGACAACAAATAAACCTGGATAAATAAAAAATATTCTTTTTTCATACTGATACAGGAACAAAAGATGACATATGTAGAATCCTCAACTTCAAGGAAGATAGGCTCCCTTGTAAATATTTAGGTCTCCCCCTAGTAGGATAATAGGAAAACAAATGTATGGGAACCCATTATAGACAAGATTAAAAACAAAATAAGCTCATGGAAAGGAAGATGGTTGTCCTCAACTGGCATAACTACCATGATAAGATCAGTATTGGCTAAAATACCAATTTATCATTTATCATGTATGCACTTACCTTCAAATAAAAAATTTGAAATCACAAAGCATTTAAGGACATTTTTTTTGGCAAGGAAGCAATGAAAATAAGAAAATTCCTCTCATATCCTGGGAAAATATTTGTAAGCCTAAAGAGGAGGGAGGAGTGGACATTAAAAACTTAGGGGATCAAGGGAGGGCCCTAGGGGCCAAATTACTATGGAGGCTCTTTAGAAACCCTGAGGCAAAATGGGCGAAAATACTTATTCACAAATACTTGAAAAATGGCTCACCCATAAATATCTTTAGAGAAATCCATCCCCCAAAAGGATCAAGGATATGGAATTTTATGATGGAATGTAGAATCATTATTCTGGAAAAATTAACTTGGTGTCCGAGACTGGGGGAGGAGGTACTATTCTGGGATGACTCCTGGGGGGCTATGAAGTAATATCTAGGAAATTAAATAACCCTGCCCTCATAAATTCATTAAAGGAAAAGATTGGTCTCAATCTCAAAGACTACCTCACTCTTAAGGATGGGAATTGGGATTGGAAATCCTTGGAAGAATATGGGATCTCAGCTTTGGATGAATCAACAATCAAGGATATTCTTAAAAATAGGAAAATATCATTAAACATCTCAAAAGATAAATTAGTGTGGGATGGATCAAAAATAGGGGAATACAACACAAAAGATGGATACAAGATCATCTCCCAAAGTTACAATAGACCAAAAACCACCCTACCAATCCACTTATGCTAGGGTAAGGAATGCTCCCCAAAAGCAGGCTTTTGCACGTGGTTAGCGATGAATTATAGACTTTTAACAGCAGATCATTTTAAGAAATTAGGCGTTTTAGGTCCTAACAGATGCCCACTATGTGAAGAAGATGAGGAAGATGGTGACCACTTATTTCTGAACTGCCCATTCACAAATCAATGTTGGAATTGGTTACAAGCGAACTTAGGATGGTCCTCAGCCTTTCCCCAATCTCTTAAGGCCATGCTGCAAGCATGGCCAATAATCAAACAAAAGAGCATTTTTGCTAACCTATGGTCTCTTTCCCCATCCATATTAATATGGGAAGTTTGGAAAGAATGTAATAGAAGAATCTTTAGAGGAGAAAAAATGGAATGGGAACAACTATGTACTACAATTGAAGCAACAATCATAGAAAAGATGAATAGTAATACACTCAAAATCCTGAAAATAGATCTAAGGATTAGTCAGTGGGATGGGAGAATGAGGGGAAAATGGGAAGGTTTAGTCTTACCACCTCTTTATAGGGGCTAATCCTCAGATTTCATCAAAAGAAAGGAATGCATGTGGACACCTCCAAAGAATGATTGGTACAAACTTAATTTTGATGGAGCTTCCAAAGGAAATTTGGGAATTGTAGGCATCGGATGTAGCATACACAACCATGAAGGAAAGGAAATTGCAACACTTGTAGCTCCTATAGGAGAAGAAACAAATAATTGGGCAAAACTTTTTGCTTTAATAAAGGGTCTTCAAAAATGTGCTTCCTTGGGAATAAAGTGCTTAGAAATTGAAGGCGATTCTACAATAATTATAAATGCACTAAGCAAAAGATTAACTCCAAATTGGAGATTAAACTCCCTCCTCTCCCAGGTGATGACCCTTTGTGATTCCTTTCTAGAAATATCAATTAATCACATTTATAGAGAAGGTAACAAGAGAGCTAATGAATTATCTAACTTAGGAGTGGATGGGATCTCTTTGACATAACTGGAAAATGCAGATATATAAGTCAAATGAGTTACAACCCTAAATGTTTAAAAATCTAGAGTCCTATTTACTACCAAAGTTTGACTCTTAACCAAAAATGGTATTCTCTCAAGCTCATTAAATAGAAAAGTGAAATATTCAGTTTGATCTCTTTAAGTCAGGATTAAGGAAAGCACCTGGCATCCACCTAAGGGTAGTAGGTTTAAAACTAATACAATAATCTTACTTCCTAAAGAAATCTGAGAATAGTTACTAGGAAAGAATTAGAAATGCAGCCTCTATTGGAATGAATACTGAGAAATTGGGTAGGGATGTATACCTTAATCAAAGGTTCTCAGAAATGATGCTTTCCTGGGATTACAGCAATTAGAAATAGAAATAGATTTGGAAATCTTTAACTATAATCAAGCACCACTGGTAATAAAACTATCTATTTCAACTAGCAGATCTAAAGATCCTTTCCAGAAAGGCTGATCAATCATAAACATTAGGAAGAAGAGATGGAAAGTTAAAGCTAAAATAGTGGGAGAAGGGATTATTATATCGTAATTCAAACTTTTTTCCTCAGACTAGCTTCCGCACCATACCTAGTATTCAGAGCTTTAAAATGTTAACAATATTTATCGATTAGAGTTCAAACATTTTAAAGATTTCTTAAACATTTAAAATATAATATATTCTAATTAAAATAGACAATCTCCCCTCTTATACTTTGTTCTCAGGGGAAAAAATTAAAACAATATATTTAATTTATTCCCGTATAAAGAAAGCACTCTACTACGGAAATAGGTACTCCACCTAAAGGCCATCATCTAAGGTAGGAACCTCATTGGATCAACTATTAATTAAAGGCTATCATTACCTGTCGTAGCTCACAAAACCAAGCAATTTAACCTTAATGAGATCTAGTTGAGATACAACTGTCTCCACGAGTTGATGTACGTATTAATTATGAAACCTCATGGATCATATTTTCACAAGCCTCCAGACTTCACATAAAAATTAAGTTGAATTCAAAGTATTTCTCGGCTTTATTTAGCTTTAAGTGAGGAATTGAAGTTATGTCCCCACAAAAAACTTGCTAAAAGATAAAAGGCTTTGCTTAGAATTTCTGTGCAAACATGGAATCCCAGATTATCACTTTTCACATCAAGGAAAATAGGCAAATGTCTTTCTGAGGAGTGGTAAAGCCAGAGTGGTTGAATATAATCCTAAAACCTCTTTCAAACATAGTTTGAAGGGCACTAATCAAAGGGCTAGGAGAGGAACACTTTGACTATGATTTTACCATTCGAGTTAATGGGCAAGTTATTGGTCTATTCATAGCCTTGGCAATTTTTAATGATACTGATAAGGAAACAATTATCAAGGCAACAAGAGAAATCTTTGCGGAAGAACTCCTACTTGGTTTGGAGAAGGTGGTACATGGAATAGAAAAAAATTGGACCATTCCTTTGCTTGAGCTGTATATGAAGAAGGAGTTGGAGGCCCTCCCTGCCATACCTAGCTTCCAAAGGCTCCCAATTCTCTTTTTCAAAGATGAAAAGAAGTTTGATGAACTTTGGGCTTCTATGAGGAAGAATCTTGACTTCGTTATAGCCATGGTGCTCAAGGAGGAGGTGGACCTCAATGAAGTTCTCCACTACTGGCAAGCGGAAGGATTTGAGGTTCCACTAGAAATGGACATGGCATCACTAGGTGATATTAGGATCATAGCACTGCCAGTGAAAAGATCTTCAATAGAATACAAAGAAAAGAAGGAAGAAATAATCATCAACCACAAGAAGGATGCGGATTGGGACTACAAAATCATCTAGAAAGACTAGCGGGACATGTTAAAAATTCAGCTTTGACTGTTTCTTTTTTATCTTACAAATGATGTCCGTTTAAAACCTTTTAGTATGGTTCTTAGAAATTATAATGGTTTAAAATAGAAAGAAAATAGAAAGTATGGATTAGTAATGTTATTTTATAGACCTTGAATATATACATAACAGTATTTTTATAGAATTTTACAGTGTGTCCATTTTACAGACCTTTAATATATACATAAAAGTATTTTTATATAATTTTACAGTGTGTCCCCTAAGACTTAATTTTCCAAGAATTTAGTCTTTATTTTCATTTGTATTTATCCGTACAGGCCCTAGATTTATTAGAATGTTTCTACATGGCATATATCTTTCATAAATTATGATTTTCATTACTTAATAATACTTCAATTTTATAGTTTTTTATTTTGAAGGCTGGATTAAAATCATCTTATTCCTCTTCCTATTTTCCACAAGATAGTTTGTTTTCCAAGTTTCTTAACCCCATTTTTTCCTTCTTATATAGTATTTATTTTTAACTTTATTATTCTTTAATTTTTTCTCTAGGTTTAGCAGTTGGTAAAAATGGTATTTTTAGTTCTTACTTTAGGCTACAGTCGAATCTTTTGAGAGTAGTCACCTTTAGTCTCATTCTACCTCCCCCTTTCCTTGTTACGAAGTATCTTTTGTCCTATAGAGGGCATAGGCTTTTAGGGTAAAAAGAATTTTGTCCTTTAGGTATGTCAGTAATTTTTCAGACTTTTCATCTCCCTTAAGAATAGTAATCGCTTGAGATTCTTAATCCTTCATCTTAAGGAGTAGGCTCTTTAAAAGAGAATGAGGACAACACAATTATCATCTTACAGTCTCTAGTTAGCTAAGAAAGATGTCTTCCCCCATTTAGTTGAGGAGATGTCATAAACAAATAGCCTTCGATGAGGCTATTTCCTCAAGCAAGATTAGAAGGATATTAATGATTAAGTATAGTATTGTTGTCAGAGTAGTTTCTATGATTTTGGGTAGTGATTTTAAGGATAATTCAAATAAATATAGATTCAATATGAATATCCCAGCAATGTTCCTAGCCTCGGCCCTCCAAGTAGATCCTGATATTGAGACTATTGGAAACCTCTGCAGAAGAATCTTCAAGAGAAGATATCTAAGGGATCTGGATAAAGTCTTAAAAAGCATCAGGATAGATTTAACTATTCCAAAACCTAATAGATATGAGCAGAGTGCAGTACCCACTTATCCCATTCTTGAAGTAGAGGATTGGGATAGATACATTGAAGAAACTCCCTCCATCAGAAGGAATCTGGACTTTTTGTTTTTCTTTACTCATCTTCGTCCTCCCCTAAAAGAAAAATAGATGAATGATTTTATCGTGGAGGATGTTATAGGGCTCAAAATAGTTAGAGAAGATAAACACTCATCAACGTCTTCTTCCTCATCTATCTAGGGACAAGAAAAATAATGCTACAGGGACAAGGAAGTCACAATGAAATTTTCTCATATAAGGAATTAGCCCTATTTTTATCAAATGATGAATTAAGAAATGAAGTATCAGCTAGGTCTATTGATCAAACTAGGAATAAGGTATAAGGAATAAAATTTGCAGTCTTCTAGAATCTGTTAAATCACTACACATGGCTTATAATCTTACACTAGGAAATAATGTTTATAAGATGCTTTAACTTCATATTCAGCCGGTGAAGTACTTTAAGATGTGAAAAAAATGGATATAATATGAGAATGGTTTTCTTTCACTCGACTTTTAAATTTTATCTCTCCCTTAAAGTATTTTAGTCTTAATAGTTCTGGTGTTACAGGACTGGTAAGCTCAGTCATGACAAGCTTATTTTAATAGGGCTTTATCTTTTTCTATTATGTTATATATATACATCTGCACCGTTATCATCATATATATTCGTATCAACACTCTTTCATATGAATATATATGAATTAAGATATATATATATATATATATATATATATATATATATATATATATATATATATATATATATATATATATATATATATATATATATATATATATATATATATATATATATATATATATATATATATATATATATATATATATATATATATATATATATATATATATATATATATATATATATATATATGTATATGTATATTCTTACATTTATTCATTTCCAATTCATCAAATATCTTGGGAATAGATTCTTTTTAGACCTCCCTGTCAAAGCTTTCATGACAAGAAATGGGTATCTTTTTGGGTTATTTTATGACATTTTGCAACAACTATGTTACAATTTTCACAATTTTAATAGTATCTAGTAGTTTTCTCTTGTAACAGTTTATAGATAAGAATTTTTTGACAAGAATTTTTCTAATAAGAGGTTTTCTGACAGTGAGCTACTACTCTGTAATAATTGTCATAGGTTTTTTAGTATCTAGCAGGTTTCTAATATAAGATAACTATGATTCTTTTAAGTACTCTATTACCGTTGTTCTAATTTGGGTTCAATAAAGGTATGATAGGTCATTTGAGCTCAAATGACTTTCTTATTGTCTCCTTTTTAGTTTCAGACTGAATTACCTGGTAATCATGGTTTCCTTCCTAGCTAAAGTATGAATCCTTAAATGGGCTTGCTTGGTGATCCTTAAGGTTTGATTGTAGGATACAATACTGGGTTTTCACTATTATGTTTGCACACTATTACTGATAGGCATTTGTAGGGAATTGGTGTTTCCAAAAGAGAATGGTCCTTTTAGAACACCAATCTTCAAGATAAAAAGCTATGGTACTCTATTTTTATCCTTTTATCTTTATAAACTCAACAAGTAGTAAAGGCATTTTTTTTACAAAGGTGGTTTCTGCATATTTCCCAACATACTTACTGCAGAGTTATTTTATACAAGATCCTCCTCTATGCTTTTTGTGTCGACAGTTAGAAATGGAGCAAATATGGACATGTTTACCTGGATAGTCATTAATCTTGAAGTCAGTATATAGGGGTCATACACTGACTTTAGATTAAGGATTATCTGGGTAATTTGATTTTTGAAGAAAGCAAGAAGGTTCTGCTCTGGGGAAAACTTTTAGATATCTTTTTCCTCTTTCTTATTTGGTGCTAATAGGGTATCTTGATTTCTTTAGGAAATTTCTTTGTTAAGCCATTACTTATGTGCATTCATGTTTTAGGAGTAAAGTTATGTCATTTCCATTTTTTATAAAGTTATGTCATTTCTATTCTAAAACCATAATGTGAACAAGGATTTTGGTGTTTTTCTGACTACCAAATCAAGGTCAAGATAGAATGAATATTGATAGGAATAGGTTACTATAAGCAGTAGGTTTATTATATAGTCATCTGATCAGACTTATTCTACTATGCTAAAGTAGCTTTTTCCTTTCCACATGCTCAACTTCTTTTACATTTGAGTAGTTTTTGGGGTATCTATTAGTCTAGTTATAATATAATGTTGTTTTGAGGTATCTATTTCTCTATTTTTATCAAAATAAATCATCAATGGCATAAAGATTAGTAGAGAGGAATTTTATTTATGGAAGGGATGTGTCTATATCTTTCCTTTCCTCACCAATTTTTTTTCTTGACAAACTTCTTAAGGTGCTATAATGAAATTCTTGATATACTAACTAGGATTGCAAACATAGTCAACCTATATGTAGTATGATAGCACTTGCAGATAATCTAATCTAAGCATGAATCACATCAAGGCATGACACTTGGAGGGAAGGATATCCAATTCAGTAGTCTAGGTGGGACACGTCAAAGATTGTAACTTAATATCAGCCTCGCGGATTATGTAAATTGTAATATCTTTCTAGATATGTTATATAAAGGAAGGGGATACCCTCCTATAAATGATATGTATATAAACTGGACTATGGTCCCAGGTAAGGCTGGAGGGTTTCTCAACCCTACTCTTCCCTACCAACACCTGCATTGAGCGAGGTCTATGTATATGTTTAAATGATTAATAAAATCTTGGCCTCGGCCTTTTACCAAACTTTTTTTTTTTTTTTTAAAATATCATTAATAATTATAGACAAATTTTTTTGAAATTTAATATAATTTCATAATTAAAATACCTCAATAATTTATTAAGAAAGTGATAAAAGTCAAAATCATTTCCCTTTCAGTGCACCCAATCGGCATACTATATATATGGGTTACATTTAAGGTAATCGTGTAACAAAATGCAGATTTTTATAATATCACCATGGCTGAGAAGGTTTCACGCGGGAATTCTGAAGCAGTTGTTGTAGATTATATTTGGTCTGATTTACATGATGATGTAACCAAGAGCATTTTAAAGCAGCATCCAATAGAATCAGTTGCTAAGTTTCGTCAAGTTTGCAAGAAGTGGAACAACCTAATATCGGGTGATTATTTCTTAACTCAAAGGAGGGAAATTTTCAAAGAGCATCCATGGCTTTTGATTATCAATGATCGATTGCATTGTTACTCTTTAAATGTAATAACTAAGGAGGTGAAATCTTTTCCTATTTCTCGTGAGGTATGGGCAACACTGGGAAGATTAATCCTAACAACTATTTGGCCCATAAAATTGGGCCCATTTTTGTATAATCCGCTTAACAAAACACGTACTCAAGTTCCTGAGGTGGACACTACAAAAGAAGATTACATAATGGATTGCATTATAGTTGTATGCAATCTAGTAATGGAAACTTTTTTCGAGCTTCCATTTTATAGACTATATAAAGTGCATGGGATAACAGTGGGAGACATTCTATGGAAGGACAAGTTTGTTTTGGTTTTGGATCTGATTTAAGGATAAGTTTATGAGATTGTTTTATACATTAGGACCTGAGAACAACTGATTCACCCCCCCCTCTCTATTGTTCTAAATCATATTAACAATTGGTATCAGAGCTTTGTTGCTTATTATTAGTGTTGACAAAAATCAAGTTTAAAGTGGCTTGAAGCAAATGATCAGGATGTATAAGAAGGAGGTACCGAAGCTAAACAAAGAAAATTTCCCTACATGGAAAAGCTTGATGAAGCTACATCTGGCCGGTATTGGTGACTCGACAAAGTACTACATTGAGAAAAATTATGTCTCACCTATCGCACCTTTGACTATCGAAGAAATGAGAGCAAAGCAAGAACACAATCAGGCAATGCTGGAAATTACATCTACCCTAAGCTATCCAAAATTTGAGGACATTAAGGACTGCACAACTGCTAAGGATATGTGGGACACTCTTGAAAGGAACTATGGTGGTGAATTGAATGTGCTGAAAGCAAAAGCTGAGAGTCTTAGAGGTAAGTTTGATGAAATGAGAATGCAAGAAGGTTAAAACATTGCACAATATTGTGGTAGAATAAAAGAAGTTGTGAATGCTATTAGAGGAGAAAATGGGGCTATTGATGATGAAACTATAATTGGGAAAGTACTAAGAACCCTACATCCTATTTATGCTATTAAGATCTTAGCTATTCAGGAATCTAGATGTAACTCTGCTAATGTGCTTACTTTGGAAAGTTTGGTTTGTAAGCTGACTGCTTTTGAACTCTCTAACTATGATAATTTCACTATTGGAAGCATTGGAAATGTTGAATCTACTTTTAAGTCACAGCTAGTTTTGAACAAGCCAAAGAAAGAAAAAGAAAGATGCATCGGTGAAAGTGAAAGTGAAAGTGATAGTGACACTTCTGATGAAGACCTAGAAGATCTAGAAGCTCTTATGGATAGAAAACTAAGAAGGGGAAAAGGAAAGTATAAAGGTAAACTCCCTATTATACATTTTGCATGTAATAAAGTTGGTCATATTGCTGCTAGATGTCTTGACAGGAAGGATAAAGATTATGAAATGAAAAGAAAACACAAAGATAGAAAAGATGATAGAAGCTACTGATGGAACATAGACTACAAGGGAAAAGGTAAGAAATCTTGTTACATTGCTGAAAAAGAGACTGACACTGATAGTGATGATATTGAAATTGAGGTAGTTTATGTTGCAATGAAAGATGAATCTGATGAGGATGAGAAAATTGCATTGATATCCTATGTGAACAAGAATGATAAATGGATTATTGACAATGGCTGTTCACATCACATGACTGGTGACAAAAATAAGTTTGAGACCTTACATCATTAGAGAGGTAAAAGTGTAAAATTTGGTAATGATGCACCATGTCCTATTAGAGGAAAAGTTTTGATTAAACTAACTGATAAGATATCTTGTGAAAATACATATTGGGTTGAAGGTCTTAATTACAATTTGTTAAGTGTTGCTTAGCTTAACAAAACTGGTTACCGAGTGGAATTTCATTACAAGCAAGCTAAAATATTTTATGCTATTGGAGAACTGATTGGAAGTGGTGATCAAACTAGAGGCAATTTGTTCTATCTTGACCTATCTAAAGAAACATGTTTGACTACACAACTTGATGATATTTGGTTATGACATAAAAGGTTGTGTCATGATAACTTTGACAATCTGGTAGAGATAAGTAAGAAGAAAAAGGTAAGAGGTCTACCTAGATTGAAGAAACCTAAGAATGTGATGTGCAAGGAATGGCAGTTAGGAAAAATGACAAAGTCAAGTTTCAAGAGAAAATCCTTTACTTTTGAAAACATTTTAGATTTGGTTCATACTGACCTTTGTGGACCTATGGGTGTACAAAGTTACTGTGGTGCTAGATACTTTATTTTATTTGTTGATGATCATACTAGGATGATGCATGTGATGTTTCTTAAAGAAAAAAATGAAGCTTTTCAATTCTTTAAGTGGTATTTGGCTAAGGTTGAAAAGGAGATAGGTAGGAACTTGAAATGTCTTAGATCTAACTGAGGTGGGTTATTTACATCAAATGAATTTAATCTATTTTGCAATGATAGAGGAATTAAAAGATAGATGTCTGCACCTAGAACACCTCCACAGAATGGTATAACAGAAAGGAGAAATAGATCTATCTTGGATTTTGCAAGGACATTGATGATTGAAAAGAATGTGGCATAGAAATATTGGAAAGAAGCTATAAGCACTACTATCTACACTCTTAACCGGGTACATATCAAGAAAGGTACAAATTTGACACCCTATGAATTATGGCATGGGCATGCACCGAGTGTTAAATACTTTAGAATCTTTGGAAGTAAGTGCTATATATTAAAAGACACTAGGAATGGAAAGTTTGATGCTAAGAGTGATGAAGGCATATTCCTAGGGTACTCCACAAAAAGTAAAGCTTATAAGTGTTTGAACTCTAACACGAACAAAATTGTGGAAAGTGTGAATGTGAAAATTGATGAGTATGTAGAAAGAAATGAAGCTGATAGCAAAAGAGAACCAGAAGATTATAGATCTTTTGTGTACATTGAAGAGGAAGAAGAGGCAAGTAATAGACTTGCACCTGATGCCGAGTCTTGGGTAAGCAATGTTGAGTGATAGATAGAAGCTGCCGAGCATCAGGAAAATAGTGCTGAGAGAGAACAAGAAAATGCTGACCTACAAGAAAATGTTGTTGAATATCAGGAAGAGGTTGCTGAGCATTCTGAAGTTGAATCTGACAATCTTATTGAGGAACATGATGAAGTAGAGGAGAGAACAGCTGAACCTGTTTTGGAAAAATATGTGAGAAGACATCATAAGCCTGAAAAGATAATTGGAGACAAAGATACTGGAATCCAGACCAGAAGTAAAACTAAAGATCCAACATGTCTACTATGTGAATTTGAACTGAAGACAACTAGAGAAGCATTGGAGAATGAGGACTGGATACAAGCAATGAATGAAGAAATTGACCAGATTGAGAAGAATGATACTTGGACTCTGGTGCCAAGACTTGAAAACAAGAATGTTATAGGAACAAAATGGGTATTTTGGAATAAGATGAATGAAAATGGTGAAATCAATAGGAACAAAGCTAGGCTAGTATGCAAAGGCTACACACAAGAAGAAGGAATAGATTATGGGGAGACATTTTCCCCTGTAGCTAGATTGGAAGGAGTAAGAACTCTGCTTGCATATGCTGCTTATAAAGATTTTAAGGTATATCAAATGGATGTCAAGTCTGCATTTTTGAATGGTATACTAGAAGAAGTTTACATAGAACAACTAGAAGGTTTTATTGATCCAAATAGAAGACACATGGTGTGCAAACTAAACAAAGCATTGTATGGATTGAAGCAAGCTCCCAGAGCATGGTATGAGAGGTTGCACAACTACTTGATATAGATTGGATTTTCAAGAACAAATGACACAAGCAATCTATACATGAAGGATGAAGAAGGTAAAGGTATCTTGTTGGCAAAACATTTTGTTGATGACATTATTTTTGGTGGACAAGATGCATTATGTAAAAGTTTCTCAAATGAAATGCAAATTGAGTTTGAAATGAGTATGTTTGGTGAGATCAAATTCTTTGTTGGTTTACAAGTATATTAGAAGAAGAATGAAATTTTCATTACACAGTCTAAGTATGTTAATCAAATACTAAAATTTTTTTGGATGGAAGATGCTAAACTAGTGGGAACTACTATGGTTATTGGACAAAAGTTATCTAAGAATGATGATGCTGTAGAAGTGAATCAAAATCTATACAAATCCATGATTGAAAAATTGTAGTATGTTGTACATAGTAGACCAGATATTGCATTAGCTATTGGGATTGTGGCAAGATTCTCTGCCAATCCTAAAGAAACACATATGATGGACATGAAAAGAATTATGAAATACTTGAAAGGAACTACTGACAAATTTGAACTCTGAGTTTATACAGATGTTGATTGGGTAGGAAATGTAGATGACAGAAAGAGTACTAGTGGTGGAGCTTTCTTTCTTGGATAGAGATTAGTCTCCTGGACAAGCAAGAAACAAAATTGCATTTCCCAAT
The DNA here is from genome assembly GCA_027943335.1 of Chamaecyparis obtusa. Lineage (NCBI taxonomy): Eukaryota > Viridiplantae > Streptophyta > Pinopsida > Cupressales > Cupressaceae > Chamaecyparis > Chamaecyparis obtusa. Next base: position 146,027 of record BSBK01012532.1, on the reverse strand, counting down.
CTACTGTTGAGGTTGAGTATGTTGTTCCTGCAGTGAACTGTTCAAACTTGGTATGGATAAAATAATTGTTGATAGGCATGAAAGAAGAAATCATTGAACCTGTTGTTATTTACTGTGACAACACAAGTGCTATCAATATTTCTAAGAATCCAGTGATGCACACTAAGACCAAACACATTGCAATCAAGTATCACTACTTGAGAGAATTAGTACAAGGCAAAGAAGTCCAAATGGAATATGTGAATACAAAAGAACAATTAGCAGACATATTCACTAAAGATTTAGCCAGAGAAGCTCATGAGTATTTGAGAAGTCAATTAGGGGTTCTTCCCCTAACTGAGGCTACCTAGACAAGCTAGGAGCACTGCATCAAATGTGCTACAATAGAATATTTGACAAATTGATGCAGAAGATTGTCACACTTTAGGGTTGTCCTAGAGTTGTGAAGAGAAGCAAAGACAAGGAGTCAATCATAAGTAAGATGGAAGAAGGAGAAACACTGAGCAACATAGATATTATCTACATCTGATGGATGTATGTTTTAGTTGCTACTTTGGCATTTTTGTCAAAGAGGGAGAATGTACTGATATGATAACATGTGAGATTTGATAACATGTGATACTGAAAAACAAGAGTTGATGAGCTGATGGAACTAAAAGGAAAGAGGGAGATGAACTGAACATAAGGATGATGAACTAAAATGAAGAATCGGGATAGAGGGAGATCTGAATATTTTTGATGGTCACAAAAGTGAGGCTTACAGGATTCTGAATCAGAATGAAGCTAAGGATATTATAAATAATTTTCTGATGGACAGATAATTTTTTGGATTGGTTGGTAATCCATGTGTTAGTCAGGTGATATCATATGGTGTTTCCATTAATGCCAAAGAGGGAGATTGTTGGAAACTACAATTGAAATAATTGTTGTATTGTCATTGATGTCAAACCTTAATTGGTAAGACTATTGCTACTTAGGAAAGTACTATATCTATTTGAGTGTTGCTAAGGGGCTAAGCATGGTTGGTAACAATAGCACCTAGGCAAAGGTTGAGTTATCTTGATACTACAAAGTGTACTTGACTATGTTGCACAATGATGAGATAATGTATTGTTTATCTTAGTAAGACTGAAGACTAAACCGGTAGGCTTAACCGAGCTAAGAATGGAAAAATCATGTTTAAGTTGAGTGATGTTAGTGTCGACCGAGTTAGTATATGCCGAGAAAAATTATAATGTCGAACGAGCATCAGTAAATTTTTGAGGAAGTCAGTCTAAGCTAAGGAAACAGTTTTAGTAATGACCAAGCATTCTACATGAAGACCGAGTGAACAATCACAGTATTGACCAAACATCAACAATTTTATATTTGAAGAGAATTTAATTTTGGAACCGACATTGTTGAATTCTTGGATTATGTAAAACATGTTGAATTTATTTATTGATTGTTTGGAAGCATTAAATGTATTGTAAAACATTTTATTGTAAATCTTTAAGAGATTTGAGATGATTCTAGAAAAGGAGCCAAAGAACATGAAGCAAGAAGATTCAATGAATCTAACCTAACCCTAAGATCTACGATTGAGATTGAGTGGCATAAGATGAGTTAACCTAATTGAGGAAAGTATAAGGGAACCTGAGCATTTTTTATATGCATGTACATGGTGAACAGAGAATGCTGGAAGAGGAAAGTTTTATTGACTAAATAAGCAGAAAAGGTTGAAGAAGTGTGGTGATTGCTTGAAGAAAAGTTTTGAGCAAATCAGAGATGGAAATGGAAAAGTTTCAAAGTCAGTAAGCCAGCATTAGTGTAGGGAATCAAATCTAATATTTGCAAGGGAGTTGTATATTTTTCATATAATATTGCTGCTACTTTCTAACCATTGTAATAGTCAAAATCCTTTTAACAGAGGTTGACCTAACAGTCATATGTTAAATCCTTTGAACAAGGTTGCATTCTAATGGATTGTATGTAATACCTATGACTAGGCTCACTTTTAACAGGGTGATTGAAATCCTTTAACCGGGTCACACCTGACAGTGTGTATTGTAACCTTTGATTGGTTTGGCTTTTTACCGAGCTCACTTCAGAAGAGTGAAAATAATAGTAGCATGTTACAAAGTGGTTTTTCCCAAATTGGGTTTCCACTATAAATCCTGGTGTTAATACTTGTGTGAGTGTTTAGATCTGAACATTAATATGTTTTACAAGTTAAGTTACAGCTAGGTAGTGGACTGCATTCTTAGATGTTTCTATTATTGAATCAGTGATGACTAAGTTTGTTTTGGTTTTGGATCTGATTTAAGGATAATTTTATGAGATTGTTTTATACATTAGGACTTGAGAACAACTGATTCACCCCCCCTCTCTTTTGTTCTAAATCATATTAACACATAATTGTGACTTTTTGTCCAACTTGTTAATGTCTCAAATTATGACCATAAGAAAATTGTAGAGAATGTAAGTATGTAATGAATATTTTTCTTAGATAAAACCTTAAACTCTCCTATTAGCTAGGAAGCGATGAAGTAGCTTAGTCGATCTATAAGGCTTGGGCTCAATCTTTGGACAAGCTAATGGACTATCATAACGAAAACATAATGAATGGTTTATTAAGCTAGTCATAGAAAAAAATAACAGCAATGCTAAACCAAATCAAAATCTATGATTTAATGAAAATTCTTTCTTCATAGTTCATAAATAGAATTTCCCAATCACTAAGCTACAAACAAATAGAAAATGGGCAAAAGAAATAGATATATAGAAAATCTTTAAATCTCGCAAGAATTATTCATTATCCTAACACGAATCATGAAACATACATTTTGATCCTCCCAGGAGCCATGCTCAATCTATTATTTGTTAGCCAATCAATCCTAATATGGTAAGCACCATTACTACAAAATAAAGAGAGTGGTGAAATATATATGATAAAATCAAACTGCTTTGAGAATGTGTATCTATTCAAGTGCAGCGTGAGAAGTTTTGAACCAAGTAAAATGCACAAGAGAAATGAGGAAAGAGTAGATTGGCGATTGAAGCAAGAGGAGAAGGGGGTGGTGGGATTAGCTAGCCAGCATCTTGTATATATATAACGTGAATTATAGTGATTATTCCCAAAGGCCACCGTGTTACAATGCATGCTTAGTTGACATGAAACAATGACATGTTTATTTACAGAGTAGCAATGTTTTTACTATATATTACACCAGTTCAATGTGTATATAGTTCCTTCGTATTCGGTTATTCAATTCCATTGTATAAAAAATTATAAGCAAAATTTTCAATTGTTAAATTCTTCACTGTATAACAATTTAGTGACATGAAAAACAAATATCTCCATTTACATGATAGTATACAAATGTATAGTGGCAGAAATAAAACCTACACCGCATCGGCAAATGAACAACAACAATAGTAATAAATATTGGATTTGGACCGTCAAACATAAATAAACATAAGAATCACAAAATAAGAATTAGTCATGTCTTTCATTCATCCATATCCTACCTAACCAAAAGGAGCATCTATAAAATGGCAACAAGATGCTTAAAAAAGAATGGCCCATCCAAAAACTTGGCAAATTGAATTAGTTCGTTATGGGAATATGATCGTAAGGGTGCACAAATGTGCCCCTTTAAGAGCACGCATGTACAGTGTAATTGAAGTGCACTAGAAGAGTGTCAAGAAAGCCATTGGCAAAGACTCATTTGACACCAAAATGATGGGCTTGCAGTATTGAGGTAGTCGAGGGGAGTGCAAATGAGTGGTTTTTCATACTCACTGCAAATCTTGTTCCACTTGGACCTTCGCAAGAATTGTTTGGGAAGGGAATTAGTCTGAATCCCACAATGTAAATGAGACTCATTCACTTTTTGAGGAACAAAATCAGGGTGGTCTTGTGAGGCCAAGCTTTTAAGGCCTCTAGAAAATTTGGTGTTTGCTTGTGTGCCATTATACAAGGGCATTTGGGGCATCATGGTGGAGGAGCTTCCTTTGGTGTATTCGAAGATAGTAGTGGTAAGACTAACAGATTGTTTTAAAATTCCAATGGGCATCTCCCTGGGAGGAATCCTATCAGCTTAATTATGTCAAGTAATACCTAAATGAAATCTAACCATAGTGTAAATATTAGACTACTTCAACACCAATAAATAAAACCAATAAATAAAAGAGATCTATTTTTCTAATCTTTTAATAATCATTTATTAAAAAATTATTTATAATAATATTTTCTAAAAACTAATCATTCTTATCATTAAAAATCTAAATAAAAATCTAAAAAATATTTAGATATAAAACTTTTTCTTTTTAACTTCATTTCATTTTTATAGAAGATTCCATTTTAGAGAAAGAACCCATTAAAAAGACTTACCATTCACAACTAATATAAACTCATAGAAAAAAATTAGTACTTAAATAGATGATTTTTCAATAAATATTAAGAATAATATGAGATCCTAAAGTGAAGGTTAAAACTATTTCATATAGTGAAGCCTCACCCCAACATTTTATAGTAGTTCCGATTGAAATGCACCGAGTCTTTCATATAGAAAAGTCACTGCCTACTTTTTGCAGGACTTCCAATTAGCATGGATTGACCAAAATGTTTCTATGTGTCTTAATTTTTTAACTGTTAATTTTCTTGTATTCTTAATGGCTTGGACAACTTTCATCCTTTTATGACACATATTTCCATTTCTGATTTTGTTATTCAAAAATTTCTTGAAAATTTGGAATCAGCTGAAGAGGAGGATGCTGAAGCAACTGAGGGTGAAGTTGAGGCCAAGCCTCACAAGAATTACCAAAAATAAAAAATTGTGATGTTGAAGGAAGATAATTTCCTACTCACAAACTAATTGATTTGTATAGAATAGAAGTTGAAGGTTTTTTCTCATATGATGAATGTTGAAAAAGAAAACTTTGAGTAAGAGTGGGATTTTTTTTAATAGACTTTATTTTAGGAAGAGGAAAATGATGGGAAGGGCCATCATATCCTAATAGACCTCATTCTTTCCTCAAAAAAATGTATGTCTTGCTAATAGAGAAGTTTCCTCTTCGTGGAAATAAACAACAAGTCGATTCAGAGTGTTTGGTGACTGGAGATCTCAGGAGCGCAGGGATTATAGAGCTCAAGGAGGTTGAAGAGAACCTTTGGCTCAAGGCTTCATGTGATTGAGAAGCCTTTGGAAAGTATGAGAATAACATCTTTGATGATTTACGGTTGCACATTGCAGAAGTAGAGGAAGAGTAGAATACATTGATGAAAGACTCATCTCCAATGCCTTCAAACCTAGGAGTTGGATGTCATTGTGGTATGAATGACATGCATTTATGTGGGTAGGCATTGAGGTTTTATAGGGAGTGGTTACAAGAATCTATTGTGGCTGAGAGAAGAGGCATGTGTATTGGCCAAGAAGAGGGTCAAGAAGCCCAAGTTGTTGCGCATCCTGGAGATGAGGAGTTGTAGATTGTTGTTGTTAGTTAGAGTTGAATAAGGATGGATAGGTGGAGACTGTCAGAATATGAAATTCGCTAGGTTTATATGGATGGCGATGGGATGGTTAACTACATAAATTTTATGGAGAATCATGCTCTCAATCCCCCTAAAAATCTTCTAGAAGGCAAACAATCCATCAATTTAATTGGGGCAAAAGAGACTTCAAATCAATAGCATGATCCTATACTAGCCCATCAACAAAGGCAAGCCAATAATCTATATGTTGGATGAGAATGTGCTACTCTTGTTCCCGCTATAGGTATAGGACAAGAAAACCCTCCATGTCAGTAAAAACTGCCAGTACCTATGACAGTATACTCATTAAAAGGCTCCACATCACTATACCCAGCAAGCGGGCTTCCTATTTTTTCTTATGAAGCCCAAGTTCCTATGAAAGTTTTCAAATCAGGAAAAACCATAGGCAATCAGGAATGAACACCTGTGCACAATTGGCAGTAGGCTCATCCTCTTCAAACACCTGCAAATAACTTAAGATTGATGATTGATGCATGATCGCAAGGGTTAAAAAGATTCCTTGCAAACACATGACAATTGTTGATTCTCGGCAGAGTGCCAGTCCTGCAAAAAACCTTAGAGACTGGGTGCATGCGCTGACAATGTCATTTAAGTTCCTAAAATGTATGTCTTAATTATGTCATAGAATGAGGTCATATGCCTAACATTTATTTTTACCTAGGCCCCTTTTAAATATCTAAGTGCCCACATTCTCCCAATCTCGAGATGTTTGGGACTTAACCAATTTAACTAGGAGATTTTGACACCAAGGTTATCTCCAGTTCTCCAAATGTGTTCTTTAACTGATAGACTATTTCAAGATAAGCCGACTAAACTCATCTCCATATCTCTTATGTTTTCCTTCACCGCTGTGTTCAACAACCGCACAAGCGACCGGTCGCCATGTTGCCAACTTTGTCCTTGTCAACTCGCCAGCCTTCTGCAATATATAATAATCTAATGCCACACCGGTAAATGGGTGACTTGTAAAAAACCACTCGAATTGCAACTACCTCATACTTCACTAAATTTTAATGAATTTGTCAGTCCTGCACAAAGTAAAATGGATGGAAGTACCAGTTCTGAGAAATTCATCAACCTTGCAGCAAGTAAAATAGATAGAAATGAAGAAATAAGCAACATGTGTCTCGTAAACTGTGAACCTAACTTTGATTGCTGGCAATTTAATTAATTGCTTTGCAATCGAGTCACACAGTGGAAATATTAATTAATAGTTTTGTTGAAGAGATATCATTTTCTTAGTCGATGTTGTTGATTTGTAATTTTTTTTAGATTGGATTTGTTGGAAGATTGTGAATTTAGCTGTGTAGTTTCTTTTATTATCGAGAGCATTGGAAAATTTCCTATTGGAATTCCTATAAAGGAGAAAGGTAGAGAGTCTGAAGTGTCTGTAGTTGGGCTTTGAGAAAAGTGCCTCACTAGGTACATTTCCAAAATTTGGAAATGTACCTAGTGAGGCACTTTTCTAAAAATAGGTCTCAATGTATAATATTAGATTGATAGGGATTGATAAGCATAAATTGAATTATAAATTTAATAAAAGTTGCCCCAGAAAGTGAAATTAGGCTTTAGTATATGCAATACATGCTAGGCTACTTGAGTTCATGGCACCTTCTAGTCCTGTCTTCATCTGACAGACTTCATTTAAATGAATTAACAAGAGAAACATACACTGTACTAACCATGTCAGTGATGTAAATGTGAGTTTGGAACGCACATGATGAAAATGATCAACCATGTCAGTAATCTATGAAAAATGGAGATGCGTTACAACTATACTTCTCTGTGAGAGATAGCTGAGAATTGACAAGCACCATTGTTTTGTCTTCATACCTTCTTTACGTGGTTTCTATACAACAACTCATATTTTTCAACACTACTTTTATTTACCCAGTTTCGCTGTAGTTAATAGGGGAATGTCAGTCTATTCTATTCACTATACAATGTAGTGTAAAATCATGTAGAAACATCGAAGCAAGCATGTTATGAGTGAACATCCATTCATTTTTATATCCGTTCATTTTTTAATTTAATTTTACTGTGCATTTTTTAATTTGGCTAGCTCTTATTGGTACTGCTGACATCCCTATAGCATACATAGAGGGATTGTAATTTCTGACAGAAAAGAATGCATTAATTTCATTGTTGATCATCAGAACACCTAATGGCTATAGACATGTCAGGTGCAGGCTTGGAAGCATGGTTACAGCTAGCTTCCTCAAAAGAATAGCAATCTAGGATTTTGTGTGTTGACAACTACACATGTTGATACCTAATCCCTACATGCAAAGATGTATAGGCAATATGTGAACATGTGGATGGTAGGAATAGGAAATTAGTGAACATTTTACATTTAAGATCTAAGACTAAAGACTCTCCCATAGTGCTTTTCTCCATAGGAGCTAAATGTGAATCTGGACTCACGGTTCTACTTCCACCCTTTCTTCCTAGGCTCTTTCTTCTTCCCAAATATTCCCTAAAGCCCACGATCCATTGATTCTGCTATCAACAATGCCTCATTAGAAATTTTTTTTTTACTAAAATCAAATAATAAAATATGAAATCTATCCAAATGTATAACCTTGCTGAATATCTCATTTCCTTCAGATTAAGGATTATATGTAATCATAGAATATATACAACATAATATTTTTAACTCATTGTGAAGTATATAGACCAGACTTACAAATATAATCTTTCACAACATGTAAAATCTCTTTTCAACAAAAGAAAAACCCTTCAAAGAGTACATGTTTATTCACTAAATCTCTTTGTATTGTAGAAAATCAACAACAAAAAAACCATAAGTGTTGATTAATTCATAGTTGGTTTTTTGTTGTTGATTGTCTACAATACAAAGAGATTTAATGAATAGACATGTAATCATAAGTGTGCCAATTTTTTCATCCCTTATATACTATTTTTTCTTACTGACCGCCAGTCCCTATGACAGCATACACATCAGGAAAAACCCTCCACATCAGAGAAAACCCTCCACGTCAGTAAAAACCACCAGTACCTATGACAGTCTACTCATTAGAAGCCTCCACGTCACTATACCTGGCAAGCGGGCTTCCTACTTTTTCTTACTAAGCGCAAGTCCCTATGATAGTTTACACATCAGTAAAAACCATAGGCAATCAAGAACGAACACCTGTGCACAACTAGCAGTAGGCCCATCCTCTTCAAACGCCTACGAATAACTTAAGATCCATGACTATTGCATAATCACAAGGGCTGAAAAGATTCCTTGCAAACACACAACAACCGTGGATTCTTGGCAAAGTGTCAGTCCTACAAAAACCTTATAGATTGGGTGCATGCGTTGACAAAGTCACTTAAGTTCCTGAAACATATGTGTCTTAATTATGTCATCGAACGAGGTCATATGCCTAACATTACTTTTTAGCTAGGCCCCTTTTAAATATCTAAGCATTGAAGAAGGGCTTCCAAACAAAGATGTTCTTTCAAGTAGAGACCTTTTCCAGGTGGTAGAATGATTAGCTAATATCATACAATTCTTATTTGTTGTTAGTGAATTTCTAGAGTTTGTTAATGTAAAGTACAATAGTTAGAATTCTTAGAAGAACGCTTTGAGGGAAAGGTACAACCATGATTGGTGGAGGCTATCATGACTTCTGAGAAATGTGTTTTAGCTATTCAAAACAAGTTAGATCCATTTGACAATTTTGACCACGCTGATTTTGCGGTTGATGGTATCTGCAGCATGCACGATCTATTCCATGAGCTGGAGGTACATCTTGGATCAACATGACGTTGAAGTACATACAAAGGTGTATGATTTGTGTTCGAGCCTATGCCTTTTGTTTGACTACGTAAATATGAAAGAACATGAGAGAATGTATGAGAAGTGGCTTATCATGGACTTAGATGACATTAAGAAGATACTTAAGGAATTGAGTGCAAGGAAGGTGTTTTGGGTGCATGAAGTTGGAAGTCTTGATGACAAGAATATGCTCAAGGGTTGTGGGTTTTTGTTTTGGATGTTAAGATAGTTGTAAGTTTTGTTAAGTTTGATTTGATTTGGAAATTATTCATTCAGAGGGAGCTAGCTTTGCAACCGAAAGATTCCCCACCATCCTTATGCATGGCATCACCATGTTTTTACCATATTTACCAACAATCACTGTAATGTCATACCATATTTGACACACACGACTTCTCTTCACATAATTTGAAAAGGGTATTAAACATGAAACATAATAATATATAAGGAAAGTTTGGGAAAAAAAACTAAGTATCCCTCTTGATATGATATGCATTTTAGTTTGTTGTTTAGACATTGCCCATTTTTTTTTAATATTTTTTAAAAATCTTTTGTAAAATAGTATGTATTCTGATTAAATTATTTTATAAAAGAAATAGATATAAATTTTTTATTTTTAGATTAAAACTATATATATTTTTTAACAAATTAATGTTTAAACTCTTAAATTTTTTAAATTTTTTAAATTTTTTATTATTTTATTATTATTTTTTTAATGTAATATATAAATCACAATTATTTAAGATTTTATATGAATTTATTTTTTTAAATATTTAAGATAGAAATGTAAGTGTACTTCTAAACAAACTTATTTGTAAATATACTAATTAGATTTATTTGTAAAATATTTTATTTATATATAATTATAAGTATACTGTTAAGTAATGTGTTAATGCATACTAGTAACACATTAACTATACAAACATGTCTATTAATAGTATTTTATTGTTACATTTAAATTCCAAATTGAAATTTCAATTTAGTATCACAATTATCAAGTTTCTATTATATGACTATTTTCTTGAATAACATATTTTATATTATTTTTATTTAATTATTTTCTTAATTTATGACTAATTTATTCAAATTTTATCTTAAAAAATTAAATATATAAATTTTAATTTCCAATTATAGAATAATAAAAATATAAGTGTTAAATAAATTTATAATAAAATTAAAAACTTAAAAGATAATATAAAGAAAAAATAAACATGTTTATAAATTGATTCTAAAAATTAATTTTTAGACAAATTAACATGTGATTTAATTCTTTTTAATAATATTCATCTATTTTCATATTCATATTTCTAATTTTTTTATTAAAAAATTAATGAAAACATTTACAATTTTATAAAATATTTTAAAAAGAAAAAGATGTGAAGGCATGCATTGGGGTTTAATGTTTGTTTTTCAAATGATTTGTGTGTAGATATGTTATAGCATTAACATTAGATGATTGCAACTATGTTTATGGCTAATTTTAAAAATGTTTAAATTAATTCCAATTTTTTTTTTGCATAAATTAATAATCATTATTAAATTATTTAGTTTGATTTTTTACTAATAATCATCCATTCACCACATTCATATTTTCTGTTTCTTTTATAAAATAATTTTATTAGAATGTGATTAGACGGTATCCATTTAATGCACTCACTCTAAAGAGAAGTTGTGTGTGTCAGATATGTTAGAATGGTACGATGAGTGTAGTTTATTGAAAATGATATATTATTTGTTGTTATTTTATAAAATTTTATATTTATATGCTATCAGGATTCAACTGTGTAGTTTTTAGAATCAAACTCATTGACCCATAATTCATGAGTAGTGGTTCACACGAACCCATCTCTCATGGGAATGAATGGAACACTTAGCACTCATTGGATCTAGGTGATGCACTCATTGTAATACATTAATATCTATTATTTATAATATTTTATTATAATATGTATAATGTAAAAATTAAATAATATGTATCAGTTTTTAATGTTGTTAGGGTTATGTTGAAGGTTAATATTAATATTTAGTTAAAATTAAGGTTTCCATTTTAAGAATTAAGGCTTACGTCAAGATTATGGTTAAAGTTAATATTGAGGTTATAGTTAGAGTTTGGTTATGATTAAATGTATAGTTTTAGTTAGAAATTCATTCAAGATAAGTGTTACATTTAGGCTTTGAATCAAGTTTAAGAGGTAGAGATAAGGTTAGGGTTAGGGTCAGGATTCTCATCATAGTTCCTATTTCAAGTCTAATGCTAATCCTAACTCTAAATGTGATTTTACATTTAACCTTATCTCTAACCTTGAAATTAATACTAACCCTAACCCTAATTCTATATCTAACTATAATTAGAATCCTAGCAAAGAAGACATAATCAAAGATCAAATCTATTCTTCATATTATGAAAAAAGCACATGTGCAATGAAGGATATTAGGAGACTTATGAGGAGGATCTTAAGTGTGGATTTATGTTTATCATTGCATACTATAGATTATTATTACCATTTCTTCCATTTGTTCCTTCCAATATATTATTTAAGATAAATCTTACAATCAATGTAACTATTTAAACTCTTTTTGGTACAAGTATTAGTTAAAATTATTTTAAACAATGAAGTCTTATCAGATTTCTTTTGTATACTATCTATCCAAACAATAAATGAATCTTTGATCATATTTATTAATTAATAAAAATAATCAAAATAAAATTTACATTAAATAAATAAAAATAATTAAAATCAAATGTACATCTTTGAGATAGATTAGTGTATAGTGTAGAGGTGGAAAGAATAGATTAAAAGTATTTGAAATTCAAGAGTCAACTTGACTAATTGAAATTGAAGAATCAAGTTGACTAATTGAGAGAGTCCGGTGAAATTGTCGACATTCATATTCAAGTCATATTTAAATGTTGTGGCGGCAGTACTTTGGTAATACTTTTAATGGGTTGGAGCAATTTCACCATTCTCATAAATGACATAAGTTTGCCACTTTTCTGCTCTTTTTGTGATTTTTCTATGTTTTTCAGCTGGGATTTAAATGCGAGTCATGACAATAAACAATTAAGTGGAGTGAAGGGAGTCTTTTATTTTAAGAATTTTTGGTGGAGATCGATTATGAGTCATTGAAGTCTTATTCAAAATGATACAACTACATTTTTTTATGATTAGTATGTTAGATTTTAATGCTATGAATAATTATATTGAAATAATGTTCATTAAAATAATTAATATTGTTACTAGATTAACAAATGCATTATATACTAAATTTTAAAGGCATCATAATTGAAATTAATTTAATTAAAAATTTTAAAATCGAATCAATTTATATAATTATATTACTATAATAAATGTATGATAATTATATAAATTTCAATTAATATAAATTAATATATGTTAAAATATTTAATATTATATGTTAATAATATATTTATATGTTATTAATATGTGAAATTTATAGATAAACTCTATATATCTATAGATAAACTATAGATAAACTATATAATCAATAGAATTAAAAAAAAAAATTTAGGCCTTTTCCAATTGTCCATTGTGAATGAGACTTGTGAACTTCTGAGAATCGGGATTCACACTGATCCTGCTCGATTTCTGACTGTCTCTTTCGTTTAGATTTCGGAAATCGCACCTGTTCCCTGCGAAATCCGATGATAGTATTTTTTTACGAAGGGGGACACTTAGTTTTTTTTTCAACTTTTTCTAACTTCCTTCATATATTTTACGTTTTAGTTTACGATTTAGCCAATACCCCCTTGCCATGCCATACCATCCCATCTTCATTGCTATATCTGTCACTTGTCAGTTGGAATGTACAACCTCCCACAGATATGTTGGGTACGGTTGACTGCTTTAGCAGAGCCAAAGGTAAATAAATAAATGAAATCTGAAATGTGGTTTGAAATGGGCGTTTTGCTATTTTTATTTTTCAGCACGTAGCAATTTATTTTTCAGCCTTAATTTTAATCAAATACAACTTTAATTTTTCATAGGAAACTAGAGTTTCTTACAGTTTCAGATGTGTTTATTTAATGGATTTTATTAGTTCCTGCCGTAGGCTGTAGAACTATAGGCATTGACATGTCTTTAACTAGTGATTAAACTAGTAAATCTGAACAAATCAAAATTCAGTATTTTTCAAATTATATTATAATTTAATATTTGATTAAGTAAATTACAAGATATTTAACTTTTCTAATTTGTAGTAGCATTTTTCATTCATTCTATTGGCTGAAAAAGTAAGTTGTTAAGATATTATATTGAATAATTTGTTACATAATCTTTTTATTTGAGATATAAAGTTATTTTTAATATATTTATTGATAGATTTATGAAATTTTAAAATATAATTAGTAATAGAAATTGTTAATATAAATTTAATCTATAAATTATACCCATTCCATTGACATATATAAGATTTAATAATTACAAAAATTATTTTATTTTCTATAATAAATAATTTAATTCTTCATTAACTTATATAACTATATAACATAATAAAATAGATAGAAAAATAAAATAATACAAATAAGAAACTATACTAAGAAAATATTTTTCTCTAATTTATTCAATCTAAACTTTATGGACATTTCTTTTACCAAAAAACTCTTTTTAATGAATTCTTAAAAGTTTCAAACTATGCTTAAAAATTGCAATCAAACCTTATTTAAAATATTTCATTAAAAAAATTTAAATTGTAGCTTTAAAAAAAATACCACAATATAATCAATTCTAATTTTCAAAAACAATAACATTATTTCATAAAGTTTTCCACCATCTTTAAAAAATAATAATTTTGGTACAAATTCTTTATATTTCATTTTTTCACATTTTTTCCTTCATTCTCACCATGCTCACCAATGGTGGGCATTGTCTGTGCTTTCCACATCTCCCTTATATCTACCACTTGTACCATTTAGCTAGCACTTCTATTCCCACTTTTCCAAGTTTCATTTTAGTTGTATGAAAAGAGTCTTTACGGTTCATCATTACCTAAGTAAGGTTTTCTTTTCAGTTATTATTTTTTGTTCTTCACAATGCTATTCGATTAGTTGTTTTCATATTTTATTGTATTAAAATTAGTTGTTTTCAGATTTTATTGTATTAAAATGAGATCCAACATATAGCCTTCCAAAAGATTGTATCTATATTGTTTTATATAGTATGTGATAATTATTTTTTAAATTTTTATTATCTTTATTACATTTCATTTTTCAACAAAATTAACTTTTGGTATTATTTTTTAACAAATCAAATTGAAAATATTTTTTATTTAAAACAAATATTAATTTTTGTTAAAATTTATAGAGTTCAAAGTTAAAATTTACTAATTTAAAAAAAATACTTCCAAACTCTTTTCTAAATTTAAATAATCATGTTGTTATTTTGGCAGGAACTTTGTTGCTCTGCAACCTTGTTAGTATAGAATTTATGTAGAAGTTTTTGTCATTGAAAACATGTCCTCTTTTGATTGATTATTTTAATTTTTTATAATTAAGATTTATTTAATTTTAAAAGAGAAATCAATTTCTGAATACATATTTTTGAAAGAGTTTTATTGAAAAATTATACTTCTAAGAAAATTAACTAGTACTTAATTATTTAAAATTCAAAAATATGTTTTCAACAATTTTTTGCTACATTATTCAATTTTCTACTATATTATTCACTGTTGTATGTTTCAATTCAAAATAAATTAAATTTATTTAAAAAATTTATTGTTGTCTATTTTTATTTCAATTCATAAGTAATTCATAATAGAATTTATTATTTAATTATTTTTTTTGTATTTACTTTTATTTATTAAATTATCAAAAAATAGAAATTATAATTTTTTATTCAAAAATTATTTATTATTATTTTTTAATAAAGTAAAAAAGAGAAAATCTCAACTTTTATAAATTTTAAAAATTATTAAAGAAGGATTTTGAAAAAATAAAAATAATATTCAATTTGTTAAACATGTAACATAAACTTTTTTAAAATAGTAATAATGTATATTAGTTTGTATTTGGCAAATAAATATTATAAAATAATATTATTAAAATATTAATATCATTTACACTTTACTATCATATATTAAATTATCTTGTAGTCTATATAATTGTAATAATATACAATCTTTTCTTATATAATAAGTTATACATAAAGAAAAATTTAATAATATAATATATTGAAAGTATATTAAATAATATTAAATTTTATTCTTAATATCTAAATTACAAATAAATTTTTGAAAAAAATTAAAGTAAATTGTGTTATTATGCTACCCATATATCTTAAATTAAACTATTCTAAATAATAAATAGAAATTGATTAAATACATTTATTTATTGTAATTTTTAATTGTAAACCCTAAACCTAATTTCTATTTGTTTATAGTAATTAGAGTGTGATTTGAAATGTCAAATGGAAAATATAGAATTTAAGGGAAAGCTTGTCTGAAGTATCTTTTTATTGTGTCTTGTGATGATATCCTTACATTCCTATACCAACATAAATATAAAATCAAACTATTCTAAATTATAAACAAAAACTATCAAACACTTCTATTTGTTTTAATTTCTAATTTTCTATTATGAAAGTCTTATTTGTTGAATATAAATTTTTTAAACTAAATAATCGATAGATCAAAAAGGAAGGTACAATAACAAAATAAGGGGGAGGTGAGCCTCAACCACCAAGTTCAACTGAAGATCATACTCAGTCAACTAGCACAATAAGTAATAGTTTAACGAGATTACAAAAGAGAGCAAAATAGAAGCTACTCCAAAATATCATCTTGATCATCAAACCAAGTTGTCCATCCCAACTCTCCTTCCATCCACACCATCTTCTTCTTCTCAAGGATTTGAGTAAAGAACTCAAGTCTATCTAAAAAGGGGCCTATAGTATCCCCCATCTCTTTGAGTAGCTCCTTGAGGGCTTCCTCAAAAGCAACCTGATTGTCAATAATGCTGGCCCATTCAAGCCCATGTTTCATCTCGTATATGAACATCATAGCGAGCCCATCATGAAGAAATATTTTCAACTTGTCTTTTTCAAGCTTCATGATGCAACAAACCTGCGAGACAATCTTAAAACGTATAAGTTTCAAATGAAACAAAGTAAGGGATCTGCTAACATCTTGGAATTTGTCCTCATTTATACATTTCCATATAAATCAAAGGATATGGGAAGAAAGAATATTCCAAAACAAATTAGCATCCCTCTTAAGACCAGATATATTTCCAATAATAGCATCAAGAACAGTGACATGATCAGCTATAGAAATTCCAAAGAAATTCCATATAGATCTAGCAAATTGGCAAGTAAAGAAAATATGTCTTAAACTTTCAAGAGTCCTGCAAATAGAACAAGAGTCAGTACCACCAATCTGATTTTTAACAGGCAGCCTATGAAGAAGAATTTGCCATTTAAAATGCAATAACTTGGGAGGA
This sequence comes from Chamaecyparis obtusa, assembly GCA_027943335.1. Lineage (NCBI taxonomy): Eukaryota > Viridiplantae > Streptophyta > Pinopsida > Cupressales > Cupressaceae > Chamaecyparis > Chamaecyparis obtusa. Next base: position 129,251 of record BSBK01012532.1, on the reverse strand, counting down.
ACATGAGACTTCCAAAATCTGTCAAGAATCTTTTACCATTCAATAGAGTTTACGTTCACATACCAGATGATATTCAGGTGTGAAATAATAGAGTGGTCTCTGTTAACCACCTTATATATGTCTTTAGCTTTGATATTATGCAAGAGTGATCCATCATCCCAACGAAAAGATAGAAATCTATGGGAATCCACATCACATCTGCGAGGGAGATTAAAGTTACGACAGGCATTGGCAATCATATTATAAGTATGCTTGTGAGAAACAGGGAGGTTGAATTTAGTTCTGATATCCTGCCAGTTGGCAAGGTTGTCATTCTCCAAGATATCAATGAGGCATTTAACACCCTGGTTGTTCCAGCGTTTCGCAAAACATCCTTGAGTCATAGCAAGAGGCTTACCATTATGTTCCAGATTCCACCATATAGATCACTCACCATGAATAGAACTATTGTTAACAGCGCTAGAATTATCAATAAAGCCCCTCACAAGTTCCCAAGCCTTCCAAATAGACTTAAAAACCAAAGAACCATGGACGGAGACAGGGAACGTTCCAGCAACAAGGTCAGCAAAAGGAAGATTCTTCCAATACTTGGCTTGCTTAGGGTGACTAGATTGAATATTATATCTAAGGAGAATCTTCCAAGGCTCTTGACCATCTAGAGCCCAAAAAATCCACTTAGCAGCAAGGGAAATACCTTGGATCCTAAGGTCTTTAAGGCCTAAGCCACCAGCTTTCTTATCAATGTGGCACCAACTCCATTTAACAACGTGCTTCTTTTTGTTACCTTGGCCGTCAGACCAAAGGAATCTTCTGACAGCCTTCTGAATTTCAAACAATTGGTAGTTGTTGAATATCCAAATAGAGGAATAATATATACTATAAGAAGACAAAATTTTCTGGCAAACCTGCACTCTACCAGCAAGAGATAGCGCCCTATTATCCCACTTGAAAAGCTTCTTGATAATTCTATCCTTAACCTAGATCCACATGTCTTTGAGAGAAGGGGAGATGGAAAAAGGAACCCCCAAGTATCTCACAATTTTATTAGGTCCGCCCCAAGAGTATCCAAATTGGGGAAACCAATCTGGAGGTTCCTCATTCCAACCAAGCATGATAGATTTTGATTTAGAGATGCGAGCACCTGAGATGGTTTCAAACAAGATGAACTTCAAATTGAGATGTTGGATATTAAGACAAGATAATTCAATGAAAAGTGAGGTATCATCTGCAAATTGAATATTAAGGAGCTCCGAGCTATGAGGGAGAGAAATGCCCTTAACTTTGGGAGAGATAGTATTGTCTCTGAGGATATAATACAAGGCATCATAAGCTATGACAAAAAGAGCAGGAGCAAGGGGGCATCCTTGACGAATAGATCAGGACAGGGGGATAGGATTAGATAAAAAGCCATTGAGATCAATTCTAGCAGAAATATAACTTAATTAAATTAATTTCTCTTTATTCAGAGTAATTAGACTATAATTTGAATGTCAAATGAAAAATATATAGAATTTAGTAAAATTATGCATTCCCAATACTTTTTAGCTTGATAAAATTATGCATTCCCATAAGATTATTAAGATCTCTAATTTCAAGTGGAATTCTCTTTCCATATTACTAATAACAATATATCAATAAAAAAATACACAAACTTTAATCCAAAAGTTTGTTTTAACTATTTCTTATTTTGTCACATCATGATATCTTTACATGCATATAGGATTATTAAGATCTTTAAGATATACATCATTTTTACATCCCTTTTACTTTCATTGACTTTTCTTTTGAGTATGATCTTATAATGACTACTTCACAATCAATTCTAAATAATAAATGAAAAATTGATCATTTTAAATTTCTATTTTTTCATTGTAAAAGTATTATTTGTATTGTATTAGAGTATCCTATCCTCCATACATCTTTTCTAATATGCACAACCCAATAGTCAGATTATAGAGAAGTGTAAATGATATTGATATTTTAATAATATTATTTTATAATATTTATTTGCCAAATATAAACTAATATAGATTATTACTATTTTTAACAAGATTATCAAGCATGTTTAACAAATTGAATATTGTTTAGATTTTTTTAAATTCTTCTTTAATAAATTTAAAAATTTATAAAAGTTGAGATTTTATCTCAGTTTATAAAAATATAATAATAAATAATAAATAATTTTTGAATAAAAAATAATAATTTATAATTTTTAGATAATTTACTAATATCCAATTAAATAATTATTGAAGTAAAAGTAAATACAAAATTAAAATTTAATAATAGATTCTATTATGAACTACTTATGAATTGAAATAAAAATATAGAACAATATAAATTTATAAATAAATTTAAATTCCTTTTAATTGAATAATATAGTAGAAAATTGAATAATTATTTTTTTATTTTAAATAATTAGGTACTGCTTAAAAATTTCTTGACAATTTGTGAATTTAGTATGATTTATTTACAAATTTTTTCTTGACAATTTGTGAATTTAGTATGATTTTTTTACAAACTTTTACTCTAAAAAGAATATGTGGAAAAGTATAAAAATAAGTAAAGTTTGATAAAAGTAATGAATGTAATGTATAGTAATGAAATTCATGGAATAAGAAAATATGAAACCCAAGCAACTTTATTTCCCATGAAGTATTAAGGCAAGCAACTTTATTTCCCGTGAAGTGTTAAAGGCTGCATTTGATTAAAATAATAATAACCAAACCCGAGTTTCCTGTTCATCTTATAACAGAACAAACTACATATAAAAATAATAAGTTTGCATTATTTACCTGGCAGGAAAGGTGTTACAATTTTGGTCATAATTTAGATTTCATTATAGAATAAAAACATAATTAAGATCATTAAGGCTACACTTTCTGTATTTTTGATGAATAGAAGTCTTTATTATTAAAAGAAATATTAAAGTACAGAATTCACAAAAAAAAAGCCGGGGGAAAAGATCACCCCGCAAGTCCACACGGCACTTAGTCCGGAAACAAACAACTATTCATAAAAAAAACAAGCCCTCAAGCGGCCAAAGCAGTAGTAGCAGAGGGAGGAGGATCTTTGTCATCTGGGTTACCCCAGGCATTGGGTAGAGGAGCCTAATCTGGGATGGCCCAGCCATCCTCATCTTCTTCTTTTTCAACCTCTCCTTGGGCGAAATGGCAAGCGCTAGGCGAGGGAACTTTCCCTGGGAGTAGAGGCCGAAGGCTGAGAGAGAGCAGCAGTAGAGGCAAGCACAGGCGGCCACCCAGAACCCGAATCCCTCTGAGGAGGAGGAGAGGCGGAGCGGCGGTGCCACTGTCGTGGAGTCTTGGAATGAGAGCTTCTGCTACGGTGACGGCCTCTGAGCGGCGTGCGATCGACCGACACAGAATCGGAAGACACACGGGCAACAGTGCAAGGAGCATTGCCTCAGTGCTGGAGCAATTCCTGAAGGTGGGCAACTTCAAGGGCCACCTTATCAGCTTGAACCTGGATCTGCATCATGACAGTATTGCATATACAAGCTTTATCAAAAAGCGAAACAGAAATATCTTTACTGCTGTGAGAGAAAATAACATCATTCCTATCTTTCCACAAAGTGAACAAAATTTGCATCCGAAAAAAGTGCCAAATCTAGGTGAACTGGGCTGGCATTTTGGGAAGGTCACCCAAGAGAGCCATGTGCCAAGAAAAGAGCTCAGGCCTGAAAAGAGCAAAAAAATCATGAATCCAACCCCAGTAATTATTAAAAACTAAGAAGATTGCACATTCAATTGACACAAAGATTAATACGTGGCATGATACCAACCATATCATGCAAACTGAAAACTTTGATAGGTGTCAATATATGCATCTGAAGCGGTTGTTTTCTTTTAGCGTAAGTTAAGAGAGAAGGAAACGTTCAGAAGAGATTTTCTCTGTAAAAATGGTGCATTTGAGATGACAGGCGAAAATAGTGATGATAGTTTTCATGTCAGTTTCAATTTTGGTTGTGATGTGTAAAGAGTAGAATGTAAAGGACACTATTGAACAAATTGTGGAAAAAAAAGAAATAGACGGGAAATAGAGCCTGAACTGCATGAAGGGCACGATCTCCTCCACCTGGGATAAGCTCAAATCTTTCACCAATTTGGCCTCTCAAAGAATACCATCTCTGTAAGATTAAATTTTTGTACCTTTTGTGTTTATTTATATTTTATTATAGTCTGTATAGCTAAGGAAATCTTTGAAATTTTGCATATATTTTTGTTTGTTAAGTATTGTTTAGATTTCCATACTTATGTGTATTTGTATTTGATTACAGTCTATATCTAAGGGAAAATTTGGAACATTACCTTTATCTGTATTTGTTTTGTGTTGCTAAGATATTTGGGGTTTTTTTCTTTTTTCATAAAGAAAACAGCAGAAGTGGTGAGGGATTTAGTTTCTCAGAGTTATAATAAACGGAGAGAGTCAGCGGAAGATGCAGGGGACAAAATTAAGAAAAATGTGGGCCCTGAGGAGCTATGATCATGATCAGCATGACTTTGACTCTAATTTCTACCTTGTTTATTTGTTTTCCTGCACATGAATGTTTAGATTAATAAGACCACAGGATCAATGCCTTCAATTAACAGATAAATGATATCAACATAATTGTTTCAAAATGAAAGGAAACACAATAAAAATTGAATGGACCACGAACAGATTCACAATAAAAAAAAGGTGTGCTAAAACAATGGCAAGTGGCTTCCCTTAAGATTTGACACAAATTGTGTCGTGCTGAGAGAAATACCAATGAGGAAAAATGGGTAGAATTTGCAGGAAAGCAAAAGTATTATAAAAATGAATTGAACCAGAACAAATCTCCCTACAACTACTGCTTCAATCTATTCTTAATAAATGGAAAGTAGATCAAATAAACACTAAGGTTTAAGATCTTTTAGGCTCAACAATTGACCACCCATTATAACAAATTCTATCTTTCTTCACATCAATTCACACAATTGAGAACTACCTCCTGCTTAATACGAAACATTTTAAGTAACCAAAACATTAATTCTTGTCGAGGAAGTAACACAAAGAGAGGCAATCAAGTACTAGGGATCCCATTCTCATACCCAAATTGTACAAAAGACTAGAATAAGGCTCAATAGGTCCATTGATAAAGTCCTGCTTCAGCTTCCAAAAAATACATGAAGTAAGCAAGCTATCAGGGCCAGCTTGATGGCTAGGTCCAACCCTTTTCACCTCCATTAACTCTGCCAGCCTGTTCAATCCACCATAGAGGTTTCGATTGGAAAATATTATCAAATACTTGACATCATACGATGTAGGGAAATAGGTCCTAAATAGCTTGAAAAATTCAGCTTGTTCTTCCAGAAGATTTTGGTTCATGAGCAATTTCATCAGATACCCAAAATCACACCCCCCATGAAAGGTAATCCACTGCACATTCTCATTTAGCACCACCCCAGACGACATGAAAAGCTCCCCAAAAATTCTGGAATCAACACCATATTGCTTATTCCTCATAAAATCAATACCGTTGTTCTTAAGCAGCTCGATAGAATCATTACTAAACATATCATAATCGGCATTGAATTCCCTGAAATTGAACTGCTACACACATTGCTGATTGGTCCCACATTTGGGCAAGGTGTCATTCTTATCAGAAAATGTGAGACCCAGTTGAATTAATTTCAAGTTTCATCCTATACTGACATGAATAAATGCATCCTAAAGAAGTAAATTATCAGAGCAAACACATAGACAATAAAAAAGCCCTGGCTCACTAGGGCGTATCCTGGCAAAAAAACTGAAAAATCGGGGGTTAAAATATAGTGAAAAACGAGGGGTTTTTTAAGTTTGACATGTTCCTTTAATATGTTAGTCAATTTGATAAAAAAAAAAATTCTTGCACCTCTAACGTCTCCTTTCTAATTTGTGCATTTACAGTTCCACGGCAAATACTGCCTCTACTGCGCGTCGATATTATTTCTATCTCAAATGGCGATGATTCTGAGAATCCATGTTACGCGGATTACACTGCGCTGGCAGCGTTCGGGGCCTGTCAGTTCGGACGAATTCGTCAGAGCGCCTGTCACTTCTGACGAATTCGTCAGAGCTCTGCTGTAAACCGCAGACCTAACCCCTGCTGAGCGCGAGTTAAAAAATACTCTGTTCACACCTACACAATTTACCAGATTCACGTTTTTTTAAAACCCTGCCGACGATTCGGATCATTTCAATCGTCTTGCATGCGTACGGCATGCAAGGCGACCGTAGATCGCCTAACCCAACCAAGTGCGTTTCATATAAGAAACGCCTTCAGCTATTAGTGCGTTTAATATAAGAAACGCTTCAGCGTAATAAGCTATTATTAGTCTGTTTAGTTTGGAAACAAATAATGGAGTGGCTTCTTAGTGGCTACTAATGTTAATGATGTTAAGATCTTTTTCATATTCAAACAAAAAGAAGTTTATATGATTTTATTCAAGTTTGAAAATAAAAAAATATTTACAATTTTAAATTACATGTCCTATATGTGAACAGTACTAATTTTGATTTTTTATAAGCTTTATCTAGTTTATTTTAATTTTCTTCAGAAAAATTAATTCATTTAACTTATTTGATTTATGTATTGTTATTAAATATGTATTATTAGATAAATACAAAAAATGAATTTTAAGTAATTTTCTTATCTAATGATTTTTTTTCATTTATATTGTTTAGTTTAGTACATTATTTTTATTTTCTTTTACTAATGTGCATAAAGAGAGTCTCTATTAATTTATAAGTATATATGATAATCTTAGAATTCTAATTAATCTAATCATTATATATATATATATATATATATATATATATATATATATATATATATATATATATATATATATTTGACATAATTGTTTTTCCTTTAAGTGTATTTAAAAAACACTTTAGTGTAGTAAATGAACAATTAGTCACTAATGTCGATGTATTATGGAGTATGTCTATTTTATTATCTATCATAAGTTTAAAGGTTTTCGTGATCAAAATATGCTACTAGACTTAGTAGAAATAATATTTTGAATTCTTTTGTGAATATCTAATATAGTGATAATTGATATTTTCATTCAAAATAAAATGTAATTGTTCTAATCAAAACAAAAAAGAATACTCATACATATAAGATTTCACTTATATTCTTGATACTATTAGAACAAGAACTACATATAAGTATAAATGAAAAAGATACTAGCACCTTGATAATGAAAATTAATATGCCTAGATTGACAATAAAGTGAAAGATTGTGAGCCATCAAAATAACACTAAGACTCGACCACAAAATAAAACAAAATTCCTTTTATTTTAATAATTTGAATCATTTAACAACCACTATAACCAAATAAACTCTCTTACTCCTTTAGAATCCGTAATGTATTCACCTTTAATACAAGAAAGAGAAAATGATAGTTTCAACCTCGAAACCCATCTAATGGCTGCTCTAAAGGATTCCGTAATGTATTCACCTTTAGTACGAGAAAGAGAAAATGATAGTTTCAACCTGGAAACCCTTCTAATGGCTACTCTAAAAAATGTGAAGACATTTGAATAGTATTAGATCTGCATTTGTCTAAATCTACACCTAGATCATTATAAATACATCCTTGAATTTGTGTCTAAATCTACACCTAGATCTTATGTTTTAGAAAACATTTCATTAGATAAATAAAAACGAGATGCTAAAGGAGCACTTACAAGATTACCTCTCAATGTAATAAACTTGTCCAATAAAATTTCAATGTGTTGGTTTTATGATAACCTGATTTTTCTCTTCTTCTTATGCTCGGGAATAGTCAATCCTAGAATTATTTTCACTGCCCCTAAAATTTTCATGGAAAATCTTTTAGCTAATTATTTCTTAAACTCTCAAATAATTCTTATGTTAGTGCTAGTGAGTAACATGTTATCCACATAAGGTAGAAGTATAAAAAAATGAGCATTAGGAAACCATTTGAAATACATACATGGATTATATTTAAAATTTACAAACTTATGCTTAGTCATAAAATTATCAAATTTAAGATACTATTGCCTGAGGGATTGTTGGAGCTCATATGAGCTACAGTTCAACTTACAATAAAGATGTTTATCACCTTATTTTACAAACCCTTCATGTTGCTGCATAATTAATTTCTCATCTACATCTCTACATAGAAAAGCGGTCTTAACATCATGTTTCTCCTGGTCAAGATCCTGTTTCGCTGTAAAATAAAAAACAAATGAAATTGTAATAATTTACATAATTGGTGAAAAATTTTCATTAAAATTCAATCCTTTCTATTTATCATAACCTTTAACAAATATCCTAGCTTTATAATATTTCCTGCCTCCATCTTCATCGTTGAATTTGTAAACCAATTTGTTCTCTAAGGCTTTCTAATTGGGCGGCATAGGTAGTAGATCCCAAGTTTATTTTTTCATTAATTTACATACATCTCCTTATGTATTGCATCCTACCATATATGACAATCAAAAAAATTGAAAGGATCTTTAGAGTGAGTTGGATCTATTTGATTAGAAAGAAATATTTTGGGGTCTACCTGTTCAGAGATCAATAACTCTTACTCTAAAAACTTCATAGGAAGTTTAGTATTCCTAGAAGACATCCTTAATTTTGTTCAAGATGACTCTATTTCTTACTAGGTTCAACAATATTAATGATACTATTCGATTTATATATTGTGTTGTACTACATGAAAAATAACTTTATTATGCCTTATATTCTCTAAGGCTTTAATATTATTATTATTAATAATAAAACTAGTACTTAAAACACATCTTTGTTAATTGAGAATAGTTAAATAGTTAAAATTAAAAGAGTTTCCCCTTCAATCATGGTTGATAGTATTAAAAGAATGAACATAGACAATGTTTCTTCTCTTTTCATGTGTGCAAACATCAAAATCATTCACTAGGCGATGAGTTTTAGCAAACCACATCCTTTTTACAAGATATCCTTTAAGAAGTTGGATCCCATTGTCTAAAACCATACTAATCTTTACCATAACCAACAAATACACAATATAATTATTTAGAATCTATTAGTTTTCAATATTTTTTGGAACAAGAAAAATTGCTTCTTAACCAAATACCCATAGATGGTTTTAAGAAATTTATTTTCCCAGCCACCTCTCTTCCAAGATGTCAAAATATAATTGAGAAAGAGTTTTATTAATGAAGTATATTGTCATATTACAAGATTTTGGCAAAAAATCTTTCCATTACCCTATATTTGAAAGCATGCATGGATATCTTTCCAAAATCATTCTATTTAACCTCTCTATTGCACTATTCCCTTTAGGAGTAATAGAGAAATTCTAATTCTATTAATATCATTATTTGAATGAAAATTATCAAAACGCAATGAACATAATTCACAACCATTATCCATATGTAAAAATGTGATGTTATGCCCAATTTAATTTTCAACTAAAGCTTTAAAAACTTTAAGTTTACTAAACATTTTGAATTTATTATTGAGCATAAAAATATAAACCTTTCTAGTACAATCATCAATGAAAGTTACAAAATAGTTAGCACTTCCAAGAGGAGTTAGCTTAGTATATGGGTGGTTCCACAATAGTGTGTCCCACTTTTTTAGACATGCTGATTTTTTCTGAAATAACACATTTTTAATAAAATATGATGATTTAAGCCTTAAGATGTTCTATTTGAAGGAATTAATTACAAATGGTTAGCTCAAATTCTCTTAGATGAAAAAAAAATAAATTATATAACATCTATACTCCTCATTCATACCTACAATGGAGTCTCCTTCACACCTATGAAAATGCTAACAAAAAATCACTTCAACTTTATGTTTTGGTAGATCAAATGAATCCATTTTAAAAACCTATATATGTAGTATGATGCTATTCGGAATAAAATTTCTAATGAATATGATTTTAATACATATTGAGTTCATTATCACATTTAAATATTAATTTAACTAAACATAGGTTGTTTTGTCATTCAAGAACATGTCTCTTCAGGACTTTGGGGAAAATAGTAAATTACAAAAAAATTATGAAAAATACATAGGAAAAGAGTATTTATGTTACCTTTCTATAAAAAAAAAGAAAAAATGAATTTTGATATACACAGATCAAGTTAGAGCGATCCAAGTGATGTTATGTCTAAATTACAATTACTGTCACTTTAGAACCTAATAAACTATGAAATATTGACTTAAAATAAATGAAACTAATTTCATCCTTTAGAAATTGAAGTTACAAATATAATATCTAAATAATTACATCGTTATCATATTTAAAAAAAGTTGTTCCAATCCAAGTGACAGTAACTCCTTAAAAATATAGTTTTTCACACAACATAGTTTCCTACAATCGACTTAGGAAGGAGTTGGTAGAGAGTACATATGGAACTAAGCACTCTGACCCCACTATGGGGTCCATGCCATTTGAGAATCTCAAGGAATATGGTGCAGTTAAGGTTCATGTGGGACTAGAGAATGTATTCTTCAAGAAGGGTGTAGTGGTGACTTTATCAGAAAACTAAAAGTGGAAGGAATCTTTTAGTGCTAATTTTAGAGGAAAGGTTGTTTATCTAGTTTATCACGTGTTGTAACTTTTGTTGGGGGTGTGTTCTATGTTAGATTGATGTTTTTGTTATGGAGAATAATTTTTCCTCTTTACGTTTACCCACAAGGAACATTTTCTCACAATTGAGTTGGAGGACTTCTGATGTTGGATCTATCGTCCCTTTCTCTCAAAACATGGGAACTTGGGTTCTCCCTTCTTTACTAGGTTTTTTATGTTGTCCAATCTAGATTAGACTTCTTAGCTTACATTTAGAGTTATGAGATGAGGAGATATTTAAAGGCATTATCAATTTCTTTTATGGACTACTATCTTTGGATACTGTGAAATGTACATGATACAAGTTGGTGAATTTTGGATCTATATGAATGTCAAGTAATATAATGATTTACCAAGGAAAGTCTCTCTATTGTTGGATACAACTAAGAGGGTTGGGAGGATCATTTGTATGTCATTAATATAAAATTTATCTTTTCACATCAAAATAGTAAATGCATATCTGAAACCTCAAAAGTAACATAGATTTAAATACCAAGAATTGTTCTCTAGGAAACCCAATTAAGAGAAAAACCCAGGTGGGGATGAATTCCAAAAATAATGCACTAGTACACTAATAAAGTATCTTAGTTATGATATCTTGCACTATTAGGAGTAGATAAATATAGCCAGTACAAAGTCCTTGTTAAAGGACAAATTTGAGTAAGCAAACCTGTTAGGAGTTGATAGGATGAGCCTTTCTTTACTCAGAGAAACCTTCCAAATGTGAAGGTTATATCCATCTTTTGAAGGTTAAACCCACTTTCTTGAACCACTGTCAAAATGAAAGTATAAAAATATACTCATAATAGTTAATGAATTGACTAACAACATCTCCCTTACTAAAAAATGGTTCCAATTAAGTACAATGAAGTGATGTGAAGTGTGTGGATGTGGATGTGGATGTGAATGTGTGGATGGGAACCATTTTTAGAAGATCATTGTACTTAATTGGAACCATTTTTTAGTAAGGGAGTTGTTCTTAGTCAATTCATTAACTATTATCAGTATATTTTTATAATTTCATTTCGATAGTGGATCCAAAAAGTGGGTTTAACCTTTAGAAGGTGGATATAACCTTCACATTTGGCAAGTTTCTCTGAGTAAAGAAAGGCTCATCCTCTCAACTCCTAACCATTTTTCTTACTCAAAGAAAAGAGTTTGTCCTTTAACAAGGACTTTGTACTGGCTGTATTTATATAATCCTAACAATGCAAGATATCATAACAAAGATACTTTATTAGTGTACTAGTGCATTATTTTTGGAATTCATCCCCACTAGGGTTTTTCTCTTAATCAGGTTTCCTGAAGAACAATTCTTGGTATCTAGATCTGTGTTACTTTTGAGTTTTCAGATATGCATTTACTATTTTGATGTGAAAAGATAACCTAAGAAAAATGGTTCCCATCCACACATTCACATCCACATCCACACACTTCACATCACTTATTTAATTCCTTTATACGAGATACAAATGATTTATTAGGTCGGCACCAATCAGGACTTTGTAAATATAAATGATTACATAATCTCTTTTCAAGATGCACATGATCTCTCAGACAAGAAAATAGCAAACATGAGTTGACCAACATATTCCATAATCCAAAAAATATCATCACACAAGGTAGAACACACCATATCCCATAGGTCAACACCAAATAAGACATTGAAAATTCACACACTATAGATGATGTCATCAAGAGTGTGATGATCAAGGAGCAAGGGAAATTATTCCTTAATGAGTCTTCTATCATATCTTGAACTCCCATATCCTAAATCCATCTCGCATCCAAGTAAACACTGAAATTTAGAGACAAACTCTACCACAAACCTTTGTTCTAGTTCCTGCAACTATTTTGTACCAAAGTCATTGTGACGTATTCCTCAGAAGTAATTAATGCATGCAATCTTATGTATAAGATCATAAATTCTTCTACATACATCCAAGATTGCAGAGTCAGACATCCAGTACACATATCATACAACCATGATGATTCTTAATGTTTCTATCTTAACAATTTTTACTGCATCATTGGATACAGTTAATCTTCTGAAACATATGTTGACATCAATGAAATTATATGTCATAAAAAATTCATAAAATCTCCCCTTTTGCAATTGATGGAACATATGATAAAAACCATCAACCCAAAAACCATCTCAATATTCTCTACAAAGCTCCCTCTAAACTAGTAGGGGCTTTACTTGTGTTTATCCCTATTTTCCATTAGTGAAAAAGGGTTACTTTTCATTTTGAAAATCCTATCACTGCTTGAGGTGTATCTTTTTCAAATATTCATGACTACAATGCCAAGTCACCCAAATAAGTATTTTTATATCCTACAATCTCTCTCTCTGTGGATTTCATCCAGGCATCAAGTCCTTTGAAGAATATAGATCTGATAGCTACTAGACTGATGCATACTTGCATCAACGAGTTGTCACAAGGAGGGGATTTAACCCTAAACATACCTCTGAGATACTCAAAGATATATTTCTAGAAAGGTTTAGTACTTCTAATTGTTCCTTTATACTGACATACTCAACTCTAACATCCTTTTCTACAACCTTCTCTCTATGATAATGATATTTTATTGAAATATGTTTCCTTTTTTGGTGCATAACAAGATTCTTTGACATATTGATTGTGCTTGAATTGTCACAATGAATAAAAAATGGTTCTTCAAATATTATTCCAATATCCTTTATCATCTATTTCATTCAAACACACTATGAATAGTATAAAGAAGCTTCCATATATTTTAATTCAGTAGTAGATTGAGCAACATAATCCTACTTTTTGTTTAACCAAAAGACTAACGTCAACCTGAGGAAGAATGCACCATGACTGGTGCTCTTATTGTCATCAATACATCATTCGTAATTTGAATCAGTGTATGCATGAAGGTTAAATTCATATGACTTAACATAGCCCAACCCAAATGCTAATGTATGTTTCAAATACCTAAATATCCTTTTCAATGCAATATAGTGAGTCTCTTCTAGATCTTCTTGAAACCTCACAACAATTCCAATTGCATTTTCAATATCTCATTTAGTGTGTGTTAAATATTGTAATCCTCTAATCATGGATCTCTATTCTTTTTTATAGACATTTTGAGTTTCATCATTTATAATAAGCTTTCATCTAGTAATCATAGGTTTTCCTATAGGTTTTCAATCTTTCATGCCTAAAAAATTTACTAACTCCTTGAGATACTTGGTTTGAGAAATGAAACTTCCATCTTTACTTTACGGTGTAATTTTTGAACTAAGAAAGAACTTTATTTCACCAATAATTTACATTTAAAATTCATATTCATTTCTTCAAAAAAATTATTTCTCATTTCATCATTTCCCCCAACCATAATATTATCCTCAAATACTTCTATGATCAAGATTTCATCCTTGCTAGTTATCAAATATTGATTGCTATCTGCACTACCCTTTCTGGAACCAATATATAACAAATACATGTCAAGTCATGCATACCAATCTCTAGGATCTTTCTTCATCCCATATGGAGCTCCATTTAGACCTCTTCTTCTATATGACAATTCAAGAATGCATATTTTACATCCATATGATACACTTTTAAGTTTGTGTAGGAAACAAAGGAAATATAACTAGTCTTACTGCCTCCAACCTAGCCACGGGTGTAAAAGTTTCTTCAAAGTTTATTTATTCTTGTTGTGAGTATCCTTTATAGACCAATCATTCTTTGTTACTTATAAATATTCCCTATTCATTCATTATGTTTCTAAATACTCGTTTAGTTCCAATAAAATTCTTTCCTTCAGGTCTTGAAACCATACCCAAGTTTTGTTCTTTATTATCTGATCCACTTCTTCTTTCTTTTCATTAACCCATGATTCATCTTTGCAAGCCTCATCAGTAGTTGTAGGTTCCACTTATGAAATCAGACATAATTTCTCTCTATCCTTAGACCTAGTTAACATGCCTTCATTCCTATCACAATTATATTCTCTTTAACTTATGACTTCTTGGTATATACCTTAGGGTTTTAGGAGCTTCTGATTGTCACTTACACATATTTTCCTCTCGTTATTCAATTTAACCCACTCTTATTCTTCAATCATCCTTTATGAGTTATGATCATAGATTTTGTTAGGCCATTTTTTTGTCATAGAAAAACCCTTTGAAAATGGCCTCCTCCTTGAAAATGTTTGATGGTTTGTGTCCTGCCCTGTGTTCCTTGTGTTGTCACCAAGCTCTAGTCCAATTTGAACATGCTGAATCATAAAATCCAAAAAGTTATTCAAATTTCAAGGTCTGCAGGAAATTGTCTCAAAATTTGCCACAGTGTTTCTGAAAGTCCATGATGTTTTTGGTCTGTGTGTTTTCGGCCTTCATTTTTTTCGACCCTGTGTTTCCTACTTTTGTGCGCTTATCCTTTGGCATCGAAAACTCTATGTGTTTTCAGTCTTTCTCTGTGTCGAAAATCTTATGTGTTTTCGATCTTGGTCTTAACTGCGCAGGTGCCATGGATGGTGGAGCCCAGTCCTTCAAAGTTTCTTGTCACTGATTCTCCAAGTCTCCAGGTAGTTACATCTTCTATCCACCGACTTGGTGACTGTTAGTCACGTGATCTCTGAAAGGTTGGCGGTTATCTGCTAACATCTTATGAACTTGCGAATGGTTAGTCACATAGTCGTTGAGTGCTTGGTAGTTTGTCTCTTCTCATGCTTCCAACATGGTTAAAGTTCAAACAGGATCGATGGTTGCCGCAAGTTTGCATGGTGAAGATGCACGAGGTTTATTTTTTGCACTTTTACGACAACCATCTGATCCTTTGAAAGTGTAAGGCTTCCTTGGTAGTCGTCTCGGAGGTGATGATGTGGTAGCCTGTGATTGGCTATTGCATGATCGCATAGCCCAGTTTTTGGCTATGCGATCATGCGACCGCTTGTCACGTGTCCTTGAGGCCCATTGGCAGAAAGGGGTGTGGTCCTGGTAGTAGGTGGTGATGAGGCTTGTCAGGTGGGCCCATTGGCTTTTGTTATGGAGGTATGCATTTTGTGCAGTGGGTCCAATTTGCTAGGTAGTTCTTATGTGCCATGGTGATCTGAGTTGGCGGGTTTTCATTCGTCCGCGTGGTGATGACTTGGTTTATGTCAGAGGTGCTCGCATTGAAAGCTTTTAATCTAACGGTCAGCGTATGATCTCAAGGAATATTCCAAGCCTTTGAGATCATGCGCCATCCGTCAAATTTTATTCCATTTTGCTAGGTTGCTTGTTGTGCTCAGTGGGACCGTTTGCCATGTGGTGCTTGGTTGCTGTGTTCCTATTGGTTGACGTGGATGTGCTCAGAAGTGGGGCCATTGTCAGAGGGGTCTGTGACAAGGATAGATCTAACGGTTGGCGTAAGTTCTCATGTGATTTGTCAAAGCCATGGGATCTTACGCCAGCCAGTCATTTCAAAGGCTTATGGAAAGTGGGTCCCGTGTCAGTATGACCAGGCGTGAACTGCAAATGAAATGGTGACATGTGGCATCTGGCAGGCCCAAGTGTAGTCTAGTGTTTGGTGGAGTGGATAAAGAAATTAATGATGCCAAAAAATTTAATGTGTTCACACATTCACGAGAAGAAAAGGTGATTCGCTAGTTTATTTGGTGATTGCGGGAATGGTAGTCGAGAATTCGTTAAGTTGTTTAGCGAAAGTTTGAAATGTTTAACAAATTAGCGAAGGTCCTTTGTCACCAATTCACTAAGTCTGGTGGGGCCACTTTTAGAGGAAGATCTTAAAGCCACGAAGGAGGTTTGATCGGACGGCTGTGTTTTAAAGCTAGTCTCAGTTTGAACGTGGGCCGTTGTTCTTTGTAGGCGCCAAGGATTTAGCCATTGTGGTTCAAATTAAAATTTTTCTGAGAGCTTCCAGCACCAGAAAGTACCAAATTTATGGAATTCATTGCAGATATGACCCTGTTCGGTGAGAAATGACTGGTTTTCTATTTGTGGTGTGGTCTAGGGTGTGGTTGGATCATTTGCAGAGCTTGTACCACGGAGGTTGTGTGCTCAAGGCATGTTGTAGGGTGTCCTTTTGAGCCCAATTTTGTGATCAGCTGTACCTGTAGAGAAGAATTTCATGATTGAGGATCAATTCTAGTTTCCTATATTTCCCGCCCCTGTAATAACTTTTTAGACTATTTCCAACAGGTTGGGTGGTTGAGACCCTAACCCTAGTTGTCTGAAGCTTGTTGCATCCGATCTTGAGGATCCCAAGGCAGCTAGTGGTATAAGTTGTAGAATTTTGGATTTTGCAAGGGTTCCAAAATCTTGTTGCTTTTGGTCCCTGGTTTTCGATTGTAATATATTGATAGAAGTCTGATTTGGTGACTTTTCTAATCTTGGTATCATTCTAATTGTATGTTGATCCTAATTGTGTTAATGAGAACATTTTGAAACCCAATCTTGTATCTTGTGTATGTCTTCTTGCTTGTCTCTGAGCTCATATATGTTAGTTTCACAAAGTGTGCTAACATATGGTAAACAAAAATTATTTTGAATTTATCTTTGAGTTCCTAACAAAGTTAGGATTAAAGTCTTCTAGGTGAATTCAGTGAGTTTGTAGTCAGGTGTAGAATTTGATGTCCTTGTGCTTGAGGGAAAGGGGTAATAGGAAAAGCACTTACCTAGGATTCCATTGTGTTTGATTTGAGGTATTCAGTTGAGGTATACAGTTAGGTGACTCTGAGCCTTGGGATAAGGCACTAGTCCTTCCTCTTGAGGTATGCATGGTTAACAAATACAAACACAAATATTATTTGATAAATCTTTAACAATCTTATATGAGATATAGTGGAATATTGTTTTAGACTCCTTTAGAGAAGTGAGTCAAGGGTACACCCACCTAAGCATTGAAGCTCAAAGTGTAGATGGATCCTTTGATCCCTGTCAATTGGCCCTCTTCCTTGTGGACTTTGGAGTGGTGATAGAGTCAGGAGTTTTATTTAAATTATTCATCAAAGTGTAAATCTGCAAGTTGAAGATCAAAGGGAATAATCCACAACCAACAAAATGGTGACTCTGCTAGGGATGAAATAAGTTTACTAATAAGAGTATCCCAGAGTCTTGTTGTATTCAGTTTCGGGAAGAGTCTTATATGTTTTCCAATCTGAGAATTTCTTTTCAGATTTGCAAATGTGTTACCTGGATTTGCTGATTGGGTCATATGTGACTTTGTTGTGGAAGAGCCCAAAGTCTATTGGTGTTTCAAGACAGATCAATAAAGTTTGTGTCATCTGAAGAGAGGTGGTGACTCTATGCTAGAAAGAACCTGAATTGCAAAATTTTGTTGGGACTTCAGTCAGATAAGAGGAAGGCAACAACATTCAGCAGGGTGATCCAGGTATTCTCCATCAAAATTTCATGTATATGCATGGTCCTTATCTAGTGATTAAGTCACTAATGAGAGGATAGTGAAGCTTGTGCACACTTAGCTCTTAAAAGTCAGTTGATAAATTTTTCAGTTAAGTGTGTAGTGGTTTCAAAGGAATTTTGAAATTTCAAGAATTTCAATGATAAAGGATTTTACTCCTTTAAAAACATTTGTTAAGTCATGGGTGTTAGAGGAAATTTTTGCTTAATAGGTTACCCGGCTGTGAATTTTGTTGATATACCTAGTTACCCAAACTCCATTCCCCTAAATGTTATAAAATTTTTACCAAAGTTCAGTGGGGAAAACTTTGGGTTTGCCTATCAACATGCTAGAAATTTTTCAGATCTGATGTGTGACTATGGTGTTGAGCATGAAGATGTGATAATGAGATTATTCATTCGGTCACTGATAGGAGATGCAAGAGAATGGCTCTCATGTTTTCCAGATAATGAAATCTCTTCATGGGATGATTTAGTTACAAGTTTCTTAGTCTGATTTGCTGAAAAGGTAAATGACTTTGACATGCTTAAGGCCCTTATGGATATACAAATGGAGGAAGATGAGTTGGTTCCTATTTTCAATGCCAGATTTATCAAGACATGGGAAAATATCCCTGGGAAGTGCAGGCCAAGTGATGATATCTGTTTGATCATCTACTTGAATGCTTTTGATAAGAATTTCAATTTTGACTTAAGAAATAAGGAACCACTAACTTTGCATCAGGCTTTTTAGTTTCCAATGGATATTGAATCTAATTGGAGATATCATGTTGTAAGAAGACCACATTTTGTTGATGATTTTCATTCTCAAAATGTGGTATTTAATAGGAAAAAGGATGCACTGAAAGGTTTAGAGCCATATCGGCATATTCTTGTCCTTGTTAGTGATGTGCCTCAGTTTTCTAAACAGGATGTGATCCATGATCATGTAAAGGAAAGTAACTTACAGCCACATCGTGCATCACTTGAAGAAAAAGATTGCTTTGTAACTGAAGCTTGTGTGGATGATGAACTTATTGCTGATGTATATCCAGCTGAAACTCAATATGATGAATGATTGTATGCATGGAATTTACAGTGAATTGAGGAACTGGAGTTAGCTCTTTCCATTAATGGTAAGAAACTTGAAGAACTAGAGGTGTGTAGAGCCATGGACAGAGAACTTGCTCAGTCCAATGAGTGTGTACCTTTAGATTATGACAATGAACTAGATAGTTGTCTATCAGAAGAGGGTTATACTGAAAGTGTATCAGATGAAGGTATGATTAGTAATGTTTGTAATCAATCTTTTGTTGATCATGAATGTTCATCTGATGAAGTGGGTAGTTCTAGTTTGAATGATGATAGCTGGATAGCATTTTTGAATGAATTGAATGAAGATAGGTGGTATCAATGTGAGTATGATTATTTTGATACCAATCATGAGTCTACAAGTGTGATGAATTTTAACCAGCAAGGGTTTGTTGATAAACATCACTCAAGTTGTGAATCTGAAGGTAAGTTTCTTTTTGAAGATAAGAACATGTATGGAGATGTTAGTATGATCCCACCTTCAGATTTATATGTGCCAGTGATTGAAGGTTTTTCAGTGGAGACCTATGGAGATATGGAAGAAGAAATCAATATTTCAATTCAGCTGGATAAGGAAGAACTAGATTGTAAAGTGAATGTAAATACTGCTTATCCGGTTGATTCAAACGCTAGGTCTGCATTGGAAAGTGAAGAGGAAAGGGGAAGTGATTTTCCTCTTGAAATGTGTTTTTTAGATTTGGAAACAGTGAAGAGTTATGATGTTTTGAAAATGCACTGCACTTTGTTTCCAAAGCTTTTTCAACCAGAATATGTCTGTTTCCAACAGGATCGGGCTAGTGATGAAAAGGATGTTTTTGATAGTCTGCTAGTTTCTGATGAGCTTGCAGACATGCCTTGCTATGAAAGTTTTTTTTTTCATAGTTGCTGCAGTAATTATTTGCACGGTGTTGATTATGTTTCTGAGTTGGATGGATGTGAGTATGAAGATTTTAGTTTTGAATTGAGTTCAAGTGATGAACATGGTGATAAAGATGATGTTAATTCTCATCTGGTAAGTGTACTCACATTTCATGATGATCAGCCTTGCACTAGCTTGCAAGATGTAATGGGAAAAGGTTACATTTTTTTGTCTCCAACTAATTTTATTCTTGATTTTGATGAGTGTATGTGTGAGACAGCCTGGTATGATAAGATAGATTTTGATCCTCATACACTTGGCAAAGATGAATGCACTTATTACATTCTTGTGCATTTGTTTATCAGGAGTTTTCATGAGTTTGACCATGTACATGAAAGGGAAAATTCCAGGGTCATCTCTATGCAAAGGGATGAGGACCAAGTGTTTGATAGAGGTAAATGATTGATAGGGCACAAAGGTTCCAGTTGATGTAAATATGTACAGTTGTTTCCCTTCAACAGTAGTGTTAGTTGGAATAAGGAGCCAATTTTTGAGAGCCTTGGAGTTTTGAGATTTTTGGAGTGAAAGGGAATGTGATTGTGGATTGGTTTGCTTTCCCCAGAGATTTGGATCCTTTCCATGGATCCTTTGAAAATGGCCTCCTCCCTACAAATGTTTCATGGTTTGTGTCCTACCCTGTGTTCCTTGTGTTGTCACCAAGCTCTGGTCCAATTTGCACATGCTGAATCATAAAATCCAAAAAGTTATTCGAATTTCAAGGTCTGCAAGAAATTGTCTCAAAATTTGCCACAGTCTCGAAAACCCATAGTGTTTCTGAAAGTCCATGATGTTTTCAGTCTGTATGTTTTTGGCTTTCGTTGTTTTTGACCCTGTGCTTCCTGCTTTTGTGCACTTATACTTTGGCATTGAAAACTCTGTGTGTTTTCGGTCTTTCTCTGTGTCAAAAATCTGGTGTGTTTTTTTTTATCTTGGTCTTAACTACGCAGGTGCAATGGATGGTGGAGCCTAGTCCTTCAAACTTTCTTGTCGCTGATTCTCCAAGTCTCTGGGTGGTTACATCTTCTATCCAATGACTCGGTGACTGTTAGTCACGTGATCTCTAAAGGGTTGGTAGTTATTTGCTAACATCTCATGAACTTGCAAATGGTTAGTCGCGTAGTTGCTGAGTGCTTGGCGGTTTATCTCTTCTCATGCTTCCAGCACAGTTAAAGTTCAGACAGGATCGATGGTTGCCACAAGTTCGCATGGTGAAGATGCATGAGGTTTATTTTTCATGCTTTTGCGACAACCGTCCGATCCTTTGAAAGGGTAAGGCTTCCTTGGTAGTGGTCCTGGAGGTGATGATGTGGCAGCCTATGATTGGCTGTCGCATGATCGCATAGCCCAATTTTTGGCTATGCGATCATGCGACCCCTTGCCACATGTCCTTGAGGCCCGTTGGTGGAAAGGGGTGTGGTCCTGGTAGCAGGTGGTGATGAGGCTTGTCAGGTGGGCCCATTGGATTTTGTTGCAGAGGCATGCATTTTGTGCAGTGGGTCCAATTTGCCAGGTAGTTCTTATGTGCCACGGTGATCGAAGTTGGCAGGTTTTCATTCGTCCGCGTGGTGATGACTTGGTTTATGTCAGAGGTGTCTGCATTGAAAGATTTTAATCTAACGGTCGGCATATGATCTCAAGAAATATTCAAAGCCTTTGAGATCATGCGCCATCCATCGGATTTTATTCCATTTTTCCAGGTTGCCTGTTGTGCTTAGTGGGACCGTTTGCCATGTGGTGCTTGGTTGTTGTGTTCCTATTGGTCGACGTGGATGTGCTCAGAAGTGGGGCCATTGTCAGAGGGGTCTATGACAAGCTTAGATCTAATGGTCGGTGTAAGTTCTTATGCGATTTGTCAGAGCCATGAGAACTTACACCAGCTGTTCATTTCAAAGGCTTATGGAAAGTGGGTCCCGTGTCAGTATGACCGGGCGTGAACTGTAAATGAAATGGTGACATGTGGCATCTGGCAGGCCCAAGTGCAGTCTAGTGTTTGGTGGAGTGGATAAAGAAGTTAACTGTGCTAACAAATTTAATGTGTTCACGCATTCGTGAGAAGAAAAGGCGATTCGCTAGTTTATTTGGCGATTGCGCGAACGGTAGTTGGGAAGTCATTAAGTTATTTAGCGAAAGTGTGAAATGTTTAGCAAATTGGTGAAGGTCCTTTGTCGCCAATTCGCTAAGTCTGGTGGGGCCACTTTTAAAGGAAGATCTTAAAGCCACGAAGGAGGTTTGATCGGACGACTATGTTTTAAAGCTGGTTTCAGTTTGAATGTGGGTCATTGTTCTCTGCAGGTGCCAAGGATTTAGCCGTTGTGGTTCAAATTCAAATTTTTCTAAGAGCTTCCAGTGCCAAAAAGTACCAAATTTATGGAATTCATTACAGATATGACCCTGTTCGGTGAGAAATTTCTAGTTTGTTGTTTGCAGTGTAGTCTAGAGTGTGGTTGGATCATTTACAGAGCTTGTACCATGAAGTTTGTGTGCTCAAGGCATGTTGTAGGGTGTCCTTCTGAGCCTGGTTTTGTGATCCCCTATACCTGTAGAGAAGAATTTCATGATTGAGGATCAATTCTGGTTTCTTGTGTTTCTTGCCCATGTAATAACTTTTTAGACCATTTCCAGCAGGTTGGGTGGTTGAGACCCTAACCCTAGCTGTCTGAAGCTTGTTGCATCTAATCTTGAGGATCCCAAGGCAGCTAGTGGTATAAGTTGTAGAATTTTGGATTTTGCAAGGGTTCCAAAATCTTGTTGCTTTTAGTTGCTGGTTTTTTACTGTAATATACTGATAGAAGTCTGATTTGGTGACTTTTCTGATCTTGGTATCATTCTGATTGTATGTGTATCCTGATTGTGTTAATGAGAATATTTTGAATCCCAATCTTGTATCTTGTGTATGTCTTCTTGCTTGTCTCTGAGCTCATATATGTTAGTTTCAAAAAGTGTGCTAACATATGGTAAACAAAGAGTATTTTGAATTTATCTTTGAGTTCCTAACAAAGTTAGGATTAAAGTCTTCTAGGTGAATTCAGTGAGTTTGCAGTTAGGTGTAGAATTTAATGTCCTTATGCTTGAGGGAAAGGGGTAATAGGCAAAGCACTTACCTCAGATTCCATTGTGTTTGATTTGAGGTATTTAGTTGAGGTATACAGTTAGGTGACTCTGAGCCCTGGGATAAGGCACTGGTCCTTCCTCTTGAGGTATGCATGGTTAACAACTACAAACACAAACATTATTTGATAAATCTTTAACAATCTTATATGAGATATAGTGGAATATTTTTTTAGACTCCTTTAGAGAAGTGAGTCAAGGGTACACCCGCCTGAGCATTGAAGCTCAAAGTGTAGAAGGATCCTTTGATCCTTGTTAGTTGGCCCTCTTCCTTGTGGACTTTGGAGTGGTGATAGAGTTAGGTGTTTTATTTAAATTATCCATCAAAGTGTAAATCTGCAAGTTGAAGATCAAAGGGAATAATCCACAACCAACAAATTCTTTCTTGAACTTGAAACTTCTCATCATTTCTTACATTAATGATCTCAACCATCTTTCTCAATCTCATGTTAAAATTTCTATAAGATTTACTTTTGGTAGAATAACCAAGAAACATAAAATCATCACTTCTTGAATCAAACTTACCTACCTCATCATCTCTTTTGATAAAATATTTTGTACGAAAGATTCTGAAATATTTCACAGTAGGAGCATAGCTAGACCAAAGTTCATAAGGTAATTTTGTATTACCTTCCCTTATCTAAATTATTTTTAATGTGTAAACCATGGTATTGACTACTTCCCTTCAATGTGCATGTGATACATTTCCTTTAATCATCATTGTTCTAGAAACATCCAATATAGTTTTGTTCATTCTTTCTATAATCCCACTTTGTTGTGGAGTCCTAGGATAAAAAGTATGGTTATATATCCTATGCTATTCTTAGTATGAATTAAATGTATAAAATGTAAAATCTCCTCCTCTATCTACCCTCAAACATATTATCTTTAGACCCAATTTATTTTCTACCTTTTCCTTGAAGATATTGAACTTATCAAATGCCTCTAATTTTTATTTAAGAAAAGAAACCCACATCATTCTAGAATGATCATCAACAAATAGTATGAAGTACCTTTCACCATAACAGGATTGATTTCTTGTAGGACAACAAAGATTTGTATGCACTAGATCTAGCTTCCCTTTGGCAATGTATTAATTTCTCTCCAAACACCGTTTTGTTTCCTTTCTCATTATGCATTCTATGCACATGGTGTTATAGGGCTTAAATTTTTTTGGTAAGTCCCTAACTACATAGATGTTACTTTCCTCACAATGTTATCAAAATGTGCATGACAAGATCTTCTATGCCATAGCCAACATTCATCAACCTGAGCAAAAAAACTTCCTACTTCTAGAGTATTCAACTGAAACACATTACCTCTTGTCTTTTTTCCTAATGCAATTAAGTTTCCTTTTTGTACTCTTCTAGTGCATGATCCATTACTAAAATAGAAATAATAATATTTATCCATAATCTTTCCAACACTTAATAGGTTATGCGTATGCACATGAATAAGAAATACATTATCAGTGTTACTTTATCCATCTAGAGAAATAGATCCTACTCCAATAATCAATTTAGGAGTATTATCAAAAAATATGAAAACTCTTCCATCATTCATCTTTAACTAAAAAAACTTATATTTGTCACAAGTGATGTAATGTGAGCATCAACTATTAATGATCCATTCAGGTTTCTTGTCAACATGTGATACTATGACTTTTTCTTGACGAATAGGTTCATTATCATTTATAGCTAAAAATCAAATCTCATCTATTGTTGAATCATCACTAGAAATAATGTCACTAGCATAATAGAATTCCTCATCATATAAATCTAGCCTAGTGAAATTAGGTTTATATTTAGAGGCCCTTGTAGGATATCTAGATGAAAAGTGATCAACTTTATTGAAAGAAAAATATTTTAAAGGTAATTTTCCTTCAAAGTTACCCTTACCTCTTTTCTCCTTTCTTGCGATTAAGAAACAAGTTCATCCATCCTCTTGTTTTCCTCATTAATTATCATTAGTTCATATCCATAATCTCCAATCTTAGGATATTTGTTAACGATACTAGTTCTCACAAGGCTTGATGAGGTCCTTTTGTCATTATGAATAGTTTCTTTGAATGCAATTTTTGTCTTCTTTACCAAATCATGTAATTTTTCCACCTCAATGGCTGTTAAATTAGCTATTAACATATCTCTATTGAATCCTTGAGTCAATGGAATGAGCTTCTCAATCTCCTACACTTTGATCTTGTAAATTGATGTTTAAGATCTCATAATCTTTGCGATGACCTCTTCTTCAATATAAGTGCCTCCAAAATTTTTGATCCTTGTAACAAATTATAAAACCCTCTAGATATAAGCTCTGATATTTTCACCTTCTCACATTTTTAAATTTTCTTTGTCTTCAACTTTTATAACTTTGACTTCTTCATGTATTTGTCTCCTTCATAAAGTGCTTCCAATCTTCCCCAAATTTCATGAGCTAAATCTAGGTTCATAACTTGTGTAAATTCTATTTCAGATACTACGCTTATCAAATCTTCCCTCACAACCATATTCCAGGAGAAAATCTTCTTTTCATCATCATTGGCATTAGGAAAATCACTTTCTATAACAATATTTATTTTAGTTTTTGTAATCTTCCAATACTCAATTTCCTAGGAAAAACAAATATATCCTCATCTTGTTTTTCCAATAGTCAAAATTTTCAGCATCAAGTTTAGGACTATGCTTCTTGTAATAATCCATCTTCAGATCACCTCAAGCGGTCAATCTTTCTCTCTAAGAACCAACAGCTCTGATACCAATGCTTAGATACAACTAAGAGGGGTGGGAATCAGTTGTATGACATTAATATAAAATTTATCTTTTCACATCAAAATAGTAAATGAAATATGAAAATTGTAAAGTAAAATAGATAAGAACACCAACAATTGTTCTCGAGGAAACCATGATAAGATAAAAACCCCAGTGTGGATGGAATCCATAAATAATGCACTAGTAATAAACTATGTTAGTTATAAGATCTTATCCTCTTCAGAGAAGATAAATACAACCAATACAAAGTCTAGAGGTTATTAAAGGACAAACTCTTTTATTTGAGTTATCAATCCTGTTAGGAGTTTAAAGGATGATCATTTCTTTTCTCAAAGGATCTTGTGCAATGTGAAGGTTATATCCACCTTCGGATGGTTAAACCCACCTTATGGAACCACTATCCAAATGAAAGTATATAAATAGACTACAAAAAGATCTAATGGACTGACTAACAAAAACTCCTTTTCTAAAAAAGTTCCAATGAAGTATAATAATAAGATTGCCTACTCTACATCCATCAATCCTCCATCCACACATTCACATCGACATCCACACACTTAACATCTATCAATCCTCCATCCACCAATTAGGAAATTTCTAATAAAAATGATTACATAAATGCTTTATGTTAGCACATGCAAAAAATTTCATGGCTGTAGCATTTCCCCCCTAGTCTCTGCAGTGGTTTTTAGGTCTCTGGCCTTAAACCCTTGGAAAATTCAAAAATCTAGCCATTGTGTTCAAAAGCCCTAAATTGCCCTGGCCTTGTTCTAATTTCATGTTACTTTATTCAGGCCACTTAAAAGTCCTTTAACGCATGTGTTAAAATTGTTAACCTCTTTGTCGCATGATCACGTGAACCTTTTTCATGTTATGCAATCTTGCGACTAATGTTTTTTGGGCCCCTTTAATAATTATCGATTTGCTTAGGTCTGTCTTTATTTTTTCCTAAGTCCCCAAGCCGGGCGATGCTTTAATTTTTCATAAGTCAGTGCCTTAATATTTCCTATGTTTTGACTTAATCTGTCCTGGGCCCAACTCTGACACCATCTTAATCCTATGGTTGTTGTAAGTTCACAAGGGTTTTGTCAGAGGCTTGCGATCTTATGACGATTGTTGAGTCTCTTTCATGACGTAATGCTTCAGATAGGTGGGTCCACTGCTATGTGTACACAAATGGCAAGATGTGATTGGTCCATGGATGAATGACTTGACGGTTGTTAGTGGGACCTGGTTTCTAAGTTTGACAGAGAGTCCTGACACTATTAGTCGATCGACGATGGGTGTAAGTTCTCATGAGATGTGTCAGAGCTATGAGATCTTACGCCAGTCGTCTATGTTACTTTATTCTCAAGTGACAGTATTAAGTTGAGTCTGATTGCTAGATGGTTTTTATATGCCATGGTGTGCTGAGTTGTCTGCTTTTCATTCATCTACATGGTGATGAATTGGATTATGTCAGTGGGGCCAAGTTTTTTGAGGTTCAGTGGGTTCTGACACTTGCAGAGCATCGACAGTCGGCATGTAATCTGATGGGTTTTTTCTGACACATGTGAACTTAAGACAACCATTGATCTCTTTCAATGTCAGAGGGTTGTCAGGGCAGGGTAAGATTCTCCATCCGATAGTTGTCTTATGATCTAGAGGAATCTTGGAGGTCTATGTGAAGATGAGACAACCATCAATTTCCTTGATGCTGGCCCGGTGAAGTTTCTCAGTCTTTTTAGCAGTTCTGATAAAGTGTTGAGCGGTCTTGACAAATTTTCAAAGGTTTTCTCGTTCACGCAGTTAAATAGCAGTGTTCTAAAAAGGCTAGCAGTTCGGTGAACAAGCGTTCGCATAATCACTAAAACATCTAGCGGTAGTATAAAGTATTCTGCAACTTGGAGGTATCCTTCAGTAGCCAATTCCCTAAGTTTGGCTAGGGTCCTATTAAGTGATAAATCATAAAGCCTGCGAGATAAAAGGATCCAGCGGTCATGATATAAAGTTGACTTAAATTTGAATATAGACTGCTGATTTATTGCAGGCACCATAAAGTAGTCATTTATTTTCAAATTCAAATTTGTGAAGGGTTTCCTGCGACTGGAAGGACTAAAATTCAATGCAGAAGTGACTGGAGCTAGTAAGAGATGATTTGTTTGTCGTTGCAATGTGTGCCATGATTGTTTGTAGGGGTTTGTACTTTGTTTTTTGTGCTCGAGGCATGTTGTAGGTGGTTGAACAGGTTGACATTTGGGCATTTTCATGGTTCTTAGTACTTTCTCAGTGGTATTATCATGATTGAGGATCACTCCGGGATCTATTTTCTCCTGGTTGCTTGGGTTTCTTCCCCTGCATTTAAATTCTTGACTGATTCAGTTGGTCTAGTGGGTGAAACCCTAACCCTAGTCATCTGTAGCTTGTTGCAACCTGTTTTGGGTTTCCAAGATGACTAGGGGGTATATATTGTAGTATTTTTAATTTTGTAATGGTTCCAAAACTTTCTTTTGGTCCCTAGTTGTTGTTGATGGTATTATACTGAGCAAGGAGAGCCTGGATTTTGGGTCTGTTTCTTTGGCATTTTGTTGTTTGATAATGTATTGATTATGCAAGTCTTAATGAGAATATAGTTGAATTCGAATCTCATAGTGGTGTATGTCTTCTTGTTTTGTTCTTGAGCTCATATATGTTAATTTCACAAAGTGGGTTAGCATATGCTAAACAAAGAGTATTTTGAGATTATCTTTAAGTTCCTAACAAAGTTAGGATTAAAGTCTTTGAGGTAGTTTTAGTGAGTTCATGGCTAGATGAGGATTTGATGTCCTAATGTGTGAGTGAGAGGGATAATAGGCAAAGCACTTATCCTGAATTCAAGTATGTTTGAGTTAGGGTCTTTGGTTGATGTATGCTATTAGGTGACTCTATGCCCTAGTTAAGGCACTGATCCCTTCTCTAGAGGTAGTCCATCATCATCAATCACACACACATTTAAATGATAAAATCTTTAATCAATTAGTAAGGGGTATAGTTGTATAATATTTTGTGATTCCTTTGAAGAAGTGAATCAAGGGTACACCCACTTGAGCATCTGGGCTCAAAGTGTAGGAGGATCTCATTGTTGATCCTTGTTAATTGGCCCTCTTCTTTGTAGACTTTGGAGTGGTGATAGAGTCAAATTTATATTAAAGGGTATGTGTAAGATCATGAGGGGCCAAACTATGCCCTTAACTAGCAATGAAAAATCAGCAAATCAGGGTTAGTCAACTTGATGTGAAAATTTCAACTAGCTATGAACCTAATATCATAAAGTTGTAAGAATATAATTGATAGAAAATTGAATGTAGTTTCTAAAATACGAGGCCTTTTTTGAGAAAAAGTTAGTATGATTGGTGAAAAGTATAAATTTCAATGCAGCAGTACAAAAATTTCAAGAAAAAAATAAGTAGGTGTGTGTCTGACCACCTTAATCATAATCAAATGATAATATTTTATTATAAGATTTTATATATAAGTAGTAGACTCATGCCCGAATGTGACGCATATTTTTTTGTAATTTTATTCCAAAAAAATAATTAATTGTGAATTTTTTGTTACAACATTTTTAGAATAAAAAAACTCCCATGTTTGACCACCTTAACTCATTCAAAACTTTACAAAATTATAAAAAAAAAAATTTTCCTTATAGTAGGCAAAGCATAGAATGTGACACATTTTTTGGATTTCAAAAATGTTATACCGTCTGAAAGTTATAGTCATTTTTCAATTAGTATATAAATCAGCACTTTAGAGGTAGCTCAATTAGAAAATAACTAATAATTACTTACCGAATTCAAAATTTGACAGCAATTATATCGATAGAAAGTTGATAATCTCCTTAAGATACCCTTTTCATTTTATCAAATTCGGGTGAAAAAAAAGTTGTTAGCTACATTGTCAAAGTTTTGAACTGACATCACCACTTTTTGGCCCCTCATGATCTTGCACATACCCTAAAATTATCCATCAAAGTATAAATCTACAAGTTGAAGATCAAAGGGAACTCCCAACACTTTCAAGATACACATGGGATATCAGACAAGCAAATAAAAGCCATTAGTTAGCCAACATACTCGATAATCGACAACTTAGCTTCATACTTGAGGTAGAATACACCATATCCCATAGGTTAGAACCAAATAAGACCTTGAAAGGTCACACACAATAGATGATGTCATAAAGAGCACAACAATCAAGGAACAAGTGAAATTATTGCTTATTGATTCTTCTATCATATCCTTAATCCATCTTGCATCCAAGTAAACACACAAATTTAGACGCTAACTTTTCAAAAAACCTTTATTCCTATTCTCGTGACTAGACTATACAAAAAAAATGTAACTTATTCTTTAGATTGAATTAATGCATGTGATATTAGGTATAAAATCAAAAATTCATCTAAAATATACATCTAAGCTCATAGAGTCATATATATTGTACAAATCCTGTACAACCATGATGATTCTTCATATTTTTGTCATAAGCAATTTTACTGCAACATCAAATACAGTCAATCTTCTAAAACATCTATTGACCTCAATGACAACACATGTCAAGAAAAACTCCAGCACCTATGTCAAAACATGGGCATAGTCTTCAGATAATCGGTTTGAATCAATCCCTTTTCCTTCTTTCATTGCAAAAAAGTGGGCCATCTGGAAAAAGATTTTCCTTCTAAACAAGAAAATTCAATGAATACTAATAAAGTCTAGAAAAAAAGGAGCCTATCCTTTAGACTAAAGAGAATGATCTTCAAGGGGGAATGAAAGATTATGATGGGAATGCCAATAGTAATAACAATGAGTTGAAGGTTTCTGAAGATGATTTTCTTCCTAGGGAAACTATTGAGTTTTTGAATGCTTTTCTTATGAGGGATGATTATTTTCCCTCAATATTATTTTGTGACTCTATTGAGGAGCTTAATATGCTACCCCTAGTTGGTACTCAACAATGTCAGGTTCTACGAAGTATGGTTATGTATCTAATGGTAAATCTTCATAGTTATTCAGGGATCCTTTAACAAGGTTCTTCTAAAGAGGTAATGTGTGAATACAAAAAACTATTTTCACAATGGGGAAGTGAGGATACAAGCAGTGATAAGGATAATTTATCTATAAGTTACCAAAGATTGGAGTGAGAGATTGAGGCCCCTTTTATTATGGTTGAAGTAATAAGTGGGACAAAACATTGTTATGCTAATCCTGTGAATACTAAGACAAGAGTGAAAGAAGATTGTGGAATAGTGTAGGTAAATTGGTTGGACACCCCTCCTCCTTAGTCCTCAGATAAGTTGAGTAAAGGGGATGTGGCGGATGGTATGTAGAAAAATATTATGGATATGGGCCTCTCTACCTCTAGTCCATCCTACCTAGCTCGAATGAAGATTATATCTTTGAGTATAAGGGGGTTCAACAACCCCACAAAACATGTTGTTTTATTTAATCCACTACAAGAGCATAAACCTTGATATTTATACAATTTAGGAAACTAAAAATCCTAGATCAAATATTGCTGAGTTGAAATTGGTAGTTTTTGAAGATGTTCCAATTCATTATGGTGACTTTCATGGTGCTTTAGGTGGGTTTGGTACCTTTTGAAATCTGACATAACTGAGAAGTACTCTTATCTTCTCATAAGTTCATAGCTACTAGATTTGAATAAATTAACAATGGGTCATGTTGGGTGGTTTCTAATATTTATGTACTGAATAATAAAGTTTCCAAAAGAGTCCAAAGGGATTTCTAATCATCTTTTAGCTCTAATTTTGTTTCATATAAATGGTTGGTTATGGGTGATTTTAATACACCGCTATTTATCTCTGAAAAAAAAGGTGGTGCTTCTATAACTATGGACAATAGTCAAGATCTTTTTAATTTTATTAATTATTAAGGATTACTAGATATATATTTGCATGCAACCTCATTTACCTAGTCCAGTAGAAGAATTATGGAGGATTTAATTCAAGTTATATTAGATAGGTATTTCATCTCCATAGATTGCTTAAATATCTTTGTTTATTGAATTTCTTCCTTATCCTAGATTGGTTCAAATCGCTTGCCTATTTCCTTATGAGATGATAAGCCCTGCAAAGAAAAGAACTTCACTTTTGGATTTTAAAGAAAATTGAGCTTTAAGTCCTGATCTATAGAACAAGATTAAAGAAAAATTGGATGTTGAAGCTCAATGGATTTCTATGTATTGTGTGAATAATAAAATCTATATGGTCAAGTGTCATATTAAAATATGGAATAGATCTACTTTTTGTAAGATCCTTTAAAAAAAAAATATTTAAAAGGGAGTTAGATAATGTCCAGGCGCAAATGCAATCCCATATTTCTCAAGAAAATCATTTTGTTTAGGAGCTCTCCCTTTTATTAAAACTAGATGATATCATTGTCCAAGAAAAGGAATTTTGGAATTAGAGATCAAGAACTATGTTGCTTAAAAGTAGAGACCAGAATATTTTTTTTTCATGTCTACTCTTAAGAATAAGGAAAAAAAAATCACTATACCAATTTTAATGGAAGGGTATGACAATAATCTAAACACAAGTTCAAACCTAACCTAGAAGGTGATTGGAACGATGCCTCAATAGGTGTTCAATTTTGCCAATTTAGGCTTAAATCTATCAGATATACTAATGTTCTACCCATTCAAGTCTCTCATTGTGTTTAAGATAACATAGAGGACTATAAATGCACTCATTATGTATATATTATTTAGTTGAGTTTTGATATAGTTTTGTAGTAATTTTCAATTGTCATAAAATAAGCTTTTATTAGTCTGTTTACTTTGGAAACAGATAATATAATGGCTTCTTAGTGGCTGCTAATGTTTTTGATTAAGTAAAACAAGTTTTATAGGGTTCGTGAAACCCATAAAACCTTAAAATGAAGTGATAAAGAGTTCATATGATAACAAAAAAAATTACTAATGGTGAAACAGGCCATAGGAAGGCCAAGATTCAAGCTACCACATAGAAGGAATAGTCAAAATAGAACAAAAAAGGACATGAAAAAGGCACTAAGGATCAGGATCAAGAGAGGTATCTGAGCATTATAGTAGCATTGCTTTTGAGAAGCCCCATCTTCTATGTTACCTCTTTGATCTTCTGTATGTCATTGGAGTTTTCATAGACCATGTTTCTCTTTGTTCTGGCTCTGGTTCTCTTACGCAGACCTTCATTGGACTTCTACTTTTTTTTCCACTGTGGTCTTCTTCTCATCCTTACTATCAATATTCTATTCCATTTTGTCTATAAGCAATTTAATATGCTCTTTGGAGGCTTTGAGAATGTTAAATTTTTTCTTTTGTATTCCTTTCAGGGTTTCCTCTATGCTTTTCATTTTACATTCCAGAAGATTGATCCTAGAGTCAAGGCTTCACTTATCCTCTATGGCTTTGTGATCCTTGTGAAATTTACACTGGATAGTCTCCTTGAGTTCTTCAATCTCATGGAAGAGCCATTTAATAGACTTGAACTGGTCCAACATGTTATTCATAGCATTGTTAAGGAGATTCATCTCCATTTCCCTAGCCCTTTTACCGAGGATGACCAGTGTGGGGTCAATCAGGTCCTCCTTCTTAATTCTCCCATTGATGTCCTTGAGGATTTTAGGATTCATGGCTTCCCTCATCATCCCCATCTGCACTATGTTCATGTTGAAGCTCCTCAAAATTTTTTTCCCTTTACCAGAGTCTTGACTTTGATACCCCCCTCTAGACTAGTTCTTTTCTTCAGAGAGGTCTTGCAAATTAGTGGAATGGGTAGAAGGGTTTTCCTAGTCATTGCTGGGCTCCTTCATATTAGGGTCCTGAGCATTTTCATTGGCTCCTGAAGGGGGAAGGGGGGTATGGTCTTCACTGATGGTGAGTTCAATAGAGAGATGGCCCGAGCTTTCCCCTTTGGTAATTAATTTTTCCCCTATGGTCTATTCTATTTTCTAACTAGCCTCACCTTTTGAGATTCCCTCCTCATCATCTGTGTTCATATCTTCCACATTGTCATTATATTCCTCTTCTAAGGAAATCTCTTTTCTGGCCTTGATCTTTTTGGGGGGTTTTTCTTTCTTGATCAAGCTTGTGGGTCTATTCTTAGAGGAGGAGCCATGCTTTGGTTTTTTAACCTCTTCTTCCTCATTATTCTCAGAGTTCATTCCCACATTGTAATCTTTGTCTGAGGGGATGTAATCTAACCCAAAATAATTATTTCTTTCATTTTTCTCCGATATCTACTTTCCCAAGGTCTGGACTTTGAAGAATTCATATATTAACAATAATAGACCCTCATGTAGAGCAAGGTTAGCTATATTCTTCTTCCTAAAACCATTTATATTTTCATTAATTGAAGAGTACATGTAGAATAGGATGAAGACCTTCATACCGTTCCTTAGATTGTTCAACAACACAAAGTTGTAGGTCCTAATTCTGCCAAACCTTGTGTCTAGAGTGACATAGGAGATCAGGGCCTTATGAAAAAACTTCCACAACATTTTGATTCCCTTGGGCTAGTAGTAAGTTCCCATTTTGACTATTGCTTTCTTCTCTTCATCATCTCTCACAAAGTTGTTGACGTCATTGTCAGAAATTTTGTGGTCCCTATAAATTTTTTTTCCAATAATGGGGATACTGGTGACTTTCAAAATGACCTCCTCATTGACATTAAAGGTCTTTCCCTAAATCTCCATGCTTCCTTCATTCGATCTTTTTATGAATATGTTGGTGACTGCTTGCTTGCTGTCATGTAACCTTTCAATGAAGGTTGTTATTTTCCCTTTCTACAGAGCATTCTAGACCTTTGTGCATCTCTTCCATTTCACACTATCATTTGTGGGCTCCCTTCTGTGTCTTTCCCTCACCATCGCGATGATTCAGATTTGGGTGATTCTTTGGTGCTAGTGAAAACTTTTGTTGTGTTTCTTCCTAGCAACAGTCATTTTTAGCTTTCTTCTTTTTTGCGTTTGGGCTTGTATGTAATTCTTGGGAATAAATACCTAGAAAGCATGTGAAGGGGATGCATAGTAGTTATCCTTTATGTCCCTCAATTAGATACCATTTATGAAAAGGCACTTCCAAAAATCTTCATTACTTATCATAATTACCATTTATGATTCCCTTGGTTCCTTGGAGTTTATCCCTTTCAACTAAATCCTTCACCTCACAAGGGAAATCTCCTCCATGATGCCATCTCATTATTGCTTCCTTTTTAACTGATGAGTCAACAAACCAATATGTGACATAGTTGGCTTCCTTGTACACATGGGATATGTGAACCACTTAAAATGAGTTAAGGAAGGCATGCATTTCTATGATCATGTTCGATATAGTCCATGAAGGGGAATGGTTTAATTTTAAGAAGTTGATGATATTCATAGAGTCTCCTTCAAGCCAGAGCTTTTTGATCCCTATATCATGGGCTAGTTTCGTGACTTGGAGGGTTGCACTTGCTTTAGCAAAGTGGTTATCTTGAGAGCTAAGAAGAATCATGACAGTCACAGAGCCAAAACCAAAATAGTTCCTGATAACACCTCCACTACCCGCCAAGCCAGGATTCCCTTTGACTGCACTGTCAAAGTTTTCTTTGAACCATCCTTCTAGGGGACAACTCTAGGTACAACTCTATCTTTTCTCCTGGGTGGCATCCTAGACCTTTCTTACAAAATGGTTAGAGCCACCATAATAATAAAAGTTTTCTTTCATAGTGAAATGGATATTTTCAAAGATTTTTATAGGAGAAGAGCTATCTTGTAATATATGATTATTGCATTCTTTCCAAACTCCCTAGCAGAAGTGTGGAAGAATCCAGGAGAAAAATAATAAAAAATCAAAATTAAACATAGAGAAATCCCATTGAGAAAAGAGTTCAGGGAAACATAGGGTGAAGTACCAAGAAAGATCCAGAGAAGAAAGGAGGAGATTCCAGATGATACTTATAAAAGAGGAGTGAATAAACTGGTGATCTACTGATTCCTCTTGGCATCTATAGAGTACACAACTAGCGGGGATTTTGAAGCCTCTCTTGATGAGATTATCAACTATTAGAATGCAATTCTGAAGAAAAATCTAGAAGAAGACATTGATTTTGGGAGTAAGGCCAGGGATCCTAGCTTTAGCCCAAAGCAGTTTAGCAACCTTAGTCTGAGACAACTAAGAGGAATAAGCAGAGGCCACTGTGTAGTTTCACTCTGGAGAGCCTTCCCAAATGAGCTCATCATGGGCATAGGATAAAGAGACTGCATTGAGGGATATCATTAGGGGAATCAGGTCCTGAGACACCTGAGAGAGGTCAGCCCATTTATCATCCAATATGTAGTTGCTAACTTGGGAGCAATAGATTTGGGTACATTCTTCCCTCCAAATATTTTGAGACACACAATCTCTCAGGCGACCCATCTAAAGCTAGTTGTCATTCCAAAATTTTATGGACTGGCCATTCCCTATCTTCCATTTTACCTTGGATTTAGCCAAATCCTTCACATTGAGAAAGCCATTCCATATTACAGAGCCTTTAGGTGAGTCAGTCTCTTCAAAGAAGATCTTTATTGAGCTATTGATGATATATTTTTCTTCAAGAGTATGACACCATTCCCTTATGTTGTTAAAGATGCACCATATTTCTTTTTTATGAAGAGGCTTACTGAACAGTCTAATTCTCCTTATCCTGAGGCCGCCAACTTTTTTGGGCGACAAAATTTCTCCCAGTCTATAAGAGGGATTCTCTTATGGTCTTCATTGCCTGACCATAGGAATTTTCTCTAAATACTTTTCATGGTCTCTGTAACCTTTGTAGGAATAGAAAAGAGTCTTAATGTGTAGGTTGGGAGGTTTTGCAGAGTAGATTTGACCAGTTGGATCTTTCCTTCCTAGCTGACGGAAAACCCTTTCCAACCTGCAAGCTTCCTATTGAACTTGTCAATAATTTTATTCTAGAAGGCTTCTAGAGGTTTAACACCTAAAGGCAAGCCCAGATAATTGGAAAGAAGAGAATTGATACTATAGCCCAAGATGTCCGCTATTCTCCTTTGTCTCTCCTCAAGAGTCTTGATGAAAAAGATTGAACTTTTATTCCAATTTGTGGATTGGCATGTCGCTCTGGTTTAGGAGTTGAGAAGATCCTTCACAAATTTGGCTTCTCCCACCGAAGCCTCACCTCCAAGAATGGTGTAATCTATGAACTTTTGATGAGAGAAGACATATGTCCCAAAGGAATTTTTAATGCCTTTTAGAGCCCCAACAATCCTAGAGGCAGAGATGAGCCTACCAAGGCAATCTTCTAGGATGATGAAAATAATTGGGGACATGGGATCCCCTTGTCTCAATTCCTTGGTGGGTTTGAAAAAGGCCAATAGGGAGCCATTGATCAAAACCACTAGAGAGGGAGTAGAAATGATTTGCTAAATGAGCTTTCAGGTATGAGAATTGAAACCAATGATGTCTAGAAATCTGAGACAAAATTGATAATTGACCAGATCACAAGCCTTAGAGAGATCAAGTTTGAGGAGAAAAACTTCCCTTTTGTCTGCTTCAAAAGAGTGAATCACTTCGTGCACCATCATGATGGAGTCCAAAATATGTCTTCTAGGCACAAAAGAAGATTGTTGCTGCACAATCAGGGAGGGGAGGGCTTTAAGTAGCCGTGAAGTGATAACCTTGGATACGATCTTAAAGAATGAGTTGCAAAGGATAATTGGTCTAAAGAGCTCCATCGAGTCCACCCTAGTGGTCTTAGGGATAAGCACCAAGAATGTATCATTAAGCTCTTTGAGGAATTTTTTTGAGCCAAAGAATTCCTTCACTACTTTGACCACATCTTCTTTCACCACATCCCATAAAAGATGAAAAATGAACATTGGAAATTCATCGGGACCAGGGGATTTCTCTCCAGGAAGAGAGTCCATGACTTTCTTGACTTCAGGCATGTCCGGGACAGAGCAAAAAAAATTGTTTTGGCCTTCAGTAATAATTTTTAGGATGTTGTTAAGGAGATTATCCTGATCCTCCTTGGATATCTCTTGGTATTTTGAGAGGAGGGAAGAGAAGTAGGCAATGGATTCTTTTGCTCTTTTCTTATCCTCCTACAAGATCTGGTCTCCCTTCTTAATTTTTCTTATTTTGTTAGCCACTCTATGTCTTATATTGGAGAGATGGAAGAATTGAGTGTTTTGATCTCTTGCCATTAGCCAAATGGACCTCAATCTCTACTTCCATAAATTCTCCTCCTTCCCTATAATATTGTGGTACTTTGTCAAGATAGATTTCTCCTTCAATCTGTTCTCATCATAGCCCTCTTTTTGGATTTCTTCTTGTATGAGATTTAGGTTCATGAGCGTCTTGTCTTTGGCTATGAAGATATGGAAAAATTCATCCTTCTTCCATTGTTTGACATTGAATTTGATATTCATTATCTTTTTCACCACCCTAAACATAGCGGTTCCCTGAACTTCTATATTCCACCATTCTTTAATTTCTTTTTCAAGTTAGGGTGAGAAACCCACATCTTTTCAAATTTGAAAGGAAAGCTCCTTTTCTTGGCTATCTGGACAATAGAAAGTGAGTTGGGGGCTTGATCTGAGTAGACTCTAACCAAGGAAGAGAGGTTAAGAGAATAGTGGTGCATCCAGTCCACTATGATCAAGACATGATCTAGCCAGACCTAGATGCACTCCCTACCTAATCTCTTGTTGGACGAGGTGTAATCAGATCCTTCGAGATCCAGATCAAGGAGGGCCTGATTATTGATGAAATTCATTAAGTCTTTCCTTCTTCCCAGGTCCAGGGAGATCCCGCCCTATTTTCCCCCTTCTTTAAGGGGAGTGTTGAACTCCCCCATGATTATTCCCTTCGATAGGTTGGATGAAGCTAGAGTAGATTTGACCTTTTCCCAATATGATCTTATTCCTTTTTTTGGAATTAAGAGCATAAATATTCAAGATGAACCAGTTGTCATTATCTTTAATTTTAGTAAAGTGCATAAGGAAGAGGTTACCTTCTTTTTAGATGACTTCAGCCTTGAGATGAGAGGAGTTCCACATAGTCATTAGGCCTTCAGAGGCTCCATCAGAAGTGGTGGCTTTGTTTTCCATGACTTTGCTAAATCTGATTCCTTCTAACTTGTCCTTCTTCATCTTATTTTCATGGATTAACATAATGTCAGGTTTGTGGTCCCTTATCATATTTCTTATTGTCTCATTCTTCTGTGAGCTATTTAGCCCACGAATGTTCCAGGATATGACTTTCATTTCTTTTTGGAGGTACTGAGTGCCTGGATGGTTCTTTGGGTCTCATTCGCTAATTAGATACATTCATTTCCAAGCAGGGGAATTCTCTTTATTGATATCTCTATAACATCATACATCTAGTTACAAGCACATAAGGCTCATACAATCCAAATAAATAATCAATATGCATTCAATTAAAAGGCTTTCTAATGAGAAGTGAAGAGTCTCAACTTAAGAGTCACATTAGCTGAGATTCATATCCAAAAAGTCTCCCACAATTTCTACAGTGAATTTGAGATATACTCTACTTTTATCTTATTATCACATTTGGGCACTGATGAGATAACTCCTAGAGAACTCAAACTTCTCTATAGTCACAACCTTAGTCAAAACATCAGTTGGATTTACTTTAGTGTCAATCTTTGTAACTTTGAAATGGCCTTCCTTGATCACATGACAAATGAAGTGATAATGAAAGTTCATATGCCTAGATTGACAATAAAGTGCAAAATTGTGAGCCATCAAAATGTCACTACTACTCGAGCACAAAATAAAATAAAATAATTTTTTGTTTTTTTAAAATTTGAATCATTCAACAACCACCATCCATTTGACCACCTCCCAATTATTTTTACTAGGATTAATCCTATATCTTCTTACAACTCCCATTGCATGAGAAATATTTGAACAAGTAGAAACTACATGGCATGCATAATATTCCCAATTGAAGATGTATAAGGAATGTATTTCATAAATTTTTAATCCTATTATGTTTTAGGACACATTTTAGCAGATAAATGAAAATGAGATGCTAAAGGAGTGCTTACAAGATTACCCCCAATGTACTAAACCTATCAAATAAAATTTCATTGTGTTTTTTTTGTGTTAACCCAATTTCTCTCATCTTTCTATCCTTGAGAATAGTCAATCCAAGTATTCTTTTCACTGCCCCTAAAAATTTCAAGGAAAATCTCTTATCTAATTTGTTCTTAAAATCTCAAATAATTCACATGCTAGTGCTAGTGACTAACATGTTATCCACATAAAGTAGAACTGTAAAAAATTCAACATTAGGAAACCATTTGAAATAGACACATGGATTAGATAAAAAAATGTACAGATATGCTTAGTCATAAAATTATCAAATTCAAGATACTATTGCATCTAGGCTTGCTTGAGCCCATACAAGCTACAGTTCAACTTGCAATAAAGATGTTTTTGACCTAACTCTAAAAACCATTCATGTTGATCCATAATTAATTATTTATCCATATCTTCATGTAGAAAAGTGGTCTTAACATCAATTTTCTCATGGTCAAGATCCCATGTGGCTGTAAATCCAAAACAATTCAAATTGTAGTAATTTTCACAAATAGTGAAAATATTTAATTAAAATTAACTCCTTTCTGTTGATCGTAACCTTTTAGAACCAAATGATTTATTAGGTCAGCACCAATTAGGACCAATTAGATACCTGTGGGATCTCAGAAAATAAAATAAAAAAATATCAGTTAGCTAACATACTCCATAATCCACAACTTATCTTCACACAAGGTAGAAAACACCACATCCCATAGGTTGGCACCAAATAAGAAGTCACAAGGTCACACACTACAACTGATGACATAAAAAATATGGAGATCAAGGAACAAGGGAAATTATTCCCTATTGAGTCTTCTATCATATCCTTAATTCACATATCATGAATCCATATTGCATCCAAGTAAAAACAAAAATTTAGAGACTAAATCTTCCACAAATCTCTATTCCTATTCCTACGACCAATCTATACCAAAAATATTGTAACTCATTCCTCATAATGAAGTAACGTATGTGATATTAGTTATAAGATCAAAAAATCTTCTAAAACATACATCTAAGCTCATAGAGTCAAACATCTCGTACAAATCCTGTACAACCATGATGATTCTTCCTATTTCTATCTTAACCAGTTTAATTGAAACATTAGATACTGTTAATCTTCTAAAACATATGTTGACATCAATAACAACACATGTCATAAAAAAATACAACATTTATGTCCAAACATGGGCATGGTCTTGGGATAATTAGTTTGAATCAATCCCTTTTCCTTTTTTCATTGTAAAAAAGTGAGTCATTAGGAGAAAGATTTTCCTTCTAAATAAGAAAAGTCAATGACTACTAATAAAGTCTAGAAAATAAATGAACATTTAATTTGGACTAAAGAGAAGTATCTTCAAGGGGAAATGAAATATTATGAGGGGGATTTCAAGAGTAATAACAATGAGTTGAAGGTCTCTGAGGATGAGGTTCTTCTTAGGGAAACTATTGGTTTTTTAATGCTTCTCTAATTAGGGATGATTATTTCCTTTTAATATTATTTTGTGACTCTATCTTGGATCCTAATATGCCACCCCTAGTTGGTACTTTATAGAATAATTTTTTATGAAGTCTAGTTATGTATCTAGTGGTAAGACTCTGTAGTGGTTCAAGCATCCCTTAAGAAGGTTTTTTATGAATAGGGAATGTGTGAAGACGAAAAACATTTTTCACACTAGGAAAGTGAAGATACAACTAGAGATAAGGATAATTTATATGTAGGTTACCAAAGCATGGAAGGAGATATTGAGGCCCATTTTCTTATGGTTGAAGTAATAAGTCGGAGGAAATAATGTTATGCTAATCCTGGGAATACTAAGAGAAGAGTGAAAGAAGATTGTGGAATAGTGTAGTTAAGCTGGTTGGAACCCATCGTCCATTTAGTGATACTCCTAAGAGTTATTTTGTTGATATTAGTTATGATGAAGTTATATTATTTCTCAAATTCATTAAGTAATGAAGAAAATACAAGTCGGTAAAGAAGA
The DNA here is from genome assembly GCA_027943335.1 of Chamaecyparis obtusa. NCBI lineage: Eukaryota > Viridiplantae > Streptophyta > Pinopsida > Cupressales > Cupressaceae > Chamaecyparis > Chamaecyparis obtusa. The sequence goes on along the minus strand of BSBK01012532.1, from coordinate 87,288 downwards.
AAAATCTATTCGATAAAAGAAAAAAGGAACATGGAATTTTGATAAAGGAAAAGAATGTATAGGCTCTAAGAAAGGAAAAAGTAAGCATCAAACCAAGAAGAGAAGATATTTAATGGGCAAGAATAAAATGTGTTACCAAGTGTAGTAGGCTGACATAAGGAGAATCTTTCAGTAAATTGAATCTTGACACCAATCAAAAAATAGTTTACAAATCTCAAGGAAAGTGTATGAAAGAACATTGGAGATTGAAACATAATGATTACACATTATTAAAAGGTGAGATATACAAATGATATTTAAGTATGGAAACTTAATTGGAGGAGTAACCAATTCTAGCACTACTTCAAGAGATGATTCTAGAACAATTAGCAATGCTACCTCTAGAACTATATATAAATGGATCAGAGAAGTAAAGAATAAGTGTGGCATGAATAAATTGATGCAAGATAATCTTGGGTTCTTGGTAATCATATATCACCAATAATATATTAGAGTTCTTAGATGTGATTGGTAGATTCTTTGGAGCTCTCGGTGAAGTATTATTGTTTTCATCGACAAGGCTCAATTACTACTTTGTTCATTTGTTCATTGATTTGGCTCGGCTAATTCACCGAGTTGGTTTTGGTCACTCGGTAGTCTTGCTCACTAAGTGGTTTATTTTGGACTCCTATTGAGGCGAACTTGGTCATTCAATTTTAGTCATATAGAGTTAATGATTACATCAATCATTGGGAATCATGTAGAGCTAAATTTGGGTCATCCCTTTCTCCAATTTTTTATCTAATGGATCTTAAGGCCGACCTATTTGGTAGTCTCTTGTATAAATAAAGTATTATGTTGTGGACATAGACTAGTTTTTTTAATTATTTTATGGAGATAGAATATAGAGGTTGAATCCTCATATATATTGGATTCTATTATATTGGCCATAATCAAGAAGGCCTTACAGGCCAACAAGTACAAAGTTTATGATAAATAATATATGACTCTCTCTCTCTCTCTCTCTCTCTCTCTCTCTCTCTCTCTCTCATGTCATTGCTTCCATATGTTGTATTTTTAGGAAGGTTGGTGGTCAGGTGTGCCTTTTGCCTCTTCCCTCTGTCTCTCTTTGTTGTGGGGTAGAAGATTGTGATCTAACCTATAATTGCACAGGTTTTTCAAGATGGTTCATGGGAGGTGAGATATAGATCGAGTCTTTGAGGATATGATAAGACAAATTGATGCTAGGTTAGAAGATTTTGAAACAACCATTTGTAGAGGAAGACATCTTGATGATGTTAGTGATGAAGAAGCCAAAGATGAACAAGATGAAGAAGAACCTGCACCTATGATGGATCAAGGTGAAGAAATTGTATCATCTTAAAATGGAAGCACTTCCATGATAAGAGAATTTATCCCTCTAAGTAGGTGGTCAAGGGTCATGTTAAGTGCCATGATTGGGTCTTTGCATGTATTTGGATTTTCCCCCCATTCTGCTTCCCTCTGCACCTATTTTTCACTTTCTATCTGCATTTCTCAGCATTTTGGATTAAGGTCCTAAGGTCTTTGACCTCAAGGTCAAAGTCAACCTTGGGGGTAAAAGTTGACCTCAACTCTAACCTACGTTAGTGTCAACCTTGACTCTGACCTAGGGCAGAGTCAACCTTGTCCTTGACCCACAGTTCAAATTTCAAGTTTTTTTGATTTCTAGGTATCAGGTTTTGGAAAGATTCTTTTTCCTACCTCCAGGTCTACCATTTTGGGTTTCATGATGGTAAATCCTTAAATTACATTTAATATGGGTCCATTTCTATGGGTTAAGGTTAATTGGGATTTAATTCCCCAATGTCAGCCTTCTCTAGAGGTTTGTGCCCTAGTTCACTATAAAAGGAGGCCTTCCTCTCTCATTTTCACATCCATAATAAAGTAATCAACATCCATTCTCACCAAGCATTCAAAAAAGCCTTCGAGAATTCAAGTGTTCAAGCATTCATCAAGGAGATCCATTGCTAGCTATTAAAGGATTCAATCTCTTTGGAGTCCCCTTGAAGATCCATCCTTCTAAATTCATCCAAGCCTCCTCATATGAAAAGATCCATTCAAGATGGGTGTTGAAGATCAAATGCCATTGATTTGAGACATCCTACCTTCATTATACATCCATTGGACCATTCCTACTTGTGGATTTGAGGATTTGAATCCTCTACAAGGACTTCAACATAAGCAAGGTGAATTGTTTCATTTTCTTTGTTTATGAACATTACATTTCAATTCAATTACAAGGTTAATTCCTAAATTGGGGTTTGACCAAGGCAAACCCCCCATACAAACAACAAAACCCTCTTTTTCTTGTAGGTACAGGTGTTGAACTTCATATCTGAGATTGGATTTGGATACCCTTTTTGGCGAACTTCCAAGATATGCGAACAAAATCAAAGTTGACCTTCAAAATAAGAATGTAGCCTTTGACCTTTTATGAGGGTCAAAGACTACATGCTGTCAGAAAGATAAAAAAATTTTGGGTTTTCTTCGTCTCAGCATTTTTAGTCCAAAACAAGTTGAAGAATTGCCTGAAACTACACATAGACATCAGAAATTGGCATTTTCTATATTTTCCCTATTTTGAGGTTAGTATTCGAATTTCAATTATTTCAGATTTCAAGCACAATTCCATTATAGGGAAATATAAGGTTTACTTCCTCTTTCATATTCTCCATAGATTGATTCAATTGTGCATTAACCTTTTGGTTGATCAATTTAGATATCTCCTTTGGGAATTTGGATTTAGAAGTGGATTTCATATTTCCCCCATGCATACATTATAGGGTGAACACTATTTCACCTTATTCATTTTGGTGAGCCCGACTAGCTTACTCTCTTTCTTTTTGGTGTTAGATTTCCCTTTGTCTTATTGTGTGTGTTCACCTTCATTATTCATTTTGGTGAACCCAACATACTTACTCTACTTTCTTTTGTGGAATTGGATGCCCTATTGTGTTTTATGGTGTTAGATTTCCTTTTATCTTCTTGGTATTAGATTTATCTTTTGTTTTAAATCTTGCATGCTAATTATATTTCAAAAATACAAAAATATTCATGCTTTATCTGGTCTTAGTTTAGTTCATTTGCATTGCATTGGTTTATGAGATTTTCTACTACTAGTCCTACTTATAACATTCTAGTTAGAAGAATTCATAGACTCATGGGTGCCTTTGATCCTGAATCTTCCTCTCCTTTTCTTAGGATCCCAGATGATAATTTGATTCTTCATGATTCCAATCCTACTATGGAGAAAAACTCTTCTCACTCATCTCATGATGAGGATGATGCTTTAAGAGTTCCTCTTGAACAAGTCCAATAACTTTCAACTGAACTTGATAAAATGGGTAATTGGCTTATTCAAGAGAACCAATATCAAGATTCTATTCAAGCTATAGAGGCTCTTAGGAAAGTTCTCCATGATAGTGACCAAGGTGTTAACCTCTTGCATGGTATTACTCACCTCGTGCATTAAAATGTTAAACCTTTAGCTCAAGCTTTAGGGTTGATTCCTCCTATCACTAGTGTAGAACCTCCTTCTAATCCTTTACCTAGTATTCCTACCTATACTCCTTCTTTGGTGACTATGATGGTTCCATCTATTCCTATGAGTTTTCCTCTTGTGTCCCTTCCTACATCACAACCTTCATATCATAATGTTCCTTTTACTTATTCCAATCCGCTTCCAACTGTAGTTCCTAGTGTTCGTCCATTTGTGTCTTCTATTCCTGTAGCTTCTTACACTACCTAGTGTTTCTAACGTTGCTATTCCTCCTATTTCCTCTAATGATTCAACAATCATTAGTTTGGCTCAAACCGTGTCATCCTTACAACAAAAATTTGCTTCCTTAACTCAAAAAAAGTTTATTATTCCTACATGTGACATGAGAAGCCCTTTGTCCTTAGATATTATTCATACTCCTCTTCCTCAACAAGTCGTTATGCATCATCTTGAGAATTATAATGGAAAAGGAGATCATGTTCATCATGTTAAAACATTCCAAATCCTTTGTAGTGATTATGCTCATGACCATAGGATTTTAGCCAAACTATTTGCTATAACCTTCCATGACAAGGCCTTACAATGGTATTGTTCCTTGCCTCCTTATTCTATTGATTCCTTTCCAAAACTTTCTAATGCCTTTATTCAAAATTTTCAAAACAACATTGGCCCGCATGTGTCTTTCACTAATTTAATGCATTGTAAACAAAGTGCTAAAGAAAAATTAACTAAATTTATTGGTAGATTTAAGCATTTGCATGCTCATATTTCCTATCATGTTCCTGATATTGATATTCAATGTATGTTTATTTCAAATTTACAAAAGGATATTAGAGATAAGATTCTGCTTACTAAATTTACCTCTTTTCAACAACTTTGTGCAACGCTTGATCATTATCAATTACAAGTGATTCAATTTGAGAGCAACAATCCAATGGCTCCTATTCCAGTTGATAAGAGTGATGCTGATCCTAATCCAAACAAATTTCAAAAATTCAACAATTATGTCAAGATAAACAAACAAGCGAATGCAGTTTCTGATCAAGTTGATGTTGCATCTCACAATGCCACTTCTACATCCACTTCTTTTCAATTAAATCATATGTTTACTCCTCTTTGTAAATCTTTACATGCTATTACGAATAGGTTTCTAACTTCTAATATGATTACTTTACCTCCTATTCGACCTCTTTTACTTACTACAATTGCATCTAAATCTTTTGATCAAAATACTTTTTGTCAATATTATTGTCATAATGGTCATGATACTAAGAAGTTTTATTCTTTAAAACATAAGGTTCAAGACTTAATTGACTCTAATGCCTTATCTGTTGATAATCTTGATGGTAGTGGGAACAAATCTGTCTCTCCTCCTAATCAAAATATTTAAATTTATATGAATCCTTTACCTACGCATGATAATAATACCATTGCTCAACCATCTGCTATAGAAATTATGTATGATTCAAATATGGATGATCTCAATCATGTTGTTAATCAAGTGGAGCATGTTGGTCAATCTATATCTCCACCTCAACCTCAACCTCAACCTCAGATTCAACCTCAAGTTCAATCTCAATCTCAACCTCGACCAAAACCTAAGCCTAAATTGAAAACTCAACCTAAACCTCGAGAAAAACCTAAGAATAAAAGACCTCGGTAAATTTTGATTACCTTTGATGAATCTGAGACTATTAAAGCTCCTGATGGTCCCCTTTACATTCATGCTAGGATTTCTCAGAAACCTACTCGTGGTTTTCTTGTTGATCCTACATCCTTAGTCAATGTTATTACTAAAGAAAAAAAATTTATGAAAAGCTTACAATGAAATTCTTATGATACATCAGATGTGTGGAATCAAACTTGTAATGGTTTTCTTTATCCATCATTTGGTTCTATTACTTTACCGGTTGAAATCTATAGAAAAATTGTGAACACTACCTTTGTTGTTGTTCCTACTTCTGATCAATTTCAAGTTAAGCTAGGTTTTCCTTGGTTGAATGCCATGCATGTTGTTGCTTCACCTATCCATAAGTGTCTTAAATTAATTCATGATGAAGAAGTAAAGATGGTTAATCATAGTTTATATCAACCTTCTAGGCCTAGGTATTGTGCTTATCTTGATTTATTTTGGCCTTCATTACCTAATTCATGTCCTCCGCGACCTGATAATCTTTTTTGTTCATATCAAGCTTATAAACATCATTAGATTCTTGAATTAAGAATACCTCCTATGGATATTAATCATGGTCTTTTATCTACACCTTCTATACCTCCTTTAACTATGGCTTCTAGTTCTATTAATCAAGTTCCTCCTTTAGAACCTGTGAAAGATCTTGTGATAGTTCCTCCTATTGCTGACAATCCTGTTGATAATCCTAAAGAACCTGTGAAGGATCCTATGATTGTTCCTCCTAGTTCTCAACCTATTTCAAATAAATCAAAATGTAATCGATCTACCAATGAACATTGTAAGAAGTGTCATGGTCATGCTAAAGCTCATAATTCTATTCTTCAACGATCTCTACCTTCTTAGGATAAATCTATGCATGATGTGTTATAAGAATTTGTTACTAATGATGATGTTAAGATGCATGATTATGATGATTCTATTCGTATCTTAGATCCTATTTTGATCTCTTGATGATCCTGATGATGTTAATGATGAATACGAGACTATTGACATTGACATTGATTTACCTAATATGCTTTCATCACAATTAACTCTTACACCTAGGATTGAACATTGTGATTCTCAAGAGGATCCTTGTTTGGAACTGGCTATCATTCCTACTATGTTGGATACAGTCCCTCTTGCGAGTTACCCACCTTCCCTAAATGATATATAATGAGATGGGGAGAGTAGGTGACATGCTTGATTGGCTTGTCCTTCGTGGTAGCTTTTTTGTGTGTTTTCCTGCTTTACTGTGCTTCTCCCATAATGCGTTTGCTAAATTTTATTAGATTCTTTTATACGATCCTTGTTACTCTGTTGGTACAAGGTGATAAAGGAATCAAAACTATTGTTCCAATTCCTCTACATGTAACTCTATTCTTCTATTCGTTGTTTCACATTATTTTGTACTTGTGCTATTGTTCATAAATGTTTCCTTGTGTAATATGCTTGGATTCGAGACATGGTAGCACTAATTATTTTTGGTCTCCATGTCATGGTTTGAAAAGATTCTCCTTCATATATCTTATGTCATCTTTCCTCCTTTGTAATTGTAGTTCTACTTTCTTTGGGGAATGATGTCAATTCATTTGCAATAATATCATATATATATATATATATATATATATATATATATATATATATATATATATATATATATATATATATATATATATATATATATATATATATATTAGCTTATGATCATACTGACCCCACTATGGGTGGATCACTTCTATGTTCTCTGTATGTTTCTATGATATTTCCCTTGATTTGTCTTCATCTGGGGGCATCTCAATGTGGAAATGTAATCAGTGGAGTTGTTTATGTTTCTATTAAAGCCATTGCTCCTGTTAAAGTGTTAGCAATGACTTTAACATGGGGGCATACGCTCTTCTCACCTATTGCACACACACACTTTTTGATATGCACATATTTTTAAAGATACTTTTCTCCCTTTTTGGATTAGTGACTAATCCTTAAAGCTTGATTTATATTTTAGGATCTCTTGATCCCTCCAGTTTCAAAATACATATATTTTGATCCCTTAAGGTCAGAGGTGTCCTTAAGACTGGATCTCTATTTTTTTTGGTTTTATTCTCATGGAATAAAATATTCCTAAAGGTGAATCCTTGATCGGTTGACTAGTGAGTAGCCACATTCACTAGGCGGTTCAATTCCATCTTTCCAGTTGCACTGTTTCCTTGTGTGGTTCACAATGCAACATAAGTTCTCATTGGGTGAGGTAATCACACCCTCTTTATCTCTCTAGAGATGTCTCTCTTATTATGATCAGGGAGTTGATGGAGACTTGAGTCCTTGGGGGCTTGAGGTTTCTCTTTGTCCCTTGGATTGCGATAAGATTATCTTTTCATTCTGATCTCCTTTACCAAGAGTTTGCATTGAGTCCATACTCTTACTAAAGTGGGGGCTGAATATATCATCTTAAAATGGAAGCCCTGGCGTGATAAGAGCATTTAGCCCTCTGAGTAAGTGGTTTGGGGTCATGTTAAGCACCTTGATCAGGTCTTTTCATGTATTTGGTTTTTCCCCCCATTTTACTTCCCTCTGCACCTATTTTACACTTCCTGTCTGCATTTCCTAGCATTCTGGGTTGAGGTCCTAAGGTCTTTGACCTCAAGGTCAAAGTTGACCTTGAGGGTCAAAGTTGACCTCAACTCTGACCTAGGTCAGGGTCGACCTCGACCCTGACCTAGGGCAGAGTTGACCTTGTCCTTGACCCATAGTTCAAATTTCAAGTTTTTCTAATTTTTTGGTATCAGGTTTGAGAAAGATTCTTTTTCCTGCCTCCAGGTCAGCCATTTAGGGTTTCAAAATAATAAATCCTTAAATTATATTTAATATGGATCCATTTCTAGGGGTTAAGGTTAATTGGGATTTTATTCCCCAATGTCAGCCTTCTCTAGAGGTTTGTGCCCTAGTTCACTATAAAAAGAGGCCTTCCTTTGTCATTTTCACATCCACAATCAAGCAATCGACATCCATTCTCACCAAGAATTCAAGAAAGCCTTCAAACATTCAAGTGTTTAAGCATTCATCAAGGAGATCCATTGCTAGCTATTGAAGGATTCAATCTCTTTGGAGTCCCCTTGAAGATCCATCCTTCTACATTCATCCAAGCCTCCTCATATGCAAAGATCCATTCAAGATTGGTGTTGAAGATCTAATTCCATTGATTTGAGACATCCTACATTCATTCTACATCCATTGGAGCATTCCTACTTATGGATTTGAGGATTCAAATCCTCTACAAGGATTTCAACATAAGCAAGGTGAATTGTTTCATTTTCTTTGTTTATGCACATTAGATTTCAATTCAATTACAAGGTTAATTCCTAAATTGGGGTTTGACCAAGGCAAGCCCCCCATATGAACAACAAAGCCCTCTTTTTCCTATAGGTGCACGTGTGGAACTTCAGATCTGAGATTAGATTTGGATACCCTTTTCAGCAAACTTTTGAGATCTACAAACTTTTGAGATCTGCAAACAAAGTCAAAGTCAACCTTCAGAATAAGAATGTAACCTTTGACCTTTTATGAGGGTCAAAAACTACTTGTCAGAAAGATAAATTTTTTTCAATTTTCTTCATCTCAGCATTTCCAATCCGAAATAGGTTGCAAAATTGCCCTTAAACTACACATAGACATCAGAAATTGGCATTTTCCAGATTTTCCCTATTTTGAGGTTAGTATTTGCATTTTAATTATTTTAGATTTCAAGCACAATTCCATTATAGGGAAATATAAGGTTTTCTTCCTCTTTCATATTCTCCATAGATTGATTCGATTGTGCATTAACCTTTTGGTTGATCAATTTCGATCTCTCCTTTGAGAATTTGGATTTAGAAGTGGATCTCATATTTCCCCCATGCATACATTATAGGGTGAGCACTATTTCACCTTATTCAAAAATATTGTTGAATGAATTAATAAATTTGAAAGCTACACTACACTTCAATCCTCTTGGATAGAATGGAAGGATGGATTTAGAGGAGTTGAGGTATTGGATAACTAAAATAGAAAAGTATTTTTAATATGAAAATATTTCAGAAGAAAAGAAGGTAAAAATTGCAAGTCCAAAAGTGAAAATTCATGCATCCTTATGGTGGGATCATCTACAATTGGATAGAAAGAGAATTGGAAAAGAAAAAATCAAGCTATGTAACGAGACAGTGAATAAATTGAAAGGTGAGTTAACTTTTAATTATCAGATTAATCTATTTAGGAGAATGCAAACTTTGAGGTAGAAATATAGCTTAGTAAAAGATTATACTAAAGAATTATATAGATTAGACATTAGATCTAGGCATGTTGAGGATGAGGTTGAAAGAAATGCTAGATACCTGAATCAGTTTAGTTAAGTTGTAAAGTATTGAAGAAGATTATCAGTTTTCCCTAAAAGCTAAGGAGAAATTGAACAAAAGACATGAAAAAAGGAAAATATGAAGAGGGGGTATATTCCCTAGTGGAAGAGGTAGGCCTTATCGATAAAATAGTAGATCTGATCAATACAAAACAAATCAGGATAAAGGCAAGACCGAGTGGAAAGGTCAAAGTCTTCTGGTTGAAGAGGCAGTAACTACTGATGTGTCTATAGAAGAGGTGGATTTTTAGGAACTTGTTACAATTATGGAGGAGGACATAGGTCAATTGAGTGTCCTTGTGCAAGGAAGAAATTTAGGAGTAGTAGAAATGTATTGGTGCAAGAAGACTCACTAAATGAACTAGAGAAGGAAAGTAACTTGATGGTCATAAGAGAATTATGGAGTGAAAGTAATAAGGAAGATCTGGTAAGGAAAAATTTATTGAAGACCACATACAAAGTTTATGATAAAGCATGGAAGGTATTAATTGATAGTGGAAGCTCAAAGAATCTAGCATGTGAGGAAATGGTTGCAAAGTTGCAGTTGGAAAGGTTAAAACAACTGGAACCCTATCAAATTTTATGGATCAAGGATGAGAATACACTATTTGTAAGTGAACAATGCTATGTGAATTTGAAGATTGGAAAGTAATATGATAAGGTGTTGTGTGATATTATGCCTATGGATTGTTGTCATATTTTGTTGGGTAGACCTTGTTTTAATACGATAGACATGCTATATATGATGTCAAATTGCATAAATATACTCTTTGTGCTGATGGGAGAAGACAAATCTTGTTATCTTTGATTGAATTATTTGTTGGTAATGTTTGTACATCTATGAAATTTTGTTTTATGGAAGGAGGAAAGTTTTTTAAGGATTTCAAGAAGAATGATGTATGTTTTGTTGTGATTCCCAACAAACCGAGTAAGAAAATAGTGGATAGTATCCATAAAGTGGTATATAAACTACTTACCAAGTATAAAGAGATCATTTCTAATAATGTACTTGATAGTTTACCACCAAAAAGAAGCATTGATCACTATATGGATATGATTCCTAGAGATAGTTTACTAAATAAAGCACCACATCGGTTGACAACTACCGAGAATGAGGAACTTAAACAACAATTCCAAGAGTTTTTGTAGAAAGGTATGATTTGAGAAAGTTTAAGTCCATGTACAATACCACCTATATTAGCACCTAAGAAGAATGGAGAGTGGTGAATGTGTACTGATTACAGAGAAATAAATAATATAACAGTCAAATATCATTTTCCTATACCAAGAATGGATGACATAATGGATAGTTTGAGTGGAGAAAAGTATTTAACTAAAATTGATTTGAAGAGTGGATATCATCAGATCAAAATCATATAAGGTGATGATGGGAAGACTTATTTCAAGAAAAGAGAACATTTGTATCAATGGTTAGTTATGCCTTTTGGTTTAACTAATGCACCGAGTATGTATATGAGATTGATGAATGAGGTTTTGAAGAAATTCTTGGGTAAATTTGTGATTGCAAACTTGGAAGATATTTAGTAAGATCAAAGAATAACATTTTTTGCACATTAAATAGGTATTGTAAATAATAAAAGAAGAAAATTTGTGATTAATCTGAATAAGGTTGAAGCTATTTTGAATTAGCCTACACCTGAAAATGCTAGTGACGTAGGATCATTTCATGGTTTGGAAAGTTTTTACCAAAAGTTCATTTGAAATTTTAGTTGAATTTATAATACTATGAATACAACTATGATATGAGATAAAAGACAATTCAAGTGGACATATGGAGCTAGTAAATGTTTTGAGATATTGAAGAAAAAGGTTCCTGAATTGTCTGTGTTAGCTTTACCGGATTTTAGTAAGGTATTTCAAGTTGAATGTGATGCAAGTGGTAGTGGAATAGGAGCTATTTCGAGTTAAGAAGGTAAATTTTTTTCTTTCTTCAGTGAGAAATTGAATGATGCCAAAAGGAAATATTTTGTGTATGATCAAGAGTTCTATGTCATTGTTCAAGCTCTAAAGAAATGGAGACATTATTTAATACCAACTGAATTTGTGTTGTATACTGGTGATAAGGCTTTACAATATTTTCGTAGTCAAAATAAATTAAATCAGAGACATATAAAATGGGTTGAGTATTTGTAGAGTTATACATTTGTGATAAAACATAAGAGCGGAATCACTAACTGAGTTGTTGATACATTGAGTAGAATAAGATCTTTGATGATTGAAATGAGAATTGAAATTTTGGTTTTGATGACATGAAATATTTGTATGAAATTGACCCTAATTTTTTTGAGCCTTGGAGAAAGAGAAGAGCACCTATTAAAGATCAATCGAGTACTAAATGGGAAGACTAACTCATTCAAGAAGGTATGTTTTTTAAATGTATTTAGTTGTGTATACTGAGAGGATTAATGCCAAATAATTTTGTTGGAAAAATGGTCAGCATTCCCCTTGGGATTTGTGACATGGTTTAATAGCCTCCTGTGTCTTCTATAAGTCTAGTGGTTGTATTGGGCATTAATAGGTCGATCTTTTGGTGCAATGGTAACCACTGCTTGTAACAAGTGGTATCAGAGCTTGGTCACAGGTTCGAATCCCCTTGGGTAATGCTGAGGGGGAGATTGTTGGAAAAATGGTCAGGACTCCCCTTGGGATTCATGACATGGTTTAATAGCCTCCTGTGTCTTCTATAAGTCTAGTGGTTGTATTGGGCATTAACATGTCGATCTTTTGGTGCAACGGCAAGCACTACTTGTAACAAATTTGATAAAGGAGAAACATAGTAGTGGTTTGGCTAGACATTTTGGCATTGATTAAACATTGAATTTTCTTAAGGAGAGATACTTTTGGCAACAAATGTAAAATGATGTTCATAAATTTATGATAATTTGTGGATTTTGTCAACTTTCAAAGGGGGTAAGTTAGAATAATGGATTGCATTAACTGATTTATTTTCCTAATAAACCTTGGATTGATATGAGTATGGATTTTGTTCTTGGATTACCAAGGGAAACAAGAGGAAATGATTCTATATTTGCTATTGGGAATAGATTTTCTAAAATGGCACATTTTAGAACCTGTAGAAAAACATCAGATGTAATGCATCTATTGTTGGGATAGGAAAGATATTGTATTGAGAGGGGAGGGGTGAATCATTACCCTCAAAAAATTTCTTAATTGACAATCTACAATGGTAGTGCTTAACTAACCGGCCGAGTCCATTGTTTGCAACATTCATTCAAATAACTTGCAAATATAAAATGCATGTAACTAAAACATTAAAACATTCATGAAAATACTAACCCATGACTTAAGTATTTTGGTTACGCGGAAAACCTTCTTAGAAGGTAAAAACAATGGTGGGGATGACACCCTCAAATTATTCACTACTGTAGTAAATAAAGTATTTCGGTTAAGACTACAATTGTGATCACTTCTGGTGATCTTAACGTGTGAGGAGTAACATAAGATCAATTAGATCTACCTTGTTAAAGGATTTTAGCAACAACAAATAAGTGTGCACTCTATTAAAATATTTACAAAATACTATTAAGTCTACTCTATCAAGAGATTTACAAGCCTAATATAATGGTTAAATTGATAATAGTCAATATCTATAAATGACAACTTGTTCTTGTCTCAATCGGATCTATGAAATACTAAGTACATCTCATCTTGATGTGTAGAATATTACACTCAGTCCTTCTTAGTAGCCTTGTATGTTTTTGATAAACTAAATATTGTCTTTGATAACTGTTCATTCGTGTAAACCCTTATCTAATTAGTGATGTCCTATATGTAGAAATTGTTCATGATTTCCTTGTCATGTACATGTCAAAATGACATCTTTTACAATTATATAGAAAACTGATTTGACCTAATTAGGTTTACATCTTCTTCAAAAACATAAGATCTATAGTGAACAAAAATAACATAGATCTAACTATTACATAATAATCATCACTACATTAATTTATTACATCCATCATAAATGTGTCTTGATCTTGGAAAAATGTCTATAGATAGGTTTAAACTATTTGCATAGAGATATGTGTCATTGTTGATTACTGTGTCATTTCTCGAACAACTCAGTAAACACTACATTCCTAGTTTGGTGAATTAATTGATGCTCATTGTGTAGAATGCTCAATGTTCGATGACTCAGTGCTTGGTAAACACTGATGCTCAGTAAACATGCTTGGTTAAACCTGTGTTCTTTTATTTGTAGGTTCTTCCTTGTAACTTCTTGGTATGAAGGCTTTATAAGTTCAACCGACTAACATATTTAGCTTCTTATTCCAATCTTTACCGACTTAAATAGCTTAGATTACCCATTGATCTTATTTGATACTAATGACAATAGTTAATGCTCAAATCAAGATAACAATCTCCCCCTTTGGCATTAGTATCAAAACCATAATGTATATATTCTGAATACACTTAAAAAATGTTCTAACTGCATATGAGTACACAATATACATTCAGCAAAATTTACTAACTTCTATACTAACTTCTCCTCTGTGCATGCTCTCGATATATAGTGATGTACATAGGCATATACATGAGTTCCCCCTTTTTTAAATTAATGCCAAAACAAAAAATGTACTTACAACTTGTCAAATATGTGCTGGTGGGTTTTCTATAATGAAGCTAAGTTTTTCCATTCCTCTTTCAAGTTGTCAAGAGAAATGTACTCAAGACCAACTTGTGCATGTATGTCAAAAATGTTTTCTAAAACTGAAATATCAGGGGTGGCTACTAATACCTTAGCCTTTTCAATATGTCGATCCATGATCTTAAAGTGGGGAAGCAACTCATCTTGCAACTTGGTGACTTGGTCACTTATGATGTCTGCTTGCTTCCTTAAGTCTTCTCTCAACCACCTCAATTCTTGTACATTAAGTAAATGCTTATGAAAAGCATTAGGCTCGGTTAGAGATGTGTTTTCACTGGCCAAAATTTCTGCATCTAGCCTCTTTATTCTCTCATTGGCCTCAATGGTGAAGGTATCCATAGTGCATAAATTAAATAAAGCATTTATTATTTTTTGAGTAATAGATTCTAACTCGGTTATTTCCTCAAAAAGTTTTACTTTGTTTATAGCCACGTCTTGGCTGATTTTCTCTGTAAGTTTTTGTTGGATTTTATCTTCTTCCCTTTCTTCAATCTATTTCTCCACATCTATATCAGGGGCATTGATTAGGTTTGTAAGAGATGCAATTTGGTCTAGAATTTTAGTATCCTCATTTATTATTACATCAGGAACAACATGCTGAAGGATGTCTCTTACATATTCTACGATTTGTTTTCTCTTGCTCTCTTTTCTTAGCTTTTCTTTTGTTTCCTTCCTTGTGCACAATTAACCATATTTCCTCATCTTCTTAGGGTCCAAAGTCCTTGGGTCACATTTAAAAATCTCAATTATTTCATCCAAAGTGACTTCCCATTTGCCATGTTTCTTCCTCTTCTTCTTGGTCTCTTGTGGAGATGTCTTGACAAAAGGTACTAGAGCTTTTACTTCTATATTTGTCTTATCTTTCTTGATTGACACATTATCATCCATTTTCTACTGCCTGGTGACCTGAGTCTCAGTTGATTGATTAGGGGCCTCTAATGTATTGTCAGTGGTGATTTTATTAGTAGTGTTTGCTCAATTAGGATCTTCCACTTCTTGAGTTTTAGCCTATTTTTCCTTAGGCTCATTTGACTCAGTTGTACCTTGTGTACTTGTCCCTTTCTCCCTTGTTATGTCCTTTTTCTACTTTGGGGTTGAGCCTTTAGGTTCAATTGGAGAAAAAATCTCAAATTATTGAACTAAAATTGGAAGGTCACCCAGTATAGTGCTTGTTGCTAGCTCAATGGGGGCTTATTCATCTATTTGTTCTCTAGCAATGGTGAGTCCTCATCATCTTTTATATCATTAGGATCAAAATTAGTGATGTCTTCAATAAGAACATCATTTGTACCTATGATAATAAATTTCTGAGGTGGATCCTGGTACACTTATTGATAGCTAGATGTATACAAGTCAATGACAATGGTAGTATTAGGCACCTTGGTGTCTGATCACTCTATAGGATCCTTTGTGGCTAGATCTACATCATTAGAAAGGATGGCTTTGCCTTTTCTATTACTCTTCCTCTTGTGCATTACAACCAATGCCATCTTGTCAGCTTTAGCTCAGGCTTGGAGAATAGAAGTCTATAACAGCTAACTATTCTCATCAACTTCCACCAAATTTCCATCAAGTATCTGTAATTCTCTACTTTTGACCAAAATCCTCTTAGAGTACTACTTCATCAACACTTCAATTTCGGGGACTATGAATGTTGGCATTGCCAATATTAAGGAATGTTCCCTCATTTTATTCTCACTGCTTAGAGCATAAGCCCATCTAGCTGATAGCTTATCATATAAAATTTTAGGTACATATTTGGAAAATTCTATCGGTACCTTTTTGAATTTTATCATTATTTGAATTATTGCCTCATCTATCTTAGTCTGGTCATCGGTTGTCATCAGTACAAACTGACTAAACTATGGGGTAATGAGGCCTCCAATGTCTATTATTATTTTTGCTAGCTCATCAATTGATGTTTCTTTATTCACAACTACCTTAAATTGATCTATGTCATCTTCTTCATCATCATCAACATCATCTTTACTTCTTATTAGTTTTCTTCTCTTCTTTGGTGCCTCAGAGGTAGCTTTAGTAACTCTCTTCTTCTGATAGGTCTTGGTTATTGCAGTCCTTGAAATCTTAACAACTCCTTTCTTTGGTGGTGGTGAAGCTGTAGTGGTAGATCTTGTTCAGGCTCTAGTTTGAACTTTTGCCTGCTTCTTCTTTAGAGTGGGCTCAATCTGTGTAGATTATGCATCTTTATCAGACTTGATTTCCTCTTCATCATATATGCAGTGTCAGATAGAAGTAACTAACCTTTAGTTTCTTCCTAAACTAGAATTTCCTTAGATGCCTCATCATCAACTACAACTTTTCCAATCCTTTTTACCAATTTATCCATCATTTTTCTTGACTTCTTTGTACCTTTCACAATAACTAAATCTATTTTTATTCTTTGTTTTCCTTCCTCATAGGTTCCAAACCTTGAATATTTTAGATCCTTAGCCTCTACAAGTAAAGCCTTAATTGACCTTGATGCCTGGTCAATATAAATCTCATAACCCATTGGGGCTAATGATTTTGTTCTTGGTTCTACTACTTTGATAAGGGTATGGTCGGTATTAACTAGGAAACATATGTCATGTTCATACTTCTCGACCAATTGACTTGGTATCTTACTTCTAGAATTCATTCTTTCTTTGAATTGTTCAAATTAAATATCTAGTATACTCACAAAATTTCACCCTAACTTTGTATCAAAATATTTATTTGTAGAGTCAGTGGCTTGTCGGTAGTCCAATCAACATTACCGATTGAAGGGAAAAATTTTTGCACATAAAAGAATATGCAGCATAGAAATGATCCAAACTCACATGTATTTGATTTTACTGATCGAATTATTTTCATGTTTTCTTCAACTTGTTTGAACAACTCGGTGAGGTCCAGCTGAAATCCCTTTTTATCCATCTTATATGCAATATCTACCACTCCACATGGTTCACTATTAGGTCTACTCGATTGAAAAATTTTGTACCCAATAACATATGTACCGAGCCTAGTTTTGGGATCAATGATAGTGTTAACTTTCATTCCTCTTCCATCCCATTCAGCTCTAGTAGCTTTTTCTATGTCGGTTCTTGGTGCACTCCTTAGTGCTTTAAATTTGTCAGTAGTAGGGTAACCTATTACTGTGTGTATGATATCCTTCTTAATTTTCATGGGCTCATCTAGCCATAGTTTTCCATCATGAAAAATGTCTCAAAACAATTTTGATCCATTTGTTCCTTAATACTTTTGGGAAATGTAGGGCATTAATCAAACCCTTGAATCTCAAATGCTTCTGACCATCCTTCAATTTCCCATCGACACTTAGCTCTTGAAATGTGGAAATGAGCTCAAAATCACCAATTTTATGGTGAATATAGGTGCATATGTCTTCAACTACAAAACCCTAGGCAGTATGCTTGAAAATGCTCCATTTTTATCAATCTAGAAAGCAACTTCAAGGTGAAGTTTGTACCTCAGCTCATCACATGTAGCAGAAATGATTAGCCTAATGTCCTCCTTAGCTACATTCTTAAATTTTTTAACTTTTGATGCATACACCATTGTTCTTCAATTTAGGGCTTCATGAAAATATTAAAGAAACAAATCAATGATGATATAACTTACTCGTAACAAGGATGATTCTTCTCAAAATCCTTCAAATCTTTGTTCAATCGCTCTGAAAATCCTTCGCTCAAATTTTCTCTAAAAACTCTTAGTTCTTCATGATCATAGTGTAAAAAATAAGCTAAGTCCTTCCTGTATTTATAGTAGTTTTCAAATTCCTGCTCAAACCTTTTACAATAAATGTTTGACCTAACACGGCTAAAAAAAATAGTCACACTTGTTGTATACTTTGAAATGTCATAAGCTCTTTTAACACATGAAATTCTACTCGGTTAATACTGGCACTCGATTAACCTTGCTAATAGTTACTGACAAGTAAATTCTTTCTTGGTCTAGCATATATCAACTATAAACACTTAAAGCTCAAAATATATGAAACCGTGGTGCATCTTAATTCATGCAGATTTGGTATGTGTACATTTGATATAAGGAACTGCATGGTAGATATAATTATTTAGAGTTAACAATTCCATACATACCTTTTTTGACTTAAGTGGAGGTGACATTATCACCCAATCCAATGGATGAGGTGTCTTTGACTACATTTCTTGACTCTACATTATCACCTAATTCTTTTCTCCACATAGTGATTCTTATCCTCGTGATATCTTCAATTATATTTTCATTCTCGTAAGTTTGTGTTTTTGGTGCTTGGTCTTTGCAGTCTTTACTTAAGTGACAAACCTTGTGACAATATAAACATGCCATACTAGAGTTTGTCTAGTAGCGAGATCTTCCTCTCTAGTTCTTTCTCATGCAGTTCGATGCAATGTGTCCATATCTTCCACATGTTGTACAACTAACCCATGTGTTGTAATCCCAAGTATGACCATTACCTTGTGTCCTTGGTTGATAGGTCTTATTTTTTCCTTTCAGTGTTTAGACTTTCTTCATCTTTGTTCTGCATTCTTGTGATGTATGTCCATGCATGTTGCAAGTATGACAATGTTTCTCCATATAGGGTTTTTAAGGAGTCCTATTTAACTTAGATCTACACTCATGTTCCTCAGGTCCATACTTCTTACAACTATAGCAATAACTATTAAACTTAGGAGTGGTTTTAGGATTACATTTAGCTTTACTACTTCAAACATTTGATGTGTGGCCTAGTTTACCATAATGATAGCATGAAAGTTTCTTAGATATTTGACTCTTGTAGGTATTCATATGTTCAGCTTGCTTAGATCATTCTCCTTGCTCAGTATAGTCTAATCCAGTAGTACTTCCAAGTCCTCTTTGATTGATAAAAAAATCATCAATTTTCTTGGAACTGTCTTTAGTTTTCTTAATTATTTCATTATGTTGTTGCTTCATCTTCACTTCATTTTTCAGTCTCTCATTTCCTTCTTTGAGTTCACCAATGTATTCAAGTTTCCTTGTAAGTTCACTATTCACTCGGTTGACTTCTTGACTTATAGTAACCATTTGATTAGAGATTTCAAAGTGATGCTCAGTAAGTCTTAGTATCTCAGATTCTTTCTCTTGTGGTTTCAAAGTCATTTGTCTTATGTCTTCAACAACCAAATTTCTCTCAACTTTTTCTTTCCTAGCATTGTTCATGGCATCAATCATTCTTACCATTTGTCTTTCTTGTCCAATCTGAAAAGATTTAACTTGTTCAGTAAGATGTGAATTCTTTTTAGATAAATAAAAAATTGATCCTTTAGGTATGTCAGATATACTTCCTGATCTAGATCCGGTGTTCTCAAATGGATCATCAATATCTTCTTCATGATAATCAGTTTCATTGTACCAAATAGCCATATCTTTTCTCTAAATCAGTAACTTCTTCAATTCATCCCTTACTTTCTTGTATCATTTAGTGAAGATTTATATTTGAATATTTTGATTTTCAATTGTCTTGTCCAACTTATATCTTTCCATCCTAAAATCTTTCCTTTTCAGTGATTAAACTTCCAAATAAGAGAACTAGCACTGATACCAATTGTTGGAATAGAAAAGATATAGTACTGAGAGGGGAGGGGTGAATCATTATCCTCAAAAACTTTCTTAATTCACAATCTACATTGGTAGTGCTTAACTAACTGACTGAGTCCATTTTTTGCAACATCAATTCAAATAACTTGTCAATATAAAATGCATTTAAAAAAACAATAAAAAATTTAGGAAAATAGTATCCCATGACTCAAGTATTTTGGTTACGCAGAAACCCTTGTTAGAAGATAAAAACTTCCCTGGGGATGACACCCACAAATTCTTCACTAGTGTAGTAAATAAAGTATGCCAATTAAGGCTACAATTGTGATCACTTCTGGTGATCTTACCCTGTAAGGAGTAATACAATATTGATTAGATCTACCTTGTGAAAGGAGTAACATAATATTGATTAGATCTACCAAATAAATGTGTAGTCTATTAGGAGATTTACAAAAGACTATTAAGTTTACTCTATCCAGAGATTTACAATCCTTCTACAATGGTTAAATTGATAAGTGTAAATATATATAAATGACAACTTGTTCTTCTCTGAACTAGATCTATGAAATATTAAATAGATTTCACCTTGATGTGTATAATATTACTCTCTATCCTGCTTTATAGTCTTGTATGTTTTTGATAAAATGAATAATGTATCTAATAACGGTTCATTCGTGTAAACCCTTGTTTGATTACTGATGTCATGTATGAGGCTACTGCTTCATGATCTCCTTGTCATGTACATTTCAAAATGACATCTCTTACAATTATATAGAAAATTGCTTTGACCTAATTAGGTTTACATCATCTTAGAAAACCTAAGATCTATGTTTTACAAAATTAACCTAGATCTAAATATTACATAGGAATCATCACAACATTAAATTGTTACATCCATCATAAATGTTTCTCGATCTTGGTAAAATGTTTGTAGATCCATGTAAACCATTTGCATAGAGATATGTGTCATTTTTTATTACTATGCCATTTCCTCAACAGCTTGGTAAATATTGTATTCCAAGTTCGGTGAATTAACTAATGCTCAGTGTGTAGAATACTCTATGTTCTCTGACTTGGTGCTCGGTAGATGCTAATGCTTGGTAAACATGGTCGGTTAAACCTTTGTTCTTTTAGTTGTAGGTTCTTCCTTGTAACTTCTCGGTATGAAGGATTTATAAGTTCAATTGACTAACTTGTTTAGCTCCTTATTCCAATCTTTACCGACTTGAATAGCTTAATTTAGAGACTGATCTTGTTAGATACTAATGACAACACTTAATTCTCAAATAGAGATAAAATATAACAAATATTTTCTTTAAGGAGATTGTCAGATTGCATGGATTACCGAGGCATATCATCTCTGACTGAGACAATAAGTTTGTTGGTTATCTTTGGAAGACTCTATGGAAATATTTGGGTACCGAGTTGAAGTATAGTTCTACATTTCATCCTTAGACAGATGGATAGGAAGAAGTTGAAAATAGAAGTTTGGGTAATCTGTTAAAATTCTTAGTTGTAGACAAACTGATTAATTGAGATTCTATGTTGGCACAAGAAGAGTTTGCATACAATAATTCAGTAAATAGGACTATTCAGAAAACAACTTTTGAGATTGTCAATGGAACACAACTAAGAGGATTATCAAATTTAAATAACATTACAGGAGAAGAGAAGAAAAGTGATGAGTGAAGTGATGAAGGAGAATAAATTTTTGAGCCCATGAAGACATTGCATGAGCAAGTGAAACATAAGTTGGAATGTAGTAATAAAAAACACAAAGACAAAATAGAGAGATCAAGAAGATAAAAGACTTTTGCAATTGGGGATGAAGTAATGGTTCTGTTATACACTAAGTTTGCACCCTTGTTTCAAGCTCTCTTGGTCTTGATAACCTATTATAACATGGGAATCATCTCCAGGTGTGGGACCTATGCTAACTAAGATGAGACCTCTAGATTCTAGGCTGGTTCCTCTTGGATAATCACCCAAATTTGCTTCTTGACATGAAAGTAAACTCTTGATGGAAAGGGATAGAAGGAATGCTGAAAGGGAAATGACTAAAGAAAACTACCTACTAGGTGATACACCGAAATGACACTTTGAATCACAGTATAGAGGATGACACCAATGCATAAACTTAAGTCTAGGAGATCACAACTCTTTGAATAGGCTTGCATCAATATTTCATAGAAGAGTCCACAATAGAAAAAGGCTATTCATGGAATGAGCAAATTTCACAAACAATAGCATTCCTAAGAATTTAGACATAATCTATAACCTTCAAACAAACATTCACCTCTGCAATTGGGTATAGGAATGAGATAGACTATCAAGGGGTTGAAGTATACCCACAAGAGCATTCAAATCAAACCACCCACAAGAATACACATAAATTGCAGAAAGAGAGAGGGATCAGGAACCCTAAGATATCATTGAAAACATACATATACTTTAATTCAATAAGAGAGGATTCAGATAAGGAAGCATAGGGACAGATAAGATGCCACAAAATACCTCTGCAATATCTAAATCATCAATGAAAGATTACAGAATGTAGAAAACCAGAGGGCAGGAAAAATGCCACAGATAGCTTTCTAAGAAAGAGACTTTATTCTTCACAAAATGTGAACTCTGAGCTCTAAAAAGCTCCAAAAATTAATATATACATCTCCTTTTTGTACATAGGAAGGAGTCAAAACCTAACTAGGGTTACATGGATTTTTGTTAGAATAATAGCCAACCCTAACTCTATCAAGTCTGATCATAAATGTATCTCTGAAATATCATAGCTGATCAGATATTTTGTTTGCATGCCCATCTCTGTATTGGATTTGCCTACAGACAAGCAACCTTGATTCATCAACCTCTGGCACAAACTTGATGTTGCGGTACCCCAGGAAGCAAGAAATGACCCATGACGGCTACTCAGACTTTCTCCATCATCTTCCCAACTGCAATTGTCCTAGAAACATAAAATCACCAGCTACCTCTGACACTCGCGGCCTGTTGAATCAAATGCTAGCAAAAAACCTTCTCAAAAATATTTAATTTTGAATAACAATGGCTAGCCGGTCAATTTAAAATGTGGTCATTGATATCTATCATTTCCCGGTAGATGAACAACCCAGATTATCTTTGAAATAGTCACAAACCCATTTGAAAAGTCCTTAGCCAGATCAGCATATCGCAACCAATGGGAAATGAACATGTTAGCATATTTGTCAATTTGGACCCACCTTGTCCTTCACTTCCTTTAGTCACTCGATGAATATATGACTGAAAGCATTTTTCGAAGTCGTGAAACACTTTTTATAACCATGGTCTGGTCAAGCAACTATGCGAACACTGTAGTCATGGAATTTCTAAATCTTTTAGCTAACCCTAGTTACATCTTATGAATAAGAGAAAAGCCTTTAGTCATCGAGTCACCAAATCATTTGGAGCATTGATATCTTATTACATGAATAAGTGACCAAGAGGAAATTTGTTGGAACCGCCAAAGACTTTGTTAACCCTAGGCCCATTGCCACATGTCATTCTTTCATTCACTCTATTTTCTTTATCAGCAAACACCTTGGAAAGCTTTCTCACAACGGACCCACTCGGAACCTTGATTCTCATCTAACGACAGGCACATGATCTCATAGCCTCAAAAGATCCCTTCCGCTCATGTGCCAGCTGTTGATCACTTAAAACTGCCACCTTGCTTAAAATACTCAGTCCCACTGAAGTCTTCACCATCACCCAACACCTAATAAGATGCAAGCACATCAGTAATACACGACACTGGACCCACTGACACATCTCTATATTTTAGCCAATCACAAACCGGCATGTCACCCTAACCCGGCATTGGACCCACCTAGCAAATGAAGCGCTACATGAAATGAAGATCAACAGTCAGTGTAAGATCTCATCTGTCAGAAGAACTCCATGAGATCAAGTGCTAGCCATTGGATGTTCATTTCTGGGACCCCTGCATACCAAGACCACCAAACATCTGGTGATTATGCGACTAAAGAAAGAATTATACCATTCGCTGGGTCACTAACTGTTAAGCGATAACTACCAAATACTGAGATATTACGCGAACAACATATTTGCTAAATCGGGGAAAGGATTGGTGACCCCGGATAACTTTGAGTGATTGCCTAACTAAAGGTAATTTTCCAAGTCACGGAGTGAAAAGAGCATCTTCCATCTGATTAGGAGATCTCGCAAACAAAGGGTATTCACGTGATTGGGAGAAATAAAAGAATATTCTACGAGGAGTAGGAGATCACGTGACTGAAGGCTTCTAAAGAGCACAAGGGAAATAGAGACCCTTAGTGGCCAAAAAAGGTAATGAAGAATTATAACAAGCCAAAGGGTTTTTAGGGCTTTTGGCTACAATGGCTACTTTTTCAAATTTAAACTTGCACACCAGGGAGTTTTTTGGATAGTTGCAGAGACCAGAAAATGAGGCAGAAAACCATGAAATTTTTTGAGGTGCTTGGTAGGGAAAAAATGTAGACCAAGAAATAAAATTCAACCTGACCAAAATGGAATAAAATAGGAAATTTTTTGGGCAACATTTTGGCGATTTCTGTTCAATGTTAGCCTGCTAGACATGGAAACCAGTGGTCTTTGAGCAATCCATTGGGCATGGGGTCAATCCCTGAGCACAAAAATTTTTGACAGAGAGACAAACTGGAACTGAGGAGTAAAAAACTATGCACGAGCACTTTTTGAAAAGAAGGAAACTAACCTAGGAAAACTGGAAGAAAGCAGGGGAAAAAATAATTACAAACATTTACATAGATGGATTAACCTCAAAGTAGGGCTTCAAGTGGAAATCATTCACCGATATAGGAAAGGCATCTCCTTCAAGAGTTGATAGCTAAAAAGCATTAGATCCCTTGCATTCTGTTATAACAAATGGCCCACCCCAGAGTGAATCAAATTTTATATGTCTGCCAGGCCTTGATCTGAACTCATCCTACTTGAGGACTACATCTCTAACTTTGAAATTTATGGCCCTAGCTCTTTTATCAAAACTCCTCTTTGTCTGATCTTGATGGAACTCCATATCTTTCATGGATTTGTCTCTGAGTTCTTCTAACTCCATTAGTTGAGCATATCTGATTTGTAAGGGATCTCCTTCTTCAAATAGGACATAGTGAGTAGCCAAGTCCAAGGCTGGTAACTTAGTTGAGATGGACAACTTGGCCTCTCTACCATACACTAACACATAAGGAGAATTCTCAATGATCTTCTTTGGGGCAATTCTGTCTAACCACAAGGTAGATTTCAATTTAGTATGCCAATCTCTCTGGTTATCCTGCAAGGTTTTCTTGATTATCCTAATCAAGTTCTTGTTAGTTGATTCTGCTAAACCATTGCCCTGCGGATAATAATTTGAGCTTGTGTTCAAATAAATGCCATTTCTGATTGCCCATTCTAAGACTTTAATGCTTGTGAATGCTAATGCATTATCTGATATTATGGAGTCTGGAGTGCCAGATCTGTGAATTATATCATCATAAAAACTTAAGACATCACTCTCATTTGATTCTTTTAATGCAACTACCTTTGTCCATCTAGTGAAATAGTCTGTTGCAGTGATTATCCACTTGTGGCCTGCACTAGATGGAGGATTGATCATGCCAATAAAATCCATACCCCATTTCATAAAAGGTTTCTCTATCCTGATTGGCTGTAGGGGTAAAGCTACAAGCCTTTCATTTCCTGCAAACATAGCACACTTGATGCATTTTCTCACATGATCATGACTATCCTTAAAGATAGATGGCCAATAGTATCCATCCCTCATGATTTTAAAAGTAGTAGTCCTAGGAGAAAAGTGACCTCCAAAAGGTCCATCATGAAATTCAAATAGGACATCAGCTATCTTTTCTGAATCAATACATCTTAAAAGGACACCATTGTGATCCTTTCTAAAAAGAACCTCATCTATCAGCACAAAAGGAATAGATTGTAACCTATAATATCTTCTCTTTGCTAAATCTAGGCCTATAGGACATTATCCTATTTTTAAGTAATGCATCATGTTAGGAAACCAACCTGATGCCTTGGTCTGTTCATCTATAGAATGCACAACTAGAGACACATCTATTTGTTCTATTTTCTTTGAACTTTCATCCTTTGCCAAATGCTCACAAAGGCATCTTCCTCTAACCAACTTGGTGGTTTGGATATCAATGTCATATTCCATTACCTTGGTAATCCAACCAACTCTCTTTTCATTTAGGTCCTTGGAAAGCAAAAATTCTTTGACACTTGGATGAGTAACCTTCGGGTGTACCTTGTTATGGGTCAATAGATACCTAAACCTTTTAAGGCTCTTCACCACAGCAAGTACATGTTTTTCCACAAAAGAGTATCTTTGTTCATACTCTTCTAAACCTTTGCTAGAGAAAGCAATAGGTTGCTCCAACCCTTCTGAATTTTCTTGAGTCAACATTGCAGATATAGCATCATGACCTCCATAAGCATAAAGGATAAAATCCTTACTAAAGTTTGGGTTTAGGAGAGCAGGAGCTTCTGTCAAGGCTTCTTTGATAGCTTGGAAATTGGCTTTTCCTTCTTTAGTCCAGCTAAAAGTTGAACTCTTCTTTAACATGGTTGTTAAAGGCTTCAATAAATCTGCAATATTAGGCAAGAAACGCCTAACAAAATTAATCTTTCCTATGAAAGATTGGAGACTTTTCTTATGATGTGGCAATGGTAGCTCTAGGATGGCTACAATTCTCTCAGGATCCACTATAATTCCTTCTTTGGACACTACATATCCCAACAATTTTCCCTCATGAACTACAAACACACATTTCTTGGGATTGAGAGATATCCCAAACTCTCTACACCTTTCAAAGATCTTCCTCAAATGTTTGAAATGATCTATTGCATGCTTACAATAGACAATTATGTCATCCAAGTAGACCAGTACAAACCTATACATGAGGCTTTTAAAGGCCATATCCATTGCCTTTTGAAATGTAGCACCTGCATTTGACAAACCAAAGGGCATCTTTTGATATGCCATGGTTCCCCACTTGGTTGTAAATCTAGTCTTGTATTGATCCTCTTCATTGACTAAGATTTGATTGTATCCTGAATAGCCATCCAATAATGAAAATCTCTCAGATCTAGAGACACATTGTAAAATTTGTTCCATAGAGGGTAAGGGATGGTGGTCTTTTAGAGAGGCCCTATTAAGATCCCTGAAGTCAACTCATAACCTCAACTCCCCATTCTTCTTCCTTATAGGAACAAGGTTGGAAACCCAACTAGTATGCTTGATGGGGTAGATGATACTACTTTTTATCAATTTGAGCACTTCTTTATGCATAAGTGGCTCAAGCTTGGGATTAACAAGCCTTTGCTTTTGTCTCATTGGTTTGGCATTAGGCTCTAATTCAATAGTGTGTTGAGCAAGGGCTGGATTAAAACCTTTGAGGTCCTCATATTGCCATGCAAAAACATCACTAAATTCTCTGAACAATTGGGTGCAAGCTTTCTTTTCTGAGTCAGTGTTTACCTTTCCAAATTGTAAACTTTTACTTGGTTCCAACTCTAATTCAACACAATGTTCTTGTTGAACTACCAGGCTAGCCTTATTCTTCTTAACTTGGTCATCCTTGTTGAAGATAGTCTCTAAGGTGACAAGGTCTCTAGGCATCTTATTAGACTTAAGTTGTATCACTTGGTCACCATAGTTTAGTGATAGCCTATCTTGATTATGTTTTGAGAAGACATCTTCTTCAAACAAGAACTACAAAATTTGCTCATCATTGTCAAACACTTGCCAATTAACATTATTATCAGGAATAGAAGGTCTGACAATCACTTTGATATGATGTTGGTCTATTTCTTTTGAAATGCTATTGGGGATGTCATATTGAGATCCAATAGAAGCCAATCTGTCTGCATTTTGATTTAGTTTCCTACGGATAGCAACAATGTTGAAAGCACAAAAATCTTCAATTGCATCCCAAACTCTATGTGTGTATGCTCTCAAAGTATTATTTTTGGTTGCACTTATCCCTCTCACTTGGCTGACTACCAACTCACTGTCACCATAAACTTTCAAGGCCTTAAGCCCTCTTTTTCTAGCCCACTCTAGTCCATTCACAAGGCTTTCATATTCTGCAGTGTTGCTAATGCAGGAGAAACTGAATCTGAAAGCTGTATAGTATCTTTCTCCTTTTGGGGACACTAGCATACCACCACCACTAGAACCATGTCTACTTCTAGCTCCATCAAAAAAAAATTCCCAAACCAGATTGTTCTGACCCTCTGAATCGATGTCTTCCTTGAGAATACATGGCTCTATGGATCCATTCTCTTGTATCAAATAACTTCCCAAACTAGCATCCCAAACTAGCATCCCAAATCACATTCTCTTGGGCTTCAAAAGCATTTTCTAATTCAAGTTCATCTAAGAAAATATCAGGGATACTTTCTATTTTAGTACTTGCTTCTCTGATAGTTGGGAAATCACTATCATCAAATATAGGGTAGCTTGCATTGATGGTATTGGATACATATGGTTCTATATGGTGTGCTGCTAATCATTTTGATTTAATGGTAACCTTGGTACCGTATCTTTTGTGAAAGAGCATGTAGGACCAATCAAAAGAAAGGCAACCTCCTATTTTGGCTGTGAAATCCCTTGATAGACATATGGAAAATAAAGTGGGGAGATCTATGATATATATATATACATATATATATATATATATATATATATATATATATATATATATATATATATATATATATATATATATATATATATATATATATATATATATATATATATATATATATATATATATATATATATATATATATATATATATATATATATATATATATATATATATATATATATATATATATATATATATATATCAAGTAGGATAGAGAAATTTGGACTAGCATGAAGAATTAGACTGGTATCCTTAGCCAATCCTATAGTGTTAACTGAGGATCCATCAAGTTGTGTAACCTTCTTTTGGAGGGGTTCATATTTGAGTCCTAATTGGTCAGCTACTTTTTTGGGCATTACATTGCAAGTAGCTCCACTATCTACCAGACAATTATGTACTAAGGATTTTTCAATAATTAAGGATACAGAAAAGGGAGGTGGTTTTGAGTCCCTACCTTGCATGGTACTACCTTTGGAGTTGCAGCTTGGAGCCTCCTTTTCTCGATTAGTGTTGACCAACACTGGCTTTGTAGCTTCTTCTGTAGGCTAAGGAGTAGTCATTTCAATCATGGCCCTTTTCAAAATCTCAGGTTGTCCTGGAATAGCCAAAGAGTGCCACATAGACATGGTAAAGTTCACCTTCTTCATGTTGTCTACAATGTTGGAAGGTTCCATAGTGTGTAATCTTTGCTGTGCTTTTACTATGATGGGCTCTACTTCTTTGAGAGTCTGGCCCTCTTTGTTTGTAATGGCAAGAGCCTTCTTAAATGTGCTAGGGGCAGCTTGCTGCATTGGCTCTGTAGATGTATTAGCTTTGGTACCAGAGTCTTCCCACTCCATATCTTGAGCTCTTCTCTTTGACCTTGTGTTAGCAGCAATGGAAGGTTCACTAATGACTCCATTAAAGTCTTGCTACTCCCAATTGAAGAGAGTAGTCTCATTATCTTGTGGTTCTTGTTGAGGAACTAATCCCCTGGAAGAAGCCTCTGTTTGAACTTGTGAGACATTTTGAACCATCAGTGCTTGGTTCATCCATCCATTTGAACATGTAGCCTGATTATGAGGGTGATTACAAGGAAAACACCATTCATTGTCCATAGCCATATTGTTCTGACTAGGGACCATAGCCGTAACTAGATTGACAGAATTAAGAGTTGCTGGGTAGTATGGTTGGAATGGTCTTTGATTGAAATTTTGCCTTTGTCCTTGATACCCTCCTTGGTATGGTGGCCTATCTTGCTGATAAGGCTATCCTTGATTCTGATATTGTTGATTGGGACCTTGGCCTTGTGGCTGAAAGGGTGGTCTGATTCCTTTCCCTTGTCTCTTTAGATTTGTGACCCCTTTAGTCAAAGTTTGCAGCAAATTTTCCATTTCTTGCTGACTAGTTTGTTGACTATTCTTGATTTCTTGCAGCTCTTGAGAGAAACTTGTTCCTAGCTCTTGACCACTAGTACTAGCTTGAGGTTCTAATATGGTCGGAATAGGGGTAAATGGGGGTACTTGTGTAGGTGCAATGGGTTGAAGGCTAGGAAAGATGGGCATAGGTGGTCTTCTAGCTATCATACCTACTTGGATCAAATAATTTTCAGCTTTGACATTCATGTCAAAAGCCTAGGGTAAAGAGGTACCACCCATTGATTGAATCATGATAGAGATTTGGCTATTCAAGCTTTGCAAGAAGTATAAGAAAGCATGGTTAGCTAATGGCCTCATAGAGGCTGGAATTCTAGTCCATGTCTTGAGGAATCTACTGTTATAATCTATCATCTATTCTTGAGGGTCTCTTTTAATGGTTTTCAACTATTCAACTAAAGATAAGTTGTTTGATTTATCCTCAAAATGCTTACTTAATGCATTCCCTAATTCATCCCATGAAGTAATGGAACCAACAGTTAAAGTTCTAAACCATTCAAGAGCCTTACCTTTGAGAGAGGCTGCTAATAGCTTGGTGGCCACATCCTCTTGAGTTATATTATGTATGCTACAGATAGTGGTCACATCTCTTATATGCTCAAAAGTTGTAGTTTTTCCTTCACATGTGAAATTAGGTATACTCTTTAGTGCCACCAAGGGCACATCATGATGTTGAGCAAAGGCTAATGGACTTCCTTGGTTGAAAGGTGCAAAAGCAAATTGTCTAGCCATTGTAGGAGCTATGATTTGAAGATTAACAAATATGTGAGTTGTGTTTGATGTTGGATTTGAATCTTCTTCTAGGTCTCTGGTCAGAGATCTTCCTCTTCTCCTGAGATGAAAGGGAAAAGGTCTCCTTTCTGAAGTATTAGGAGGTGTAGACTGTACTCTCCTTGTAGGGGAATTTTCTTTGAGTTGATCTAACTTTTTAACCTCTCCTTAAGGGCAACTCTAAAAATTTGGTAGGCTTTGAACTTCTAGTCTCAATCTTTCTCATAAACTTTGAACAAAGGTAGCCTGAATCTATGAAATTAGTCGAGTCGCCAGATATACTTGATAGAAAAACTTCTAAAAATTTGTATTATGCAGTCAATATATCAGAGATAGCATAACTTGAACATAAATCTAAACTTGTCCCACTGGGCATGCCATAAATGTTATACACTAAGTTTGCACCCTTGTTTCAAGCTCTCTTGGTCTTGATAACCTAGTATAACATGAGAATCATCTCCAGGTGTGGGACCTATGCTAACTGAGATGAGACCTCCAGATTCTAGGCTGGTTCCTCTTGGATAATCACCCAAATTTGCTTCTTGACATGAAAAGTAGACACTTGAGGAAAAGGGATAGAAGGAATGCTGAAAGGGAAATGACTGAAGCAAACTACCTACTAGGTGATACACCGAAATGATGGTTTGAATCATAGTACAGAGGATGAAACCAATGCATAAACTTAAGTCTAGGAGATCACAACTCTATGAATAGGCTTGCATCAATATTTCATAGAAGGGTCAACAACAAAAAAATGTTATTCAGGGAATGAGATAATTTCACAAACAATAGCATTCCTAAGAATTTAGACACAATCTATAACCTGCAAACAAACATTCACCTTTGCAATTGGGTATAGGAATGAGACAGACTGTCAGGGTGTTGAAGTATACCCACAAGAGCATTCAAATCAAACCACCCACAAGAATACACATAAATTACAGAAAGAGAGAGGGATCATGAACCCTAAGATATCACTGAAAACATACATATACTTCAATTCAATAAGAGAGGATTTAGATAAGGAAGCATAGGGATAGAGAAGATGTCACAAAATACCTCTGTAATATCTGAATCATTAATGAAAGATTAAAAAATGTAGAAAGCCAAAGGGTGGGAAAAATGCCAAGGTTAGCTTTCTAAGAAAGAGACTTTCTTCTTTACAAAATGTGAACTCTGATCTCTAAAAAGCTCCAAAAATTAATATATACATCTCCTTTTTGCATGCACACAGGAGTCAAAACCTAACTAGGGTTACATGGATTTTCGTTAGAATAATAGCCAACCCTAACTCTATCAAGTCTGACTATAAATGCATCTCTAAAATATCATAGCCGATCAGATATTTTGTTTGCGTGCCCATCTCTGTACTGGATTTGCCTGCAGACAAGCAACCTTGATTCATCAACCTCTAGCATAGACTTGATGTTGCGGTACCCCAGGAAGCAAGAAATGACCCATGATGGCTGCTCAGACATTCTCCATCATATTCCCAACTGCAATTGTCCTAGAAACATAAATTCTCTAGCTACCTCCGATGCTCGTGGCCTATTGAATCAAATGCTGGCAAAAAACCTTCTCAGAAATATTTAAATTTGAATAACAACGGCTAGCTGGTCAATTTAAAACATGGTCATTGATATCTATCATTTCCTAGCAGATGAATGGCCCATATCATCTTTGAAACAGTCACAAACCCCTTTGAAAAGTCCTCAGCCAGATCAACATATCGCAACCAATGGGAAATGAACATGTCGGCATATTTGTCAGTTTGGACCCACCTTGACCTTCACTTCCTTTATTCACTTGGCGAATGCATGACTAAAAGCATTTTTCCAAGCTGTGAAACACTTTTTCTAATCCTGGTCTGGTCAAGCGACTATGCAAACATCGTAGTCACAGAATTTCTAAATCTTTTAGCTAACCCTGGTTACATCTTGCGAATAAGAGAAAAGCCTTTAGTCGCCGAGTGACCAAATCATTTGGAGCATTGCTATCTTATTACATGAATAAGTGACCAAGAGGAAATTTGTCGAAGCCGCCAAAGACTTTGTTAACCTTGGGCCCATTGCCACATGTTGTTCTTTCATTTTCTCTATTTGCTTTATCAGCAAACACGTTGGCAAGCTTTCTGATTATGGACCAACTCAGAAGCTTGATTCACATCTAACGGTGGGTGTATGATCTCATAGCCTCAAAAGATCCATTTTTCTCATGCGCCAGCCATTGATCACTTAAAACTGCCACCTTGCTTAAAACACTCGGACCCACTGAAGTCTTCATCATCACCCAGCACCCAATAAGATGCAAGCACATTAGCAATACATGGCACTAGACCCACTGACACATCTCTATATTTCGGCCAATCACAAACTGACATGTCACCCTAACTTGGCATTGGACTTACCTAGCAAATGAAGCACTGCATGAAATTAAGATCAACGGTCGGTGTAAGATCTCATGGGTCAGAAGAACTCCATTTGATCAAGCACCAGCCGTTGGATGTGACTTTTTAGGACCCCCACATACCGAGACTGCCAAACATCTGGTGATTATGCGACTGAAGAAAGAATTAGACCATTCACTGGCTCGCTAACTGTTAAGCGGTAACCGCCAAATACTGAGATATTATGCGAACAATGTAATATCTAAATTAGGGAAAGGATTTATGACCCCAAATAACTTTGAGTGATCACCTGAATGAAGGTAATTTTCCAAGTCACGGAGTGAAAAGAGCATATTCCATCCGATCAGGAGATCTCAGGAACAAAGGGCATTTACATGATTGGGAGAAACAAAAGAATATTCTGCGGGGACTAGGAGATCACGCGACTGAAGGCTTCTAAAGCAACAAGGGAAATAGAGACCCTTAGTGGCCAAAAAAGGTAATGAATAATTATAACAGGCCAAAGGGTTTTTAGGGCTTTTCGCTACAATGGCTACTTTTTCAAATTTAAACTTGCAGACTAGGGAGTTTTTTGGATAGTTGCAAAGTCCAGAAAATGATGAAATTTTTTGAGGTGCTTGGTAGGGCAAAAATGCAGACCAGGAAATAAAATTCAACCTAACCAAAATGGAATAAAATAGGAAATTTTTTGGGCAACAGGTTCATTTGAAGAAAGGAAAATTTCTTGTTGGAACCTATGGAAATTGAGGATGAAGAAATTTGGTCATTGCAAGATATTGAATTTTTTTTATAGTGGAAAGAATTATGAGATTGAGTTACCTAATGACATGGATATATCACCTATTTTCAACATTGCAAATTTGTATGGATATCATGAATCTCATGAAGAAATGACAGTACCAAGTCATTATCCAAAGAAGCAAACAAAAGAAGTTCAGAAGATTTTGGAGCAAAGAGTTTGCAGAAGCACAAGATGAAAAGAGTACATGGAATATATATTAAAGTGGAAGAATAGACCAATTGAAGACAGTTCATGTATTTTACAATCTAAGTTGGATTCAACTCAGGTTGTACCTATTGCATGATTTGGAGAATCATCTCAAAACAAGTTTGGGTGTCTAATGCAGGAGCATCTTGGGTTCTTGGAAATTAAGTATCACAAAAAATATATGACAGTTATTAGATGTGCTTGGTAGCCTCTTTTGGGCTCTCAGTGAAGTATTCTTATTTTCACCGATGGGGTTCAGTTGTTGCTCAATTCATTTTTTCACCGAGTTTGATCAGCTAATTCACCGAGCTAGTTTTAGTTTCTCAGTAGTCTTTCTCACCGAGTGGTTTATTTTGGACTCCTATTGAGGCCAACTTGTTCATTCAATTTTGGTCATGGATTTAATGATTTCATCGATCATTGGGAAGCATGTGGACCTAAATATGGGTCATCTCTTTCTCCAATGTTGGATCTAATAGATCTTAAGGCCAACCTATTTTGTAGTCTCTGGTATAAATACAATAGTATGTTTTAGATTTAGAGGGGTTTTTTATCAGTTTAAGAAGATAGAATTTGGAGGTTGAACCCTCACATGTATGAGGATTGTTTGTAATTGGATTCTATTATACGGGTCATAACTAAGAAATCCTTATAGCGTAACATGTATGAAGTTTTTGATAAATAATATATATGAGTTTTTGCATTCTCTCACTCTATGTTTTGTGTTGTTTCTTCCATGTGTTGTATTTGCAGGAAGGTTGGTGATTGGGTGTGCCTTTGGACCCTTCTCTCTGTCTCTCTTTTTATCATGAATGCAAGAGGATATTTTATGTGTGAAGAATATTACTAAGAAGGTGATGAGAAAAAAATTCACCAAGTATAGAGAAGTAAAGAACATATAGATATTGTGATTTAGAAGTGAATTGACCGAGCAATGAATTTTTATTATGAGAGGTACACAATATGAGGTAATAAATTAATAAGAATAAAGAGTCTAATAAGAATATGTTTGAGGCATGTTTAACATGTAAGTTATTGTTACTGATAAAAGAGAAATTGAAATTGTAAAGTCTCTTAACCGAGCATATCCTAGATCTTATTTAGTAAACCCATTAACCAAGTGTAGTTCTTATATTAGAATTGTAAAATCATTTCATAAGGTAGACTTAATAGTCTAATGACTCTTAATTGGGTTAATACTCCTGGCAAGGTAAGATTTTAGAAATATCTAAACTTTGTAGCTCTAACTGAAGAAAATTTTAATTTTAGTAGTGAATTCTTCTAGGTGTCATTCCCACCACAATGTTTATCCTCTAACAAGGATTTCAATAATACTAAATATTTGTGTTATGGGTTATCTGTTATATCTTGTATATGTTTTATGAGATGCATGCAAAGGCTATAGAATCAGTAAATGGTTAAGAGGGAAAGTTTAATTAGTTTAAAGGTATTTTATAGTACTGATTCACCCCTCCCCTCTCAGTACTCACCTATTGCATACCTAATCCAACAATTGGTATCAGAGCCTAGTCTCTTATTAATAGGTTTAATTAGTTGAGAGAATAGATCTAGAGGAATGGAGAGCTACATGTATGAAACAATGATTGACAATATGGAAGTAGAATTGAGAATGGTTAATGAACATTTGGATGAATTAGGGAGAAAATGGTCCAATTTAATCAACAAGAGGAAGGAGCTTGCACATCAATTTAAAGATACTTAACATCATGTTGAGGAACTTGAAGAAAAATTAGAGGGAAGCATGTTTGATGAATTTGATTCTTTAATATCAAAACTATCTTAAAAAAACAAAAACATAGCTAATTAGGTCAAAGCATTGAAAAGAGAAGGAGAATAATAGTTGGTAAGAATGTGTGAAATCCTATAACAAAAATAAAAAGGTGAGGATGAAAAAAAAATGATTGTAGAAGGGATAAGGAAAATAAATACAAGACTGGATGAGAAATATAGGGAAATACTAAGGTTGAATCAAGTTTAATACAACATGACATATCAACTAGTCAGTGTAAATTAGGAAGTTGCAAGAAGATTTGGTGAGATCTTTGACATGAGAACTCAGATTAAAAATCTAAAGAATGAACTAAAATATGATAAAGATGCTAATGAATTCTTGAAAATAAATGAAGAAGCATTGATGATTCTGGAACTAAGAAATAATAAAAAACCAAGAAACACTAGTGGATATAGCTACAAGGAAAACAACTCCTCCAAGAAGGGTGAGTCCTCCAATGAAGCACCCAACCAAGATAACATTGCCAATCCATCAAAGACAAAGAAACCTACATATTATCATTGTGGAAAGCCAGGACACAAAAAATGTTTTCATGAGAAAAAGGTGTAATTCATTGAATACTCCTAAGTTTAATGGTCATTGTTACACCTAAAATAGTATGGTCATAATGCATTTGAACGTATATGAAGATTTACTAACAATACCAGGAAACCAAGATTTGAAGGTTGTTGTAACAACTAAAAAATATATGGTCATAAATATGGAGAATGCAGACCACAAAGGAAAAATGATAAATGGTTCCCTAACCGACAAAGTATTGCAAAAAACTAACAAGGACCAACTATGCCATGGGATTATAGTACAATAATCACTTGTACTACATGTGGAAGATTTGGTCACATTGATGAAAACTGCTTTAGGATGTGTGGTATGAATAATAGGAAATCATTAAGAAACTATGGAATGGCTTTTTTTCACTAGCACGAGGTTAGTCACCTAGCCAAGGACTATAGGTAGTGAGGTAAAGCCCCAACTAAGGACCAATTATGTGAAAAGAATCAAGTTAAAATTGATGAGATTAGATAGAAGATGAATGATACTTGGAGAAGGGATTCTAAAGATGATGTAATTGAACTTGGAACTATTGATGGCACCACATCCACTAGATTGGGTGCACCTATCTTCACTTAATCAGTGAAAGGTATGTGTAGGAGTTGATAACCTAAATTCTATCTTAAATTGGTTCCTAGAATTATTGGTAAAATCCATATCACCATACCAAGATGTACTTGGATATAAGGTGTGAAGTTAACATTTCATATGTTCATCTATAAAGTATGTGATTTATTTTATTCCACTCAGTGAAGGAAAGTATAGGTTAGTTATCGGTGAAATGAAGTAGGTAAGAAGCATCAAATGAAAATTTTATAGCTGTTGGAAGCCCTAACCAAAGAAAAACTATAAATAAAGGGAATTCTATTTCATTTTTACCTTACACTTTTGTGAGAACTTGAAGTATTTGACTTTGAAGATATCACCAAGAGCTTCAAATATTTTAGTTGAGAATTCTAAATATTTGCAAAGCTCATTCAAGGTATTTCTAGCATTCATGTTGAGATGAGTACATAAATTCTATTTTCTAAATTCAAGTTGAAATCTACTGTTTAAGAAAATCTATGAGATCAAGATGGCACCTAAGATACAAAAACCAGTAATAGTGAGAATATTGATCCTATGAATCTAAAGTATAAGTTGTCTCATGTTGTTGTTGCGGAAATTGACAAAGTTGGAGGCTTATCATCAATCTTTCCAAGGGTAATTCTGAAGATATATGCCAAGGGGAAATTGACACACCATAAAAGAATTTGTGTGTGAATGGGAATTTGAAGAGAGAGACCACACACATTTGTAGACTATGGGTTTGGTCCATGCTATGCATGTGTCAACAATATTCAAACATGAATGGATGAGGATACGATTAAGTTGAGTGCACGATCAATTCATGTGGCTTGATGGACTAGTGAAAATCATAAAAGATGTCTTGCACATAGTAATAGGTTTTTCAATCAATGATAGACTGAGGACATACAAATAAAGTGATAATAACAAGCTATGTGGGCTTACTAAAGCCAAATAGGATAGAAGAGGAATGAAGTTTTCTACTGTAGATGATCTTGAATTAAAATTTACATCCAACATCATATCCTACCAAATATTTCAGTCATCTCATATAGACAATGTACCTTGTGGAGTAGTTGACATATCTTTAAAAAGTTTCAAAAAGGATATGAAGATATATCTCTGTAAAATATTGTTGAACTAACTAAATGAAAACATGAATATGATAAGGAAAGTAAAGTCTAAAACTTTGAAGTTGGGTCCACTTCTGGTATGTGTTTTCTTGTACTTTCAAAATTTCTTTCCAACAGTCGGTGAAGTAACTTGGAAAGAAGATAAACTGATTGTTTAATTGATTAGTGAGTGTATTCAAGGAAAAGGAGAAAATTTTTACTTGATCATAAATGATCATTTTAGTAAATTTCAAGATAGAATACACAAATGATTCAGAATTCCACCTCAATTAGTGGAGGAGTACAAAGATGAGATATATTTTGAGTTAGATACTGACATATGTATCATAAGAGCTATAGAGCCTAGAACTGAGTGGTTAACACCTATGGGATATGAGATGAACATAAATTCTGCCACAATTCAAAGAAAAGGACTATTGCAGAAACTAGTTGACAAAATTTTAACTTGGTATGAAATATTTGAGGAGATAACAAATAAAAAAAGGGATAGGTATATGGATACCTAGGGCAATAAGAAAAACAAGTCAAATGATAAACACATTATCTGATAATTTGGGTATTTTTGTTGCTGATGAAGAGGTTTTTCAACCATCATATCCTAAGGGGAAGAAGATAAAAGTGAAGAAAGAGACCCTTACGCCAATCGGTGCCAGACCATCTACATGATCTACCTCCATACTGAGAGAAAAGAAGAAAGAAGTAGAACCAGTAAGAAAAAGACTTATGTTAGAGGAAAAAAAGGCTATTACAAGGCCTAGAAGGAAGTTGAAGCTACAAAAGGAGAGTGATAAAGATTGTGAAGACCTATCACAATTTAAGGTTGTGAAAAATAAAGTACAGAAGGAAAAAAATCCTCAAATCATTACTAGTGATGTTTGAAATTTATAGAGGCTATTCGATCATGAAATAGTTAAGGTGTGAAACAAGGAATGGTGAAGACAAGAATAAAATTGAATAGACTATCATTGCAACTTTACATAAATTCAAAATAACACCTGTTGAATTTGCACTGAACCTTGAAGGAGAATTATATTAGAAAATTGATGCCAGATGGAAGTATACACTTGTTGTTGAGAAAGAAATGAGAGAAAGGTCCTTAGAAATTACTAGCCCAAACTTCACAAATAAAGGAATCAATGACACGTTAGAATAATACTAAAAAATATTTTGAGTAAAGGGTAGAACATTGAGCATTATGGTTAGTAAATTTGAACAAGTCAAAGACATTGATGATCTCTAGAGAAAGATATTCTCTATGAATCAACCAACTATAGAAGATATCAAAGAACAAGAGAAAATGTATAAAAATATTGACTTGATAACAAATCAAGAAAAATTTATTATTGAGGACATAACTGAGCAAGATCTAGATGAAACAATAAAAGATGATGAAGAGATTATGGAAACTGAGGTCATAGAAATAAAAGTTATGGATGTTGATGATTCTGCCAAGGAAAGATTGATGGCAGAAGATCCAATTATTGAATAGATTATAATTTTTCACATGATATAAGAAGTTATTTTAGTGGTTACATGGGATGTACCTACTGAAATTTATGCCCTTATTGAGCCAACACAAGATCAAGATACTACCAGAAAGGAGACCAAGAAGATAACAACGACTGACACTACACAAAGTCAAAATCAAGAATCAGTAACACCTATGGATACTACTGAAAAAAATAAAATGAAACACATTAAAAAAAAAAAAAACTTGAAGAAAAGAAATAAGAGAAACTAGAGAAAAAGGAAGGGAAGAAACAAGAAGAGCACAAGAAATAAAAAGAAGAAAAAGAGAATACATCTACATAATCTGATGCAAACAAGGTAGTTACTTCTAAAGCAAAATTAAAGAGGTGGAATTCTAAGAAATAGGTTGACATTAGTGAAAATATTGTTATACCTAAGGTTGATATCTTAACCTTGAGCGCAAAGGAACTTTCGGAGTTTAGAGACCTACTTAGAAAAGTTGCACAAGATAAGATAATAGAAAAGAAGCAGAAAACAAATTTTTTGGAACAAGTAAAAGGAATACTGAATGAGATTGTACTTTAGGCCATAATAAATGAATAATGTTATATTTATACAAAGTAAAAAGAATTTTTAAGTCAGATAAACCAGCCTGGCACAAATACAATAGAGTATATGTTGCAAGTTCATAAGAAGGAAATGGAGAGAAAAGTGATTGAATATTGAAGAACTCCTTCAATCAGTTGCATTAGAAAAGGTAACTCTCTCTGAGTTAGCTAATCAATTGGAAAATGAGCTGCAATAAATTCTTTTATTATTTTAGCACATTTATTTGATTTCCAATTTCACCAAGGAGATAGGAGAGAAAGATAATAATGTTGAAAAGGGGTTCACCGAGCAATTCTCAAAAGTTTCTAGTAAGCCTAAGTCTATCAAAGAATATTATGAAAGGCTGAAGCACTTAATGGGAGTGCAATATGGGCTAAGAAAGGAGGAGCATAAAATTAGAATGGATCTATTGGAGCTCCAAACAGTTTTGATACCACATATAGAATCATTGCAAAAATAGGTTCATAAGGAAAAATATTTGGTTAATACACCGAATGTTAGTGCTATGAATAGTATGGTAAGTTTGATTGTAGATTTAAGCGAGAAAATCATAGTGCTACAGAAACTTAAGGACACAAGGAATGAATTACTCAAGGATTAACATGATAAGTTGAACTCCATTTTTGACAAGATCCCCACAACAGAAAAGACGGAAGTTCTTATTTTGGCATTTTTTTAAAAAATGGGGGGAAATATTGTAGAAAGGGGGAATATATAATATAGTTGAAGATATGAAAAACTATGAAAAACAAAAAGGGGAATATGAGGGAGGGAGATATGAGTAGCTTCCTTTGTGAGGGATATAACACCCAAAAAAGGCTCCAGGTTTCTCACAAGGGCCTCCAAACGCACACCTTTCTAGTCAGTCTTGTGCGGGGATAATGACACAAAATCCAAAGAAACTATTGCAAGATTGCTAACTAGTAGAAGACTGTCACCAACGCCCAATGGAGGATCTCTAGGAGGGAAAAGAAGGGGGGAAACCCCCACCCAATGAGGATATACATTTAAAATTGAAAAAAACCTAGCAAGTAGGATAAGTTGCAGAGCAATATTTCTCCATGATTTTCAAGAATGTTCATTGATACCAGTTGTGGACATTTATAGTTCATAGTTTCTAAAAAATAATTGTGTTGATAGTTCTAACCTTGCACCTTTAGAGGCTTCCATAAATTTATTCATTATATTGGCCATGTTGTTTAATCAAGAACACTCCTATTAGTCATTTATGGTTCTAAAAAAATATTGATCATCAACAGTTTATTACCCTACTTACAATAGTGGTATATTTCTCTTTTTATTAATTTTGAGAAAAAAATAACATTTTAGAAATTATATAAATAGCTAGAAAGAAAACTATCTGATTTGTCAGACCCAAATCTAATTAGTGAACTCTGAAAGTCCATTTATAACACAATTTACCTTTATTTCATCTATCCTTTCAAGAATTTCTATTAATAAAATTAATATTTGATTGATCTTAAACAACAAGGAAAAATATAGATCAGATTATTTTTTTATTAAAGAGTTTCACTGAAATGAAATTTTAGGATGTGATTCATGGGTGGGCTACCAATACGAAATCAACACAACACTTTATGGCGGAAAATATTACCAGAAAAGTTTCCTAGTAAATTAGAACATGACTTGAAACTTTATTTAGGCCTTTGTATCTCATACTTGACATAAAATTACCAAATCCTTGGCAAAGTAGAACATGAAATATTGAAACACTAGAAGATTTGACATTTAGGAAAAAAAATTCAAGTCACATAACGAAATATTGCTTGATGGATGCATTTTTTACTTCTCTCTCATTCTGGTGCAATATTTAATTTAAAATGAAAAAAAATAAAGAATAAAACTGTTATCAATATGTCAAGGATGCAATACATTTTTCTTTAATTTCAAAGAGTAATTAGCAAAAAGTTCCATAGCTTACAAACAACATACATTTTTTCAGTTCATTTCTAGAAATAAGCCTTTATAAACATTAATTATCCATGGAAATATTATTCAACACGGTAAAAAAGGATGTGAATTCCTTAAATTTAACATTTTAAACAACAAAAGAATAATTCACAATCTTTCTCAAACTTTTCTGGCTAAATCCACACAGATATTGAAATTAACAATTATATTAACATTTGTATTGACATATTATTACATTTTTCTTATCATAGTCACCAAATACTCATATTTTGAATACCTTTGTCTAGAGATAATGCATCCACGTTCTTGAGTAGAAAACCTCAAGACACAAAAATTCAAAGGGCCTTATAAATATCACCTTCCTCCTAAGCAACTCCCATAAAATATATCCAAATACAACAAATTTGTCTCAGAAAACATGCTTTTTCCCAAACTTGATGGAAGATAGTGGAATTCCCTAATACCAATGGCCAAATATCTCAATTCTTTGAGAATTTCCAAACAATCGAACGAATGGACCAAGATAACTATAATCCCCTCTAAAATCATTCAAATTATTCATGAGACAGGTCAAATCAAATCTTTAAAACTTTATGTGTGAAATTTCATTCAATTTCAGAAAAATTACCCACGTTAATCTTAATGTGGCAGTATTTCTTCCATGCCAAGCACCTGTTATCGAGCTTCTTTTACTACTGTATAAAAATATAATTTTTTTTGGAGAGCTAGTAACCAACAAACAATGTTTACCCTAACTATTTCCTCATACCACTTCCCATTTCACAGACATAAGATAGCCAGATTATTCAAACAAACTGGCTGAAGGTGTCCATATAATGAACTCGAGACTTTCCAGTGTGCCTCCTTGTATGAGATTGTTCAAGTAAAGTGGGAAAAGGCCCATTTTAGGTGGAAGACTTTCTTGACACTATTTTCTAGTGTGACTGTCAAAAAGTCACAAAAAACTCGCAGGCATCTCCCCAACAGTAAGCCTATCTGCTTCATAATAATAAATCATATACCTACATCTTTTAATCATACATAATATGTATATAACAAAAAAAAGGATATCTGACACATACAATTAAAAACCATCCATTATATGAATTGAGAAAATAATTGCACACAACCTAAATCTTTAAGCTTAATACCATATCAAAATATAATAATAGTACAGATCTATTGTGTATAAAGGAGACTAGGTTTATAATACCCTTAACTATAAGTTTCAACTGAAGTGAAATTTTAGGATTTGATTCATGGGTGGGCTTCCCATATGAAATTAACACAACACTTTATGTTGGAAAATGTTACCAGAAAATTTTCTTAGTAAATTAGAACATGACTTGAAACTTTATTTACACCTTTATATCTCGTACTTGATATAAAATTACCAAATCCTTGGCAAAGTAGTACATGGAATATTGAAATAGTAGAAGATTTGACATTTAATTAAAAAAATTCAAGTCAGATGGTGAACTATTGCTTGATGGATGCATTTTTTCCTTCTCTCTCATTCTGGTGCAATATTTAATTAAAAATGAAAAAATGAAAGGACAAAATTGTTATCAATATGCCAAGGACGCAATACATTTTTCTTTAATTTCAAAGAGCAATTAGCAAAAATTCCACAACTTACAAACAACATACATTTTTTGAATTCATTT
This sequence comes from Chamaecyparis obtusa, assembly GCA_027943335.1. Lineage (NCBI taxonomy): Eukaryota > Viridiplantae > Streptophyta > Pinopsida > Cupressales > Cupressaceae > Chamaecyparis > Chamaecyparis obtusa. The sequence goes on along the minus strand of BSBK01012532.1, from coordinate 43,428 downwards.
CCTGAAATAAGGCTTGGTAAACATTAATTAACTATGGTAATATTATTCAACAGGGCAAAAAATAAATGTGAATTCCTTAAATTTAACATTTTAATCAACAACAAAAGAATTCACAATCTTTCTCAAATTTTTTGGTCTACATCTACACAGATATTGAAATTTACAAATATATTACCATTTGTATCAACAAATTATTGTGTTTCTCTTATCTTAGTCACCAAACAACTCATATTCTGAATACCTTTGTCTGGAGATAATGCATCCACAGTCTTGAATAGAAAACCTCAAGACACAACAATTCAAAGGGCCTTATAAATATCACCTTCTTCCTAGGAAACTCCCACAAAATATATCCAAATACAACAAATTTGTCTCGGAAAACATGATTTTTCCCAAACTTGATGCAAGACCGGGGAATTCCCTAATACCAACGACAAAATCTCTCAATTATTTGAAAATTTCCAAATAATCGAATGGACGAACCAAGATAACTATAATCCCCTCTAAAATCATTCAAATTATTTGTGAGACAACTCAAATAAAATATTTAAATCTTAATGCGTAAAATTCCATTCAATTTAACAAAATTTAGCTACGTTAATCTTAATGTGGCAGTATTACTTCCATGCGAAGTGCCTGTTATCAAGTTTCTTTCACTGCCAGATAATATTACAAAATATGGAGAGCTAGCAACCAACAAACAATCTTTACCATAACTATTTCCTGGCACCATTTCCTCTTTTACAAGCATAAAATAGCCAGATTATTCATACAAACTGACTGAAGTTTCCCATATAATGGACTCGAGACTTTCAAGTGTGTCTCCTCATGTGACATTGCTAAAGTAAACTGGAAAATGGCATTGTTACAAAATTTTTAGGCGGAAGACTTTCCCGACACTATTTTTGAGTGTAAGACTGTCAAAAAGTGACAAAAAATCATGGGCATCTCCCCAACAGTAAGCCTATCCACTTCATTATAATAAGTCATATACCTACATCATTTAATCATACTCAATATTTATATTATAAAACAAAGGATTATCTAATTCACATATAATTAAAAACTATTCATTATATGAATAGAGAAAATAATTGCACACAACCTAAAGCTTTAAGCTTAATACCATATCAAAATCAAATAATAGTACATATCTATTGTGTATAAAGGAGATAAGGTTTATAATACCCTTAATTATTATTTGTAACAAGAATGCATCCACAATAAAACAATGGTTACATAACTCCTACTTTTGGACTTCATAGAATGTAACAATGTAATAAAATGCATTTGAGTGCTCCAAGAGTAATAGACCATGATACAAGGGTTTTTTCTCCTAGGATCTCTACCAGACAACACACGAAGAAGAGAGAATATATATAATTAAGCTTATTTGAATGAAAAGTTGAAATCAAGAAACACCTAGCACTAAAATCCTAACATCAAGCATGATCTATAGGATCCCCAAAGCCAGAACATAAGGGATGACTACCCATAAAACTCAAGCACAAGCCATAATAGAAATCACAAATGCGGCAACACTAAAAATAAAGATAGAAACTGCAACCAAAATTATTCTTCTCGCTACCACTTGAATCTTATATATTTCTTTCATGCAATATAAAATTATAATGTAATACATTTCATTTAAAGAGAAGGGTTAGATATGTGCACCTCTAATAGATGAATTACTCAGGGTGGAACAATATTCAGAATTTGCATCTCATGTTTTCTTAATTTGATGAGAGGGTCAATTTGATCTTTTGTTGGAATTTGATGAATTCTTTAAATGATGAATTTTTAAAATGATAACTATAATTAATAGGAAATGCCTATGTAAATATAATTATAATATAAAGTACAATTCAATTTCTTTTTTAAATTTATGTCTTGAAAATTTTATTGCATGTCCATGGGCTCTTGGTCTTCCGGTGAAGTTGAATGGGCATGGGGATGATGCCCAAATCTTTGGCGAAATGGATAACCATCAATTCTCTAACTTCTAGAAAAATTACCTTTAAATATCTTACACATATTTAATCCAAAATTAGTAATAGACCTTATACGTAATAAAACCAATATATTGAAGATAATTAGAAGCACCGAACACAGTCCAAAATTAACCACCATTCACTTCTACTAAATAATATGATTGTAAATTTCAATTAATAAATAAATATGGTTAGGTTTACATCTAAAGTACTTCAGAGACACTCACAATATTATTAGTAGTAATTAATCTTATATTTAGAAAGTAAAAGTTGTCGTACACAAAATCTTCATTTACTGCTAAATATAAATAATAATTTATATTTTACTTTATTATTTTTTTTAAAATAGGGATTTATTGTAGACAATAAATAGAAAGTTTAAAACATAAAAGAACTTTAAAAAGGAAAAAAAGATAAATTAATATTATCTGAAGCAAAGAAACATGTTATTATTTAAATTATATATTTAAGAATATTATAAATTATAAAATAAATTAGCAACAATAATAAATGAAGTAAATCTCTTCCATTAATAAATTGTAAAATATTTTTTAAAAAATGAAATTCTCTATGTATAATTGATTGGTATCACAATAACAATCCATCATACATAACATAATGCAAAAGATAGATATCTACTATAATCTATTCATATACATAATATTAACAAATTAATTTTATAAATAGAATTATTTAATTATAATCAATTATATTTAATAAATATAATTGATTTAACAACAACTATGAATAAATGATTATTATTCATGTTTTTAAGAAATTTTAATTATTTAATTTTAAAACAATCTTCAAATTTAAATTAAGGATTATATATGAATAAAATATCATTAATAATTGTAGACTAATTTTTTTGAAATTTAATATAACTTCATAATTAAAATACCTCAATAATTTATTAAGAAAGTGATAAAAGTCAGCATCATCGCCCTTTCAGCGCACCCAATCAGCATACTATATATATGGGTTGCATTTAAGGTAATCATGTAACAAAACACAGATTTTTTATAATATCACCATGGTTGAGAAGGTTTCACGCGGGAATTCAGAAGCGGTCGTTGTAGATTAGATTTGGTCTGATTTACACGATGATGTAACGGAGAGCATTTTAAAGGAGCTTCCAATAGAATCAGTTGCTAAGTTCCGTCAAGTTTGCAAGATGTTGAACACCCTAATATCGGGTGAATATTTCTTAACTCGGAGGAGGGAAATTTTCAAAGAGCATCCATGGCTTCTGATTATTAATGATCGATTTCATTGTTACCGTTTAAATGTAATAACAAAGGAGGTGAAAGCTTTTCCTATTTCTCGTGAGGTATGGGCAACAATGGGAGGATTAATCCTGACAACTATTTGGCCCATAAAATTGGGCCCATTTTTTTATAATCCGCTTAACGAAACACGTACTCGAGTTCCTGAGGTGGACACTACAAAAGAGGATTACATAATGGATTGCATTATAGTTGTATGCAATCCAGCAATGGAAACTTTTGTCGAGCTTCCATTTTATAGACTATATAAAGTGCAAGGGATAACAGTGGGAGACATTCTATGGAAGGACAACCACTATCAAGTAGTTGCAGTTTATGAGACCACCATAGACGTTTATGACTGTTCAAAGCAATCATGGGTCACTGTACAACAACTGCCCACACGGACTCCAAGGAATATAGTTTTCTTTAAGGGTTTATTTTTCTGCACGATGATCATCCCTGGATTTCAACATGAACGGCCTGTTTGGAACATGGAATATGAGCTCATATTCCAGAATTGCATCTTCAGAATTTCGTATTCCATGTTGTGTACATCTTAGCAATAAGGAATTGGAATTTCCTAGCAATAAGGAATTGGAATTTCGGCATTCCAATTATGCCCAAAAAATGAGCATTCCATCTTCCATTTGAAAAGGTGGAATTAGAATTTGAGGCTCTAATTCCATCTTTCAAATTCCAATTTTGGAATCCCGTCGGGTCTGCGTGCGGGCATAAAATTTAAGATTTCGGGTCCACACGTGGTCTGCAGCGAGTGCTTGTCTTCGTCTCTACAATGATAGCCTTCATCTCTGCAAGCAATACGGTAACCCTTTTTCATTTTTCTCGAACTCTGCAATGGGTTAGTGGAATATGAGGGTAGGGTTTTGTAAAATTCTGGCTTTCGTTTGAGTCTTTGGTGCACACCCCTATTCAAAGTATCAATGCCCTAATATGGGCTCTTCTTTCTTTATATCGATCTTTCATGGTTCTTCCTTATACACAGAAGTGAAAAGTGCTTGAATGTATAAATTAGGGTTTCTGGTGAGCCACTGGTTATTTACAGAGAATCCATTGTTCTTGTCTAGGTGCATCAGCAGCTATTGCAGCACCTGATGTGACTTTGTCAAAACTTTGAGCAGCCCTGCAAGGTTAATTTCTTTTTTTCATCTACTGAGAGTACTCTCTGCGTTGATTGCTAGTAGCCATAGCTACTTTACTATGTATATTTTGCTTGTTACACTATATCAATATGGAATCTTTTGCACACTGGTATTTAATATAATCACTAGCAAGTTCAGATATACTTTGTAATCTGGGTTTGTTAATACAAAGTAACATATACTTTGTATGTTACTTTGTATTAACAACAGATACTTCCTTTTCCAGATATGGTATGGAGCTTTATATAATGAAAGAAAAATTCAATGACAGAATGGTAAACCATATTTGAAAGAAAAATAGAATTATACATAAAGGTAAAACAGGCAAAAGTAATAGGGTAAACCATATTACACAGTAAAGCAGCTATGGCTTCTATTTGTCTCTTGTTTAACTTTTGTGGTGTTCCTTATTTCAAGCCTACAAGTATGCTAGTAATATTTCTGTTATCTCTGTTTGTTTGGCTAAAGTGTATAATTTCATACCTAAAAGGTAGTGGTTATTGGGGTGAAAATCTCTCGATAATTGTAAAAATCTCTCAACATTTTCTTGTTTAATATAACTAGCATCAGGTATCATAGGTCCTTGAATGGAAAAGTTGAAAATGCCTTTCTTACTGATATCATGCTCATCAACTTGGGGCCTCAAATGCATGCAAAAATTATGAACAATTCGCATATAAGTCAGAGTTAAATTGCATGGAAGAAAACCATCAAACTGCTATTGAGTTCCACACATGCAATGTGATATTTTATGTAATATCTTTGCAAATATAGAACAGAAATGGTAGTAACTACTATCATTCTACTGTCTGAATTCTATTCAAATTAACGGAACAGTAGAAGATGCAGTTAAAAAATGTCTCTCTACTGATCATAGTTTACATCTACTATCTAGAAGATCATATTTATTATTACTATCTACAAGCTTTTTTTTGAGTTGCAAAAATTTACTGTTTCCCTAGGAGTTGACAAATGACCATGGGTATCACCATTTTTCTTCATCTTTTGATTTTTCTTGGGGGTAAAAAGTTATGTAGGCCTTGTTCACCTCATAGAAAAAATGTGCAACATGTCTCACCAACCTTTTTGGTCTTAAATAATTGTTACCTCATGAATGTTCACAACTGATGATGGTGACCATGGGTTAGACACAGAATCATGCCATTTTTCTTCATCTTTTGATTTTTGTTGGAGGTAAAATAATTTTTTAGGCCTTGTTTACCTCACAGCAAAAATGTAAAACATGTCTCACCAACCCTTTTGGTCTTAAATAATTGTTATCTCACGAATGTTCACAACTGATGGTGGTATAGAACATTTAGGTAATGTCTAGGTAGGTTTAGCAAAAAGGTTTATTCATTATCTCTATGCTATCTCCTTTTGCCCCTGCATTAGATCTCTATACGGTCAAATGATTAAATACTGACTTTCTTGAGGTGGAATGCATAATTCTTTCAATTGAATGTATGATCATCTTAAAGGAGGTAGATCCCAACAGTGGTAGTTGACCTATTTGGCCCACTCAAATTTTGGGCCATACAAAAGACTTTTATGCTTTATGTGTAGGATCCAACAGTAGCCCCTTGAACTGGTTGTGAATGATAAATGTGTCCAAAATAGACTAACACTCTAGCTTTCTTGTATCTTAGCCCCTTGAATAGGTTATGAATAATAAATGTGTCCAATTTAGAGTTCCACTCTAGCCCTATTGTCTTAGACCCTTGAACTCATTTGAACTAAATTTGATATAGTCATAATTATGCTGCAATGCTCCATATAGTCATTTTCACTAATTCCCACCATACATGGGTTGATGGTGATGCATGTTGCTTAATCCAAACATGGGTCTTGTGGATCTAGCTGCAAAAGAATTCATGATAAGATCTTGTAGACCTTCATTTTATATTTTGAGTCACTACCTATTAAGTAATCTATAGGTTTATTTAAAGAAATATAATTTATCATTTTGGAGTGTCTTCCATCCTTGTTTATGATAATGGCATGTCAGTTAAGAATAGGGAGGTATAACAATTCTTGGAGAAATTTTTGGTTTGTATCTTCTTTTACAACTATGATAATTGCCACTTGAATGTATTGGTATTGAACCATGCAAATGCTTTTCTTCTTGATAATGTCCTCATTTGTTCAAGAAGAAATGCATTCACATGGTTCAATACCAATAGGCAATACATTCAAGTGACAATTACACAAGGGACAGTCACTGTGAGATGTCCTCATTTGTGACTATTATACACTAAGTTTACACCCTTGTCTCAAGCTCTCGTAGTCTTGATAACCTAGTATAACATGGGAATCATCTCCAGGTTGTGGGACCTATGCTAACTGAGATGAGAGCTCTAGGTTCTAGGCTAGCTCCTCTTGGATAATCACCTTAATTTGCTTCTAGACATGAAAAGTAAATCTTTTGAGGGAAAGGGATAGAAGGAATGCTTGGGAAGGGAAATGACTAAAAGAAAACTACCTACTAGGTGATACACCGAAATTAGGGTTTGGATCTCAGTATAGAGGATGAAAATATTGAACAACTTAGGTCTAGGAGATCACAACTCACTGAATAGGCTTGCATAAGTGTTTCATAGGAGGGCCTGAATATAAGACACAACTTATGAACTGCAAGCAAACATTCACTTCTACAACTCGGTGTAGGATTGAGACAAGACTATTAGGGGGTTGAAGTATACCCACAAAAATATCTAAATCAGATCAAACACAATAACACACATAATTACAAAAAGTAAGAGGGATCAAGAACCCTAAGATATCGCTGAAACATCATATACTTTAATTCAATAAGAGGTAATTCAAATAAGGAAGCATAGGGACATGACGAATTGTTACAAAATACCTCTGCAATATCTGAATTATCAATGAAAGATTATAGAATGTGGAAAACCAGAGGGCAAGAAGGAATGCCATGGATAGCTCTCCAAGAAAGAGACTTTCTTCTTTGCAAATGTGAACTCTGAGCCCTAAGGCTCCAAAAAATACAATATATACATACTCAACTGCACGCAGGCAAGAGTCAAAAACCTAAGTAGGGTTACAAAATTTTTTCCTTAAAATAATACCCAAACCTAACTCAATCAATTCTGATCATTAAAGTATCTCTGGAGCATCATGGCCGATCAGATATTTGAGTTTACGTGTCCATCCCTATACCTCATTTGCTTGCGGACAAGCAACCTGGATCCATCAACTTTCCTGGACAAAGTCTCACCATGAATGTTCAAATTGGTACTCTCAAAAAGCAAGAAATGACCAAAGACGACCGCCCAGACCCTGTCATCATCTTCTCCAACTGCAATCATCCTTGAAACATAAATTTTAGCTACCCATTTTGTTGCAACCGACCAATGAATCAAAACCTAGCAAAAACCCTACAGAGAAATAAATTTGAATTTAAATATTAATGGCTAGCAAGTGGCGCCATACTTTTCCTCCATTAATGACCGACGTTTAAATCTCAATCTCCTTTTAAAACATGACCATTAGATCCTCTTATTTACACGGGAACTACTCGTCTACAAAATTGACCTCAAGTCCACCTTGGGTTACCTTTTCCCCTCAATTGTAGAGTCATTTAAACCTTCAATTGACCTTGGTTAAGTCTAGCAAACACGGAAAAGCTCTTTAGTCACAGATTCATGGAATACCCTTAACCTTGGGCCCAGAACCGCCACATGTCATTCTTTTATTTTCCCTTAACTGCTCTGTAGGCATACACCTCAACAAATTCTGACATGGCCCCACTACAGCTTAGATCCCAATTTAATGGCGAGCACATGATCTTATATGTTAGAAAGATCCCTTGCGCTTTTACGCCAACCATAGATCTTTATTAGAACGGGACCCCTATGACAAATGGACCAACTGAAAATCCAGTCAGCACCACACGGACCAATCAAATGCATCACACATCAGCCCATCTGACAATGCGGACCCATGACCTGCAAAAGGACCATCGGATGGTTGTCACAAGATCGCAAGGGCTTGGAAGATCCCTTGCGATCAAGCGACAACTGTAGATCTTCAGTCTACTGACATCCCTTCAGATACTCTGACACGGTCCTACCAAAAGAGCCCAGCTATCGTCTAACCGACCAATGAAGAATGAGCATGTCAAAAATTAAGGACCCACCATCAAAGCCTCAACAATAAAGCAAGATTGACAGTCGGTGCATAACCTCATGTGTCAGAGAAACCCCATGAGATTATATGCCAACCGTTGACCTAAAAGGGACATAGTCTGTCGGACCCGCCAAAAATTTAAGTGACTATGTGACTAAAGGAAGAATAGACCGCCCACAGAATCGCTAACCGCCAAGGACTTAACTGTGAAACACTAGGGTATTATGTGAACAAGGCATTCGCTGAATCGCTAAAAGGAAAAGGTAACCACCGATTGACTTGGAGAACTAGCGACCAGCCAATAGGATAAAAGTGCATGTGAGTACTAGGGAGCTTAAGTGACCGATAAAGTAATAATGAATTATAACAGGGCTTAGGGTTTGCAGGGTTATTTGCCCCAATGGCTATATTTATGAATTTTTTGACCTGCAGATCAGGGAGTAAAACAATTTGCAGAGGCCAGACGATAAGGCACAACTTCATGAAATTTTCAGGGACACTAAGCAGGATAAAAATAGAGATTTGGGAATAGGTTTTAGCCAAATTTGCATGTACATGGGAAAATTATGGTAACATTTTGTCAATTTTTGTTGGATGTTAGCCTGCTAGTCATGGAAAACCAGTGGCCTTGATACATTCATTGGGCATGGGGTCACCTTAGGAACATAAAACTTTGACTGAGAGACAAAACTAGAACTAGAGAGACAAACTTGTGCATAGGCACTTCTTGGAAAGTAGGAAACTAACCTAGAAATTAGCGAAAGAAAGCAAGGACATATTTACAAGATTTTATGGAGAAGGATTAACCTCAAAGAAGGGCTTCAAATGGAATCCATTGACTAAGATTGGCAAGGCAACCCCTTCAAGTTTTGATAGCTAGAAATCATTGGATCCCTTGCACTCTATTATATCAAATGGTCCACCCCAAAATGAGTCAAATTTGGTATGTCTACCAGGCTTGGATCTAAACTCATCCCACTTGAGGACTACATCCCCAACCTTGAAATTCCTAACCCTGGCTCTTTTATCAAAACTCCTCTTTGTTTGAATATGATGGAATTCCATATCCTGCATTGATTTGTCTCTAATTTTCTCTAACTCCATGAGCTGAACATACCTTATCTGCAAGGGATGTCCTTCATCAAATAGGGCATACTGAGTAGCCAAGTCCAAAGCTATAAATTCAGCTGAAATGGACAACTTGGCCTCTTTACCATATACTAGCATGTAAGGAGAATTACCAATGATTTTCTTTGGAGTAATTCTATCTAGCCATAAGGCAGACCTGAGTTTGGTATGCCAATCCCTCTGATCATCTTGTAAAGTCTTCTTGATTATCCTAATCAAGTTCTTATTTGTTGATTCAGCCAAGTCATTGCCCTAAGGGTAATAATTTGAGCTGGTATTCAGATAGATGCCATTCTTGACTGCCCACTCTGAGACTTTGAGGCCTATGAATGCTAATGCATTATCTAAAATTATGGAATCAGGAGTGCGAAACCTATGAACTATATCATCATAAAAACTTAAAGCAGCACTCTCATTTGATTCTTTTAAAGCAATTGCCTCTATCCATCTGGTGAAGTAATCTATTGCAGTGATTATCCATTTATGGCCTGCACTAGATGGAGGATTGATCATGCCAATGAAGTCTATACCCCACTTCATGAAAGGCTACTCTGTTCTGATTGGTTGTAGGGGCGAGGCTGTCAGCCTCTATTTTCCTGCAAACATCGCACACTTGCTGCATTTTCTCACATACTCATGACTATCCTTAAAGATAGATGGCCAATAATATCTAGCCCTCGTGATCTTAAAAGTAGTAGTCCTAGGAGAAAAGTGACCTCCAGAAGGTCCATCATGAAACTCAAATAGGACATCAGCTATCTTTTTTGAATCAATGCATCTTAAAAGGACACCACTGTGATCCTTTCTAAAAAGAACTTCATCTATCAGCACAAAAGGAACAGATTGTAACCTATAATACCTCCTTTTTGCTAAATCCAAACCTGGAGGACATTGTCATGTCTTCAAGTAATTGATCATATTGGGCAACCAAATTATTGCCTTGGCTTCTTCTTCTATAAAATGCACCACCAGAGATGCATCCAATTGCTCTGATTTCTTTGAACTCTCATCTGATGTCGAATGCCCACAAAGACCCCTTCCTCTAACCAGCTTGGTAGTTTGAATATCTATGTCATATTCCATCACCTTGGTGATCCAACCAGCCCTTTTCTCATTTAGGTCTTTGGAAAGAAAAAATTCTTTGACACTTGGATGAGTAACTTTCAAGTGTACCTTGCTATGGGTCAACAAATATCTAAACTTTTTAAGGCTCTTTACCACAACAAGTACATGTGTCTCTAGAAAAGAGTATCTCTATTCATACTCTTCTAAACCTTTGCTAAAGAAAGCAATAGGCTACTCCAATCCATCTAAATTTTCTTGACTCAGCATTGTAGATATAGAATCATGACCCCCATAAGCATAAAAGATAAAATCCTTATTGAAATTTGGATTTAGGAGAGGAGGGGATTCTGTTAAGGCCTCTTTGATAGCTTGGAAATTGACTCTCCCTTCTTTGGTCCAACTAAAAGTTGAACTCTTCTTTAACATGGTTGTCAAAGGCTTTAGTAAATATGCAATGTTAGGAAAGAACCTCCTAACAAAATTAATCTTTCCTATGAAAGATTGGAGACTTTTCTTATGGTGTGGTAAGGGTAGCTCTAGGATAGCTACAATTCTCTTAGGATCCACTGTGATCCCTTCTTTGGATACTACATATCCCAATAATTTTCCTTCATGAACTACAAACACACATTTCTTGGGATTAAGAGATATCCCAAATTCTCTACACCTTTCAAAGATCTTCCTCAAATGTTTGATGTGATCTGCTACATGTTTTGAATAGACAGTTATGTCATCCAAGTAGACCAACACAAACTTGTACATGAGGCTTTTAAAGGCCATATCCATTTCCTTTTGAAATGTAGCACCTGCATTTGACAAACCAAAGGGCATATTTTGATAAGCCATGGTTCCCCACTTGGTTGTAAATGTAGTCTTATATTGATCCTCTTCACTCACTAAGATCTTATTGTATCATGAATAGCCATCCAATAATGAAAATCTCTCAGATCCAGAGACACATTGTAAGATTTGTTCCATGGAGGGCAGTGGATGGCGGTCTTTTAGAGAGGCCCTGTTAAGATCCCTAAAGTCAACAGATAACCTGAACTCCCCATTCTTCTTCCTAATAGGAACAAGGTTGGAAACCCAACTAGTATGCTTAATGGGGTAGATGATACCACTTTCTATTAGTTTGAGTACTTCTTTATGCATAAGTGGCTCAAGCTTGGGATTAACAAGTCTTTGCTTCTACCTTACTAGTTTGGCATTAGGCTCTAATTCAATGGTGTGCTGGGAAAGGGCAGGATCAAAACCCTTGAGGTCTTCATACTGCCATGAAAAAACATCACTAAATTCTTTGAAAAGTTGTCTGTAATCTCGCTTCTCCAAATGAGTATTCACTTTTCTAAATTGTAGGCTCTTACCTGGTTCCAACTCTAGTTCAACACAATGTTCTTGTTGGACTACCAAGCCAGCTTTATTTTTCTTGACTTCATCATCCTTGTTGAAGATAGTCTCTAAGGTGACAAGACCTCTAGGCATCTTGTTGGACTTAAGTTGTATCACTTGATCACCATAGCTTTGTGATAGCCTATCTTGATTTTATTCTAAAAAAGCATCTTCCTCAAACAAGAATTGAAAAATTTGTTCATCATTGTCAAACACCTACCAATTGACATCATTATTAGGAATAGAAGGTCTAACAATCACTTTGATATGCTATTGATCTATTTATTTTGAAATGCTATTGGGGATATCATACTGAGATCCAATAGCAGCTAATCTGTCTACATTTTGATTTAGCTTCCTAGGGATAGCAACAATATTGAAAGCACAAAAATCTTCAATTGCATCCCAAACTCTATGTTTGTATTCTCTCAAGGTGTCATTTTTGGTTGCACTTATCCCTCTTATTTGGTTGACAACCAATTCACTGTCACCATAAACTTTTAAGAACTTAAGCCCTCTTTTTCTAGCCCATTCTAATCCATTGACTAGACTTTCATACTCTGTAGTATTGCTAGTGCAGGAGAAACTAAATCTAAAGGCAATATAATACCTTTCTCCTTTTGGGGACACTAGCATATCACCACCACCAGAGCCATTTCTACTTCTAGCCCCATCAAAAAATAATTCTCAAACCTGATTGCTCTGATCCTCTGAATCAGTGTCTTCTTTGAGAAGGCTTGGCTCTATGGATCCACTTTCTTGTATCAAATAACTTCCCAAACCAAAATCCCAAACAAGAATTTCCTGGGCCTCTGAAGCTCTTTCATCTAGAAGAATATCAGGGATACTCTCTATCTTTGTGGTTGCTTGACTAATAGTTTGGAAGTCACTATCATCAAATATGGGGCAGTTTACATAGATGGTATTGGATACATATGGTTCTATGTGGTGTGCTGCTAATGGTTCTGACTTAATGGTAACCTTGGTCCCATACCTTGTATGAAATAGCATGTGAGACCAATCAGAAGATAGGTAGCCTCCTATCTTGGCTGTAAACTTCCTTGAAAGACATATAGCAAATAATGTAGGGAGATCTAGAATATATATATCAAGGAGGATGGAAAAATTAGGACTAGCATGTAGGATTAGACTGGTATCCTTAGCCACACCTATAGTATTGATTGAGGATCCATCAAGTTGTGTAACCTTCTTTTGAAAGGGCTCATATTTTAGTTCTAATTGGTCAGCTACTTTCTTGGGCATTACAATGCTAGTAGCTCCATTATTTACCATACAATTATGTACTAAAGATTTTCCAATGATTAAAGATACATAAAAGGGAGGTGGCTTTGAATTCCTACCTTGTGTGGCATTTCCTTTGGAGTTTCTACTTGGAGCCTCCTTTTCTTGATTAGTGTTAACCAACACTAGCTTTACAACTTCTTTTGCAGGTTGAGGAGTTGTAACTTCTGTCATGGCCTTCTTCAAAATTTTAGGTTGTCCTGGAAGAGCCAAAGAGTCCCACATGGACATGGTGACATTCACCTTCTTCATGTTGTCTACAATATTAAAAGGTGTCACAGTGTGTACTCTTTGTTGTGCCTTTACTATAATGGGCTCCACCTCTTTGGAATGTTGGCCTTCCTTGCTTGTAATGACAAGAGCCTCCTTAGGTGTGATGGAATTAGCTTGCTACAATGGCTCTGTAGATGTAGTGGCTTTGGCATTATAATCTACCCTTTCCATGTCTTGAGCTCTTCTTTTTTCTCTTGTATAGGCAACAAAAGCAACCTCATCGTTGACTCCATTGAAGTCTGGTTCCTCCGAATTAAAGAGAGCAGTCTCATTCTCTTGTGACTCTTGTTGAGGAACTGATCCACTGGATGAAGCCTCTGATTGAGCTTGTGAGACATTTTGAACCATTAGAGCTTGGTTCATCCATCCATTTAAACATGTAGTCTGATTGTGAGGCTGATTACAAGGAAAACACCATTCATTATCCATATCCATATCATTTTGACTAGGAACCATATCCCTCACTGGATTTGCAGAATTGAGAGGTGCAGGGTTGTATGGTTAGAATGGTCTCTGATTGAAACTTTGCCTTTGTCCTTGATAACCTCCCTGGTATGGTGGCCTATTTTATTGATAAGGCGGTCCTTGATTTTGATATTGTTGATTAGGACCTTGGCCTTGTGGTTGAAATGGTGGTCTGATTCCTTGACCTTGTTTCTTCAAATTGGTAACTTCCTTAGTCAAGGTCTACAATAAATTTGTCATCTCTTGCTGACTACTCTGTTGGCTATTCTTTATTTATTGTAGCTCTTGACAGAAACTTGTCCTCAGCTCTTGACCACTGGTACTAGCCTGAGGTGCTAATATGATGGGAATAGGGGTAAATGGGGGTACTTGTGCAGGTGCAATGGGTTGAAGGCTAGGAAAGATGGGCATTGGTGGCCTTCTACCAATCATGCTTGCTTGGATTAAACAATTTTTAGCCCTGACAACTATGTCAAAAGCTTGGGGTAAAGAAGTACCACCCATGGACTGGATCATGATAGAAATTTGACCATTCAAACTTTGCAAGTAATATAGGAAAGCATGGTCAGCTGATGGTCTCATGGAGACTGGAATTCTATTCCATGTTTTGAGGAATCTACTATTGTAATCTATCATTTGCTCTTGAGGGTCTCTCTTAATGGTTGTTAACTGCTCAACTAGAGACAAGTTATCTAATTTATCCTCAAAATGTTTACTTAATGCATCTCCTAATTTGTCCCATGAAGTAATGGAGCCAACAGTTAGAGTTCTAAACCATTTTAGAGCCTTACCTTTTAGAGAGGCTGCTAACAATTTGGTGGCCACATCCTCTTGAGTTATGTTGTGTATGCTGTAGATGGTGGTCACATCTCTTATGTGTTCAAAAGCAATTGTCTGTCCTTCACCAGTGAAATCAGGTATACTCTTAAGTGCCACCAAAGGGCACATCATGATGTTGAGCAAAGGCTAATGGGATTCCCTGATTGAAAGGTGCAAAGGCAAACTGTCTAGCCATTGCAGGAGTTGGAATCTGAAGATTAACAACTATGTGAGTTGTATTTGCTGCTAGATTTGAATCCTCTTCTAGATCTCTAGTTAGAGATCTGCCTCTTCTTCTGAGATGAAAGGGGAAAGGTCTCCTTTTTGAGGTGTTAGGAGGTGTTGATTGAACTCTCCTTGCAGGGGATGTTCTTTGAGTTGACCTGCCTTTGTGACTTCTTCTTGAGGGCAACTTTGAAAATTTAGTGGGCTTTGAGCTCCTAGTCTCAATCTTTCTCATAAAATCTAAACAAGCTTGGCTTGGATCTTTGAAATACTGGAGTCACAAGATATACTTGATAGATCACTTCTAAAATCCTATATTATGCAATCTGTATATCAAAGATAACATAATCTTCAAACAATGAACTTCTTTGTATGTTTTTTGTAGATGAACCAACAGGGGCACCTTTGAACTTCAATCTAATCTTTTGTTGTCCCACCAGGCGGGCCAGAATTGTTATACACTAAGTTTGCACCCTTCTCTCAAGCTCTTGTAGTCTTGATAACCTAGTATAACATGGGAAAAATCTCCAGGTTGTGGGACCTATGCTAACTGAGATGAGACCTCTAGGTTCTAGGCTGGCTCCTCTTGGATAATCACCTTAATTTGCTTCTAGACATGAAATGTAAATCTTTTGAGGGAAAGGGTTAGAAGGAATGCTTGGGTAGGGAAATGACTGAAAGCAAACTACCTACTAGGTGATACACCGAAATTAGGGTTTGGATCTTAGTATAGAGGATGAAAATAATGAACGACTTAGGACTAGGAGATCACAACTCACTAAATAGGCTTGCATAAGTATTTCATAGGAGGGCCTGAACATAAGACAACTTATGACCTGCAAGCAGACATTCACTTCTGCAACTCAGTGTAGGATTGAGACAACACTATTAGGGGGTTGAAGTATACCCACAAAAACATCTAAATCAGATCAAACACAATAACACACACAATTACAGAAAGTAAGAAGGATCAGGAACCCTAAGATATCATTGAAACATCATATACTTCAATTCAATAAGAGGTAATTCAAATAAGGAAGCATAGGGACATGAACAATTGTCACAAAATACCTCTGCAATATCTGAATTATCAATGAAATATTACAGAATGTGGAAAACCAGAGCGAAAGAAGGAATGCCATGGATAGATCTCCAAGAAAGAGACTTTATTCTTTACAAAATGTGAACTCTGAGCCCTAAGCCTCAAAAAAATATAATATATACATACTCAACTGCACGTAGGCAGAAGTCAAAAACCTAACTAGGGTTACAAAAGATTTTCCTTAAAATAATAGCTAGGCCTAACTCAATCAAGTCTAATCATAAAAGTATCTCTGCAACATCATGGCTGACTAGATATTTGAGTTTACATGTTCATCCCTATACCTCATTTGCCTGCAGACAAGCAGCCTGGATCCATCGACTTTCCTGGACAAAGTCTCACCATGAATGCTCAAATTGGTACTCTTAGAAAGAAAGAAATGACCAAAGATGGCTGCCTAGATCCTTGTCATCATCTTCTCCAACTGCAATCATCCTTGAAACATAAATTTTAGCTACCCATTCTGTCACACTGACCAATAAATCAAAACCTAGCAAAAACCCTGCAGAGAAATAAATTTGAATTTAAATATTAACGGCTAGCAGGTGGTGCCATACTTTTCCTCCATCGATGACCGACGTTTAAATCTCAGTCTCCTTTTAAAACATGACTGTTAGATCCTCTTATTTACTTGGGAACCACTCATCTGCAAAATTAACCTCAAGTCCACCTTAGGTTACCTTTTCCCCTCAGTTGCAGAGTCGTTTAAACCTTCAGTTGACCCCGGTTAAGTCTGGTGAACATGAAAAAGCTCTTTAGTCATAGATTCATAGAATACCCTTAACCTTGGGCCTAGAACTACCACATGTCATTCTTTTATTTGCCCTTGACTGCTTTGTAGGCATACACCTCAGCAAGTTCTGACACAGCCCCACTGCAGCTTAGATCCCAATCTAATGGTGAGCGCATGATCTTATATGTCAAAAAGATCCCTTGCACTTTTACGCCAGCCATAGATCTTTATTAGACCGAGACACCTCTGACAAACGAACCCACTAAAAATCTAGTCATCACCACGTGGACCAATCAAATGCATCACACATCAGCCCATCTGACAACATGAACCCACAACCTGCAGAAGGAGCATCGCATGGTTGTCGCAAGATCGCAAGGGCTTGGAAGATCCCTTGTGATCAAGTGATAACTGTAGATCTTCAGTCTACTGACATCCCTGTAGATACTCTGACACGGTCCTACCAAAAGAGCCCAGTTGTCATCTGACTGACCAATGAAGAATTAGCATGTCAGAAACTGAGGACCCACCATCAGAGCCTCAACAATAAAGAAAGATTGACGGTCGGTGCATAATCTCATGTGTTAGAGAAACCCCATGAGATTATATGCCAACCGTTGATCTGAAAGGGACATAGTCTGTCGGGCTCGCCAAACATTTAAGTGACTGCGCAACTAAAGGAAGGATAGACCACTTGCAGAATCGCTAACCACTGAGGACTTAACTATGAAACACTGGGGTATTATGTGAACAAGGCATTGGCTGAATCGTCGGAAGGAAAAGGTAACCACCTACTGACTTGGAGAACTAGCAACCAGCCAATAGGATAAAAGCACACGTGGGTACCGGGGAGCTTAAGTGATCGATAAAGTAATAATGAATTATAATATGGCTTAGGGTTTGCAAGGTTATTTTCCCCAACGACTATATTTATGAATTTTTTGACCTGCAAACCAGGGATTAAAACAATTTGCAGAGGCCAGAGGACAAGGCACAACTTCATGAAATTTTCAGGGATGCCGGGTAGGATAAAAATAGAGATTTGGGAATAATTTTTAGCCAAATTTGCATGTACATGGGAAAATTAGGGTAACAGTGACAAGGACAGTCACAAGTGAGGACATCTCATAGTGACTATCCCTTGTGTAATTGCCACTTGAATGTATTGCTATTTAACCACATTAATGCTTTTCTTCTTTAACAAATGAGGATAGTCACTCTGAAGACAACATGATAATGTACACTCACTGTAAGGACAGTCACAAATGAGGACATCTCACAGTGACTGTCCCTTGTGTAATTGCCACTTAAATGTATTGCTATTGAACCACATTAATGCTTTTCTTCTTGAACAAATGAGGATAGTCACTCTAAAGACAACATGATAATGTATAGTCACTGTAAGGATAGTCACAAATGAGGACATCTCACAGTGACTGTCCCTTGTGTAATTGCCACTTTAATGTATTTCTATTGAGCCACATTAATGCTTTTCTTCTTGAACAAATGACGACAATCACTGTGAGATCTCCTCATTTAGTGAAATTACACAAGGTACTTTCTTGTCTACATATGTTGTATACTCAACTTGCAACTCTATTCTCTGATTATGCATTATAGTTGGGTGTTTTCTTATGTTGTTTTGTGATTGTTTTGTTGGTATTTTTAGGTAATTCAATGGATCTCATTGATGATATTGATGATGATGATGATATTGAAATGGAAGGAGAGATTATGAGGAGGAGAAGAGTCCTGCCTATTGTTGTAGTTGTTCTTGCCACCCTTGTCACGGCCATCATGGAGTGTATAAAAGAAGGTAGTCGAAATATGCGTAAGCGCACAAGAGATGTAATTCCTTTTTATAAGCGTGTTATCAACTCCAATGAGATGGATTGCTTTGACCAAATACGCATGACTAGACGATCCTTCTTTAAACTAGCCAATATTTTAAGGCAAAAAGGAAGCATTAGAGAAACAGAATTCCTCATGTTAGAAGAACAATTAGTCATGTTCCTCCATACTCTTGGCCACAATCTGAGGAATCGTAAGATTGCCCATAACTTTGGGCACTCTGGCAAGATGATAAGCTGATACTTCCACAAGGTCTTGAGGGCTATCTTAGTGCTCCATTCGGATTATTTTATACCCCCTGGTCCAAACACTCCTTGGGAAATCAGTGGGAAGACCTGTTTTGATCCATTCTTCAAGGTATATCTCCCAGTGGTTTAATTTTGTTTAGAGTTGTAATCCTATTATTGCATGTTCATTAGACCTATGATTTATCTAACTACAAGACTATGTGGGAGAAATTGATGGATCCCATATACCAGTCACTATCGATGTCAACATGCAAGCTAAATATCACAATAGAAAAGGCAACTTGTCACAAAATGTTATGGGAGTGTGTTCATTTGATTATAAGTTTCAATACATCCTTGCTGGTTGGGAAGGGTCTGCTGTAGATAGTCGTGTTCTAGCTTCGGCTCTATCTAGAGCCAATCCATTGGTAGTTCCCCCAGGTTTGTAAAATATGATTATATTATTGAAGCATACGAAAAATAAGACAACGTTATAACAATGACATTTTGTTTTGTTTAGGTAAATATTATTTGGTCGATGCTGGATATCCAAATGTACCAAGATTTCTCGCACCTTATCAGTGGATACGCTACCACCTAAAGGAGTTTTCAAGAGCAAACCCAATAAACACCCCAAAAGAGTTTTTTAATCATCGACACTCCTCGCTCAGGAATGTAATAGAGCATACATTTGGGATTTTGAAGCAGCATTTTCCTATCTTGAAGCATGCGACGTCTTATCAAATCAAGACACAAACACATATTTTTTTGGCATGTTGCATACTTCACAACTTCATTACGATAGAGGACGGCCTTCCATCTAAGGTAGAATTTGAAGAGGAAGATGGTCATGATCAGATAGATGTACTAGTGCTTGAGACATATGGGTTGAGCCAGCCTGAAAGAGATTATTGGGGTAATTTTCAAGATGAAATAGCAAGAAGGATGTGGGAAGACTATATATCTCGATCTTAGTCGGTTGAATAACTATTATGGCAGTGTTTAAACTAATGTCAGATTTCATAAATTTCACCAACTGATACTATATATTAAAAGACGTTATGCCATATTTAGTGTTGTCATGTGATATTCAATGTTGTTATATTTAATGTTGTCATATTATATTTAATATTTTCATGTTATGTTTAATGTTATTTTATATTTAATGTTGTCATGTTATATTTAATATTGTCATGTTATGTTTAATGTTGCTATATTTTATATTTAATGTTGTCATGTTCTATTTAATATTGTCATGTTATGTTTAATGCTGGTATATTTAATGTTGTCATGTTATATTTAATATTGTCATGTTATGTTTAATGTTGCTATATTTAATGTTGTCATGTTATATTTAATATTGTCATGTTATGTTTAATGTTGCTATATTTAATGTTTACGTCTACGTATATGCCTCTTTGCATCTGTTTACATTACAATTGATCTTGTTAAAAGAAGTGGGCAGCTCATGTTGTGTGTGCCTCAAGTATGTCTACAGATGTAAACATGAACATGGATGGTGACATTCAAGTTATCCATCCAACTTCTTGCAAGAAGGTTTTCTGGACAAAAGAGATGGAATGCAAGTTGCTAGACTTGCTATAGGAGCAAGTGCAGCTTGGAAAAAAAGATGAAGGGGGTTTCAAGAAAGAGGCTTGGACAGCCATTGAAAGGAGGTTCAATAATGAGTTGAAAATGAAGCTATCGAAGGATAACTTCAAGAAAAAGCTGAAAACTTGGAAACAAGGGTATAGAGTTATGAAAGACTTGAGGAATACAAGCGGCTTAGCCTGGAATGAGACTACCCAAACTATGGATGCTGATGATAGTGTTTGGGTTGAGTTGTTGAAGGTAACATGGTCTTCAAATCTCCTTTTAAGTTGAATATATCTTTTTAAGTAATGAAGGACCAATAATGAATTCAATTGTTATGCCATCATACAAAGAAAGGAATTTAAAAATGCCAGAATGTATAAGAGGCAGCCATTTCAATACTACAATGAATTATCCTGTATTGTTGGGAATGACATAGCTGAGGGCACTGCAGCTACAACAGCTCAAGAGACGGAGGAAGATTTCAATGATGATGAAGATTTCAGTTATCATGGTATGGATAATGCATGTTTGGAGTCTGCTGTTGATTTGGCTAATGATGGTATCGAATCTATTGATACACCTACATCGAACCAATCTAGTGCAAGAAACAAAGAGAACCCTTCAACATTGTCAAGGAGGCCAAAGAGGAGGGGAACATTGGTAGGTTCATTGGATTCAATTTGCGAAGTGATCAAAGATCTATCTATAGGCCTTACAACAGGCCTTGGACAGCCTCTGAAAGTGGATAAAACATCTACTTTGAAAAATGATGCAGCGGATTTGTATAAAGCACTTAAAGCAATCCCTGGCCTTAGCAACTCTACTATGCTTGATGCATATGAAAACTTAATGCATGATCCACAATCAGCCGCATTGTTCTTGACAATGGATGAAGGAGAGAGAATCACATATATGATACGAAAGTTTGGAGGACTTTAGTTGATCCATGTTGATTAGGTCTTGTGTTTCAAATCAAAACTAATGTTTCATATTAAAACAATTAGAATTATGGATTTAATCTGTTGTTTGAGATAACAAGTTACTATAACACAGTGACTGTACATTATCTGTTGTTTGAGATAACAAGTTACTATAACACAGTGATTGTACATTATCTGTTGTTTGAGATGAAAAGTTACTATATAATTTTTAGATAATGCCTGGTATTGACCATCTTATGTTTAGATAATTTTTGAGTAATATTATATACTTGTAGGATTGATCTACCTCAAAGCTGTTGTCTTTGTAAGGGATTATTTTTAAGGTACTTGTAGGATTGATCTACCTCAAAGCTATTGTCTTCGTAAGGGATTAAAAAGTGAATATTCTATAGATTTAAGTAATGATATATTTCTTATCAGTGCTAGAAGAGCATGGTTCGGAAGAGAGGATACAACTTATCTGAGAAAATGTTTTATGGTTTGTTTTTTCATTAAGAATTCAAGTGCTAGGATTTTAGATTTGATTATGTTTATTTTATTCTTACCAGTAAAACTAGATAGTTTGTTGATGTAGAGAGAAAATATTATTTATCAGGGAAAAGGTTTCTGGGACACTTAATTTGCTTAACCTACTTTCAGCTTGACAATCAATTCATGTATTGATACATTGCAGGCCTAAGAAGGGAATTCTTCATATTCTTTCCAATAGCAACGTTTGGTTCAAAACTTCAAAGATACTCATTGAAAACTAATATTATCAGGCCCTTAGAAACTGTTGATTGTTCCACTAAATTTCAAACAGAAACTAAACAGTTTTGATTATACATTTTATTGGGAGGAATCACATTTTAGTTCGAATTGTTTCTAATTTTGGAGCCTAATCATGCAGTACACATCATCAGAATACTGCTGCAATCTATAAACAGAATGTCAATTTTAGATGACAATTTTAATAGAATGCTAAAGTGGATATTTAAGTTAGAATGTTATAGGCATATTCCAATTGTATTCCTATCTTTGCTTTTGATGTTTCTAAGGTGTTACTTTTTCAGGTTATTAAGAAGTCCTACAATAATACGTGTCACATTTGATAGATAAAAAATAAAAGATGACTCAATTTTCTGATATATGAAATTAGAAACAGTAACACTCAATAAAGGGTCATTTTTGAAGAAGGTATAGTGCCTGAGGCTATTAATTAAAGTGTTTCTTGAAATTGTACTTAGATCCAATGCTGGAAAGTTGAAACACATTTTTCAATTTAGATAAAAGAGAAAAAACTGTATAGCTGCATTGATTGCCCTTATATCATTTGGTTGACATCTCTTCTTTGTCATTGACATTTTGGGATCAAGAAAGTCTTTTCTCCATAATACCTTCTTGCAAAAAGAAGTTGGATGGATCACTTCAACCTAAGCATCCATGTTGCCCACTTCTTTTGTCATAACGCAATGTTGACATGACAATATTACATATAACATGACAACATTAAATATAACACAACAACACTACAATATGTCATAACTAATTATGGTTGATTCAGCCTTGCCACTTTTTGTTTTTCTCAATGAATTTTGTTTAATTTTGGGATTGTTGATATAGGTGCATTATTGATATCGGCTTGATGGCTCTTCTCAATGTGCCAAGCTATCCATGTGGTGGTGGGCAGTGCCAGTTGAAGATTTCATGGACATTGAACAACCCTGGATGACAATTTTGGTGTTGTCCAAATAGAAAAAAGGTTGCTAATGTGTATATATTTAATGTTTGTAATGTAAATACTACTCATTATATTTAATGTTTGTAATGTAAATACTATTCATTATATTATAAAAACTAATGTAGATTGGGCATCATAGGGCCATAATGATTGTGGATACTTTAGGTGGGTCGATGACAACCCATCTACATCTATCCACCCATCTCCACTCATCCACAATCCAGGATTTGAGTGCAAAACTTGTCAAACTAGGGCAAATGCTGAAATTATATTTTTATGATGCCTTCTCTGTATTGTAATCGCATATCTTTGTTGCGACCATATGCGGAGATGAGATCAAGAATTAGTCAGTTTTGTATTTTGATATTGTAATATGCGGAGATGAGCTCAGGAATTAGTCAGTTTTGTATTTTGATATTGTAATATGCGGAGATGAGCTTAGGAATTAGTTAGTTTTGTATTTTGATATTGTAACTAAATATTTTAATATGGATATGGCGTAACTCCTCTTTGCCCCAAGTGCACATATATATGGTCTACATATTTTTTCACAATAATTTTTCACATTTATGGCTTAGGTGAGCCCCAATCTGCTATCAGTCAAATGATTTAACGTTGTTTTTGTGGTTATTGCTTTGTAGAATTCTAACCTAGGTTTGTAGAGGAATTTTGAGGTTAACAAAGTATATCATGTATAAACTCATTTAATTGGTCGTGTTTTGATCTTGACAAGCATGGATCATTCAGGTAAGAATCAAGGGAGGTCATAGAAGGTAATAATAATTAATAAGCTTTTTTTAAAAAACTCATACAAAAGTTAGCAACTGAATGTACTTCATTGGTGTACTAACAAAAGCACAAAGTAGTTGTATGTTCTATGTATGCAGTGTCTAGAGACAAAAATAAGAGTTCAGGCATGACAGAGCGTCAAAGACTCATCAGACTAAACTATAACATTGTATCTGCATTATGTAAAATGAGGAATGCCTCATTCAAGTTGTAACATTGTATCTGCCTTATGTAAAATGAGGAATGCCTCATTCAAGTTGTAACACTATATTTGCATTATGTAAAATGAGGAATGCCTCATTCAAGTTGTAATTCATATCTGCATTATGTAATCAGGAATGCCTCATTCAAGTTGTAATTTTATATCAGCTCATGACTTTGTGGGGCTAGACCAGAGGTTTTCTCCACCCGACTCTTTCCTATCGATGCTCCTATTGAGCTGGGTTGGCAACATTTTGTAAAAAATAAATAATAAAATAAATGACTTGTTTATAATGATGACTTGTGTATTTTGGGTCTACATATTTTATAAATTGGTATAGCAATTTTATTTTTTTTTAAAGTTATACAAAATGTTAAATTTTTTAAAAACTTATAAACATAAGTTTATTTCAAAATATTATAAATATTTAAAATCGCATACAAATGAAATTAACCTTGATACAAAAATAAAATAAATATTCAAAAACATGAACAAAATGTGAAAAACATCATAACATTTGAAAAAATCACAAATTGTTATAAAGAAATTAATAAAACAAATTCTCATTTAGTGCAAATTCCAATTCCAAAATGCAGCACCCAAACACAGAAAATACATCTTCTCGGTCATCTTCCAAGTGAACCAAATGGGTCGAACACATATTTCGGATATCATTTTCAGGATATGTATATTCTAGAATTGTAGCATATTCCAGAATAGACTATATCCAGCATTCCGTATGTTGTCTTCCAAACGGGCTTATGGTTTTCAGCATTAAAGAAGATTGCATGTGTCAAATAGTCAATTTGTCTTTGCCAATGCCTACCTCATATCCTACGTTACCTCCTCACATGCTTGTATGTGGGTCAAAAAAATTTCTCACAACACAACATTCAATTCGATTATATTTGTGGGAGTTGGAGTACGACTATAGAAATTCCATGTTTGAATGGTGTGTATGCTTTTGGAAATAAGACTACCACATGAGTAAGTTGAGTTGACCTCCTTGACAGGTCACCCAAGGAATGAGAGGTAACATCATTGAACCTTCATTTAAATTATTTTGGAAATTTCTTTGACACTTTCAATAAATTTAGACTAGCAATGAGGGTTTGTTTTTACATCATAATGATATGCAATCTTCAATTCAGAATCACTATTATGGAAAATCTACTAAGTGATATGTTTCAATTATTTTTACAGAGATCAGTTTTGTAAAGAGTCATTTGAATAATTAAATTATGTATCATAATAAAATAGACGATGATTGGAACTTAACATTTATATAAATTTTAAAAGAAATAACAAGTACAATTTACATTACATTAGATTGTAGGAAAAATGGTTATATTCTATTTGTTCAAAAGACACAAATGAATCACTTAAATTTTCAAAATATTGAAAACATTGGTCTGCAAGAATCCAAATTGGTATATTGAACTCCCTAATTTCTTCTTTTATGCCCATTAAGATTTTAACCACATCTTCAATATCAGATCATAGGTTTGGATCTTCATGTGTACAAATGATTCCCAATCTTAGAACTCTCGCTATTTCATGTAAATATGCTTTCTATTATAAATATTTTTCAAGAAATCATCAATGAGCTCCTTTAAATTGTTTTTTGCCTTTACCTTATTTGCCCACTACCAAAGTGTCAATCCTTTCTCAACTAAACTCGAGCTTGTTGACTTTACACCACTTATTAGCTCCAATAGTACAACTGCAAAACTGATGCAGGAGCATCCTGGGTGTAAGAGCAATCTTGCATCACTTTCTATAGAGACAAACATAATTATATAAATGCAATAATATTAAGAACTTAATTTAGAAGAAAATTAAAAATATCTTAAAAGATATATTCATCTGAACAAAACATTAAATTATTAGGTTCATGAAGTTTTTACAGCTTAGAATTATCAACATGCTTGTTTCTACATTAGACGGATTGTTTCCAACTTTCAGATCAAACACAATGATCTATCATCAGAATAATCAAACATAATTTTAACATTTTATTTTCTTAGTGGTTGCCCTGATAATAGATCATTGTTTGATAGGAAACGTTGGCTACAAAATACACAGTCTAATCTACAGACAAGCACATTGATTAAATTATTAAAATCAAAGTTTATTACTTTTTCAGACTTCTAATTCATAAACACAAATTGGTATTAAAACATAAACAGACGAACATTCTTTTTAAAATAACTTATTTTATAAGTTATTTTAATACAAAACAAAATTGAAAAAGAGAGGGCAAAACCCTCTCTTATTGTTCATGGTGTGAGCTCATTATTGTTCATAATCTTCAATATGGGCTTCTAGATCTTCATGAAGAGAGAGAGAGAGAGAGAGAGAGAGAGAGGTATAAGGATGGATGACACTGGCCATGGGGACCAAAATGCACCCGCACCATTGCCAAGCTCTTCATAGGCATACATCTATAGGACCCAGGATCAAGATAAAATTGTAAATAAACAATGTTTTTGCCATATAGAAATGTTCCACTACTAAACATAATTTTTTTGTCCTTTGGATGCATGCCCATTAGAGCCTGTCAATGGAGCGGGTGCATTTTGGGCCCCTCATAGCCATTGCGAGGATGGATGGAGGGAGAGGTAGAGAGGGAGTAAGTTAATGATCTACAATAGGGAGAGGTAGAGATAAGAAAATGAGAGAGATAAGTTCACAACTAAAATTTAAGATGAAATAAGTCACATCTCTTTAATTTGAAGGTAAATTCAAGGGTGGAAGTGGTCCTCAAATTATCTAGGAAAGTGGAAACTAAATCAAGTACCAAAAAGAGTGTGAAATTGATCTCACAATTAAGAAGTACAATTTGTAGCGTTACATATTTATAATATTGTAATTTACAAATCTTTAAAATTAAAAAAAAAATTATAATTTTTTACTATAATATAATAAATTAATTCAAAAAATAAAAATAAATTTTATTAATTTATAAATTCTAAACTTTTATTGTATATTTTTTTCCAAATTTATTAATTTAAAATTCATATATTATGATATTATTAATATTAAAACATTATTATTTTAATAATTTATACAATTCTCCAATATTATAAAATTTAATTTAATTAAAAACTAATTTTATATTTCTATACGCTTGCACACGCGGTGCACGTCGTTGTAGACTTTTTCGTAATTGATTTTTCGTTATATTTACGGTTGAAGTAAGAAGACTAAATTCATTTGATACTTGCATTAGAAATTCCACGTTTGAATGGTGTGTACGCGTTTGGAAATAAGACTACCACACGAGTAAGTTGAGTTGACCTCCTTGACGGGTTACCCAAGGAATGAGAGGTAACATCCTTGAACCTTCGTTTAAGTTATTTTGGAATTTTCTTTGACACTTTCAATAAATTTAGACTAGTAATGATGGTTTGTTTTTACATCAAAGGAATGAGAGGTGACATCTATGATCGTACCTTCGTTTAAATTATTTTGGAAATTTCTTTGATACTCTCAATATATTTAGACTAGCAATGATGGTTTGTTTTTACATCAAAGGAATGAGAGGTGACATCTATGATCGTACCTTCGTTTAAATTATTTTGGAAATTTTTTTGACACTCTCAATATATTTAGACTAGCAATGATGGTTTGTTTTTACATCATAATGATATGCAATCTTCAATTCAGAATCAGGATATGGTAAATCTATTAAGCGATATGTTTAAATTGTTTTTATAGAGATCAGTTTTGTGAAGAGTCATTTGAATAATTAAATTATGTATCATAATAAAATAGATGATGATTGAAACTTAACAATTATTTAAATTTTAAAATAAATAACAAGTACAATTTGCATACATTAGATTGTAGGAAAAATGGTTATATTCTATTTGTTGAGAAGACACAGATGAATCACTTAAAATTTCAAAATAGTGAAATCCTTGGTCTGCAAGAATCCAAATTGATATATTGAACTTCCTAATTCGGTCTTTTATGCCCATTAAGATTTTAACCACTTCTTTCATATCAGATCTTAGTTTTGGATCTTCATGTGTACAAATGATTCCCAATCTTAGAACTCTTGCTATTTCATGTAAATATGCTTTCCATTATAAATATTTTTCAAACAATCATCAATGAGCTCCATTAAATTGTTTTCTGCCTTTACCTTATTTGCCCACTGCCAAAGTGTCAATCCTTTCTCAACTAAACTTGAGCTTGTTGACTTTACACCACTTATTAGCTCCAATAGTACAACTGCAAAACTATATATATCTTCTTTTGGAGATGGCCTCAATTGATATGTCCTTTCTATAGAGAAAAGATAATTATATAAAAGCAATAATATTAAGAACTTAATTTAGAAGAAAATTAAAAATATCTTAAAAGATATATTCATCTGAACAAAACATTAAATTATTAGGTTATGATATGAACATACTTATAATTATCAACATGCTTGTTTCTGCATTAGACGGATTGTTTCCAACTTTCAGATCGAACACAATGATCTATCATGAGAACAATCAAACATAATTTTAACATTTTATTTTCTTAGTGGTTGCCCTGATAATAGATCACTGTTTGATAGGAAACGCTGGCTACAACATACACAGTCTAATTTACAAACAAGCACATTGATTAAATAATTAAAATCAAAGTTTATTTCTTTTTCAGACTTCTAATTCATAAACACAAATTGGTATTTAAAACACAAACAGGCCAACAATTTTTTTAAAATAACTTATTTTATAAGTTACTTTAATTAAAAAAAAATTCAAAAAGAGAGGGCAAAACCCTCTCTTATTTCATGGTGTGAGCTCATTATTGTTCATAATCCTGGCTACGCCAAAATCAGCAATATGGGCTTCCAGATCTTCATGAACAAGTATATTTGCATGTTTCAGATCACAGTGCACAATTGTATTCCCGAATTCATGGTGAAGAGAAGCCAATCCATGCGCAACTCCAATGGCTATATTCAATCTTTGCTTCCAATCCAACCTACTATCCAGTGGACCATGCAACAGAACATCCAGGCTAGAATTGGCCATGAATTTCGACACCATTATCATTTCTTGACCATTGAAGAAATTGACTATTATTTTTCTGTCGCTAAAATTGGTTGTTGCTTGAAGCAAATCTTCGTGTGTTATTTTCAAGTATGGCTTGGAAACTCTTTGGATTTGGGCTTCTAGGGTTTCAGAATTAGAGACACGGTTTCTGTTTCTGTTCAGAAAATAGAGGAGATTAAAACAAATGATGTTACGAACCCACCAGTAGTGAAGAGGGGAAAAGCACGGAGAGCAAGATGCTGATAATAAAGATTCCATGATATAATTAGGGAGACAATGCAGGTAATTAAGTAAACAACTAATAAAAACTAAACGGATTTCCTCATTACATTGATTCTTCCTACTACTACAGAGCTTTGTCTTAGCGGGAAAGTCTTTCTGGCATGGATGGAGTTTTAACAAACTTTGTATTGGATTCAACAAATGTATAATTGACTTTGGGTGAATAGGCGTAGTTTTATCGACGCCTCCTACTTGGCAATAACCCGGTAAATCATCTTTCCTCGAGTGGAGGAGGATCTTTCCCTTGTCATTATCAGACCAGAACATCCAACAATAATTTTTTTGAAACTATTTTCCATTTTCACATCATAAGGGATTGTGTTTCAGGAAATTTTAGTGGAATGGATACCTTTCTGACTTTGGCTCTTAGGGGAAGAGGTTTCAGGCACGAGTGAGTTGTATCTGGTTGCTAAAATGTCTCTGTGGTGGGCCTTCCCTAGTTGGTTGTTCGAAGGCTTCGTGCCTCTACTAGGTAGCCTCACAGATCTGAACCCTCTATCATTTTTTTCTGTTTTTGGTACAACACTCTATGAAATATGAAAATTTGTACAAAAAGTTAAAATTCACCTGAAAAAATAAATTATGTATATATATAGTTTGAGAAAAGGTTAAAGTCTAAATAATTTTATATTTAAATTATGTATATATATAGTTTGATAAAAGGTTAAAGTCTAAATAAGTTTATATTGGAAACAAATTAAGTTAAAAGTTTATAAAATAGGCATAAAATGATACTGGCAATGCCATCTCAATAAAAATCAAATATTGGTCAAGTATGTGGTATCAGTTTAGAATGAAGTTCCCACTATCACATAATTAACCATATTCATTCAATCACTATGTACTATGGATTTGGACTTAATATTTAAAGCTGGATTTACCATAGAATCAACCAAATTCATCCATTCACTATCTAATATGAATCTAGACTCAAAATTTAAAACTCAATTTGTCCTACTAACACTATTTAGAAGATTTTAATATATTAATTTTATAATTATATATTATTTAAGATTTGAAAGGTAATTTTAAATTTTAAATTATAAGAATTAGATACTTCTTTTTACAAAATGCACCCTTTCATATTACAAAGTTTGGGTGGAGAGTGGACATATCTTCCTATAGTACCACATCTGTTTGTAGGAGACTAGAACTTCTGATAACATCTTGTTACTATTTTAGGGAAGAGAAATCAATGATTATCTTAATTTTTAATCTTTAAAATTTATATTGACTTTTTTTGAATTATACTTATATTTTTATACTAGATAATGTGACAATTCATTTGTTTAAAGTTAATTTTTTATGTTCGTATCATTCAAAATCTTATTCTATCAATCAATATATATTTTTAAAATAGATCAATAATTGTAATTAAAATCATAGATCTTGTTAGTTGTATATGTACTTGTCTAATTTATTTGATTTGTTGATTGTCAAGAAAATTAGTATTTACAAATATCTTAAAGAAATTATAGATATATTAGACAATGAACAACAAAATCTACCAACAATTTATACAAAATTTATATTTCGTATATAATAAATCAATTAAAATGCTCTTATAAATATTCTTTGAACTAAATCATTTTTTTTAATTCTTTACATTCTTCAATTTAAATAAATAACATAATTCGAAACGTTAAGTAAACATAAATACAATATATGACAGAACTAATACTTAATTTTGCGTCAGATATATGAAAATGTGTACGTTGGACTCACTGATCATTTCAAACGGTCGGCATATGCATGTAGACTCATAATTAGTGGCAGACATTATTTATCTAATGTGAATTTACAAATCAATGGAAATCCACTGAAATATAAGATAAGGAGTGCTTTGTCTATGAAGAAATATCCGATATTGAATGAGGGTAGGAGAGAGAATCACGAGTTTAGAAAATCAGGACGTCTTTTCCGAACAAGTCTTCTGCACAAGCTTGGCGGAAAGCAATTGAAAACTCCTTATCAATAATTTATGTTTGAAGATCGCGATGGTGATTAATTTTATTATCTTTTTGAATGGAATATAAATCTATATAATTTTATTATAATTAAAATATTAATGAAAAATAAGTTTAATATATTTTATTATTATTTATAATTTAATAAGAATACATAAATAATAAAATTAATTAAAAAAATTGTTTAAAAGTAAGAAGAATATGGGTGGGCCCTGGTTTCCAGACAAGTCAGATGAGCTTCACATGTCAGAGCATCAACGGTGGTCGCTAAAGTGCAAGGAATTTGTCAGAGCTATGCGAAATTACGCCGGCCGTTGATTCTTATTTGCGGTGCAGCGTTTCAAACTGTGGGTCCATGGTGACATGTATGCATAAATGGCGCATCCCTATTGGCCGAAGGAAATAAAGAGGTGGAGTGCTGTCAGCGGGGCTTGCGGTAGAGATTATGATTGATGGTTGGCGGGTGATCGCATGGAATATTCTCTCCCCATGCGATCATGCACCCACCATTCGATTAGATGCCGTTGGAGTTATCTTCTAAGCGTCGAAAACCTCAGTTGTTTTCGGTCATCCGCCTCTGCGCAGTTAAATCTCTGACATCAGCAATTCTTTTGTGCGCTACTGTGATTGAGTGGGACCCATTGTATTAGTCGTTGCTAGGCCAGGGAATGAAGAAAGTCTATCCAGCGAATAGGAGTTTGCCTTTATTCTGGATAAGTCAGACGGTCTTCACATGTCAAAGCATCAACAGGGGTTGTATAAGCGCAAGGGATCTGTCAGAGCTATGCGAATTCACGCCGGCCGTTGATTCTTCTTCGCGGTGTAGGTTTTCAAAATGTGGGTCCATGGTGACATGTATGCATAAATGGAGCACCCCCATTGGCCGAAGGAAATTAAGAGGTGGAGTGTTGTCAGCGGGGCTTGTATCAGAGATTTGGATCGACGGCTGGCGTGTGATCGCATGGAATATTCTCTCCCCATGTGATCATGCGCCCACCGTCTGATTAGTTGTCGTTGGTTTGTCTGTAGTGGGACCATGGGAGGATTCATTGTCGAGGTGTCAGGTGGGGATTGGCTGAACTGGTATGGGATTGTCGTGCCCACTGTCCGTTAAGAAAATATGAGGTGGAGTGTTGTGTGGTGAAGGTTTATGGGGTGTCGCATGGTCGCATAAGCCATTTTCAATCTATGCGATCATGTGACAATCATCAATGTCGTGTGTATGTTGAATCTCAACAGTTTGATATATGCTCTGTTATATTTTAATATTTTAATATAATATTCGGCCTCGGCCCCTTATCGATCAAAAAAAAAAGAAGAATAAGAAAAATTAGAATACAACTAATTTTTTCTTTCCATAGTTTTGCATAAAAGTACAAGAAAAAGTCTAGAATTAAAAGCCTAATCGATAAATTTATTTTTTAATGAGAATATTGAATTCATAAATCTCATGTTGAATGACTATATTGCAAGAAATATGATCATTGATTAAATGAGTAAAGAGAGAAACAATATGATTGTAGGCAACAAAATGAAAACTTTAGGAAAGAAGACCAAAACCAGGGCCTTTTTTAACTTTCAATGATGATGTTTTGTTTTTGATATATAAAAAACAACAAGAGGGTGTTGGCCGAGTAACAAGGGGACTAGAGGCACATTAACATCATATTAATGGTCGTAGTCAAGAGCATTAAAGAGCAGTTTAACAGCAGAATAAAACAATTCTAATCTACCTCTATCAAAAACAAAAACCACAGTACTTTTCCAAAAAATTAAACCAGAGTATCTAAAGGGAACACTAGCAATTAA
The DNA here is from genome assembly GCA_027943335.1 of Chamaecyparis obtusa. Lineage (NCBI taxonomy): Eukaryota > Viridiplantae > Streptophyta > Pinopsida > Cupressales > Cupressaceae > Chamaecyparis > Chamaecyparis obtusa. Next base: position 9,918 of record BSBK01012532.1, on the reverse strand, counting down.
AATAGCAGTAATAAGCCAAAGATTTATAATTGTCACACAAAATTTATATTCCTTAAATAATGTATGATTCATGATGCCTTTATAATTACTCCAAGTTAAATTAATTCGTCAGGCGGTCCTATGCAAAAAGAAACATAATAAATAGCATTAAATAAATATCAATACAGAGTAATATCATGCAATATATATCCAATTACCTTATTATATCTTGTGAGACACAAAAGACAACAAATTTTGAATATTAAGGGTAATAACATTTATATACAGAATAATTACTTAGAGACAAAGTATAGAAAAGCATTAGATGAATGCAAAGATGTGTAAAAATAAAATGTTGTCAGATATATAACAATGTGTACATTGGATTTCTTAATAATTTCAAACGTTCAACCTATGAAACATTGTTCCGAATGTATGTTAAAAACTTTTTAATTTATTTATCTGACACTTTGTTAAGCTCTTTATAAAAATGCACTAAATTGATCAAATTTTAAAAATCAGAAAATACAATAGATTTTCACAAAATTTTCAACACGAATCTTCATTTTTTAATACATTTTTATGATAGAGAACTTAGTCCGTGCCATGAATATATACACTAATCACTGGTAGACCTCCTACTGTCCACATCCTTTACCCACTCTGAAATTCACTAATCCATGAATATCCATTGAAAGTTACAAGATAGAAAAGGAAATCATTATGAATCATGACATATCAGGTGTTCCATCACAGTAGGAGAGAGAATCACAAGCTTGGTTGGAAAGAAACTGGAAACTGCTTATCATCAATCATGTCGATTTAAGACCGCGAAGGTGACAAATTTATTATCTTCTTGATGAGTCACCAATGATAACACCAAGAAACGTTACAGCAGCTTCTTATGCATCTGAAGAATTCCTACTCCTTACATAAATGCAGAATAACAACTGTCTTCGAAAGTGACAGTGGTCCTCCTCGTTTGGCCTACTCAATATTTGTGATTCCTTCGGTGGTCAGCAACAAGATCTCTTACAGAATCACATGATTTATGTATTAAAGGATAATATTAATAAAAAAATTCAACCATCATTTCTTTGTAAAACCTTTTTGTCCAAATCTCTTGTAATGTTGTCTATGGAGGAATAAATGGTAAGAAACAGAACAAATATTCAAAATAAATAACTAATAAAAACCTAACTGATTTCGTCTTAGGCGGAAAGACTTTCCAGCATGGATAGAGTTTTAACAAACTTCGTATTGGATTTAACAGATTAATAATGACTTTGGGTGACTAGGTGTGGTTTTATTGATGCAACCTAAATGGCAATAATTCTTTAAGTCGTGTTTCTTCGAGTGGAGGAGGATCTTTCCCTTGTCATCATCAGAAAATAACATCCACTGAGAAGTTTTTTGAGCCTATTTTCCGTTTTCAAACCATGCCTCACCATACCTAGGTTTGATAGGTGGATTGCCACTTTTAGGCATTTTCCTACAATCAAATTTTTGGAACAATACCCTGTGAAAGATAAAGTTTTTACATGCAGTTAAAATTCACCTGAAATTATTTTCATATATATATATTTTTTTCGATAAAAAGTTGAAGTCTAAATAAGTTTATATGAGAAATAAATTAGGTTAAAAGTTTATAAAATCGACATAAAATGACATTGACAATGTCATACCAATAAAAATCAAATATTCCCTAAGTATCTGGTATTACAGAATTAACCATATTCATTCAATTGCTATCTACTATACATTTGAACTCAAAATTTAAAATCAGATTCATCACAGAATCAACCAAATCCATCTATTCACTATCTAATATAGATCTGAACTCAATATTTAAACTTCAATTTGTCCTACTAACACTATTTAGAATATTAGAGCTACCAGATTTCTATATTTCCATATTTCCATTGTGACAGGGATTCTCTTATCTCCGGCACTACCTCATATCGAAATAGACACCAAATCTCTACTTTTGTACTCTTCTTACGAATGTCTCATTGATCCTATCATCATCACTTTCGTTTTCTTTGTTGCAACAGTACTTCACATCGAAATAGATACCAAATCTCTACTTTTGTAAACATAGATTTCTTCGCTGAGGGATTTATTTTTCAATAGTGCATCTCTTTCTCTGATCGGTAACTTGGCACATCCAATATCACAAATTGCCCCCGATCTTCTCTTCTGATATCAATTGAACAAATTAATAAACAAACACAGATAATAGGGCAAAGAGAGTATTTTGTATAAACTATAATGATTCTTTTTTTCAATCAAATCGATGGATTACATGATGCCTCTGTAATGAGATATTTCCTCTGACTTGAAAAAATTAATAACGGAATAGTTATTATAGAAAATTGCAGATATTCATAGTGGGCAGATAACTAATGAAAGGAAAGGTTTAGCTATTATCTAAACCAACACACTATATTTAAACTTATCGTCTAAATATTGCATAGGAATCAACATGTACATGGTCCTGCTCATGGAAAGCTTTAACTGGCAGAGATAAACGATCATTTCAGAATAAATTACTAACAGCATTGAACTATTAGTAGAAACCGACTAAATAAATATAGATGTGGGTCTTTTTGAGCTGGATTTTATAGTTTCCCTGAAGATCAATATTTTTTTTCAGAATGATGTAAATAATTAATTTATATTGCAACAAAATAGATAACCATCCCATTTCAATTAACAAATTGGATTAATTAAACATGAACATTAATAGTAAATATAGTTCAAATTTTATAAGATTGTACAAGGTTAAGTTACATTTATTATTTCGAAGGATTCAGAGGAATCAGGTAGAATTTCATTACAAAGAATTTCTTGTTGGACTAGTTCAGAAATTGGTATATTGAACTCTCTAATCCTTTGTTTTATGTCTGTCAAAATTTTAACTATATCTTTCATATTAGGTCTTAATTTTGGATTTTCGTGTGTACAAATGATTCCCAGTTTTATAATTTTCTCCATTTGAACATAAATTTGTTTATCCTGATAAATACCTTTTAGACAGTCATCAATGACCTCTGCCAAATTGTTCTCTATCTGTGCCTTGGTTGCCCATTGAGGAAGTGTCAGTCCCCTCTCAACTAAACTTGAGCTTGTTGGCTTTACACCACTTATCAATTCCAACAGAACAACTCCAAAACTATATATATCTGCATTCAGAGTCGGCCTCACTTGATATGCTCTTTCTACAGAACAAAACATAAATTATAGATACAATAATTCTAAGAACGTAATTTTACAATAATGTAAAAAAAATCTTATTAGATTTTTTAAGAAAAGATAATTTTTCAAATGAATATACTGAAATAATTATTCTAAAACATTAAGAGATCGATAATTTTAGAGAAATTTAAATAGCAAGGTCTTTCTTAAAAGTGAACTGCAAAAATCTAACAATTTTAAGACATCGCTGGATCCACACTTCCTGGCATAAATTCTATTACAACTTACTCTACAATCAAGTACGTTTACACATCAAAAAATGATACCATTACCAAAATAAATTTTAAACAGAAAAGGCAATGTTGATACCTGGCGCTGTATAACCGATAGTGAAGCGAAACCCCGAAGAGCTTGGTGTGAGCTCATTTTTGTTCATAATCCTGGCTACGCCAAAGTCAGCGATATGGGCTTCCAGATGTTCATCAACGAGAATATTTGCAGGTTTCAGATCACAGTGCACAATTATATTCCTGAATTCATGATGAAGATAAGCCAAGCCATGCGCAACTCCAACGGCTATATTCAACCGTTGCTTCCAATCTAATCTGCAATCCAGTGGGCCGTGCAAAAGAACATCCAGGCTAAAATTAGCCATGAATTTGGACACAATGATCATTTCTTGGCCGTTGAAGAAATAGCCTAAAATTCTCTTAAGATTTCTGTGACGAAGTCGCCCCAAAATCTCAAGCTCTGACAAAAAGTGTTCTAGGCAGCACTCTCTATCCTCTGAATGTTCCATTCTTTTTATGGCTACTGTTTGGCCGCTAGCAAGGATTCCTCTGTAGACTGTTCCAAATCGGCCTTTTCCAATTATTTTTCTCTCGCTAAAATTGGCTGTTGCTTCAAGCAAATCCTCCTGTGTTAGTTTCAAGTATGGCTGGGAAATTCTTTGGATTTCGGCCTCTAGGGTTTGAAAACCAGAGATACGGTTTCTATTTATGTTCATATAGAGTTGCAGAAAAACAGAGAAGAGTAAAACAAATGATGCTACGAACACAATAGTAGTGAAGAAGGGAAACCCAACGGATTTCCTCATTACACTAATCCTTTCCCCTACTGCAGAGCTCCGTCCCTTAACCTCTCCAGCATGGATAGAGTCTTGCCACACTTTATATTGAATATAACAAAGTAATAATGATTTTGGGTGATTAATTAACCACAAATTTATTGAGTCCTTCTAATTGCCAATAATTTTGTCAATAATCATTCCTCGAGTGGAAGAGGCTATTTCACTGATCATCATCAGAAATCAACATCCGCTGACAATTATATTGATTTATTTTGAATTATATTTAGATATTTATACTTGCAGCGATTTGGAGTTGCACCAACAAATGCTCGCTTCATTGAGCTCCCTTACAAACTGCTCACTTCGAGCTTCATTGACTGTTTGGAGAAATCACTACTCATTGCTTACTGTTGTTCAAAAAATATTCCCTCCAACTTACTTAGACTTTTTGGTTGTTCAAACAAGATTTCCCCAATATTCTTTTCTTTTTCTTGTGGTTGTTCAAACAAAATTTCTCCTCAAATTCAAATTTCAAATATGCCTACCATCATTAGCTTGTCTGGTAATACATTGTTGCACATTGGGAGAAATGAGAGGGATGCAATCCCAACTCAAATCTTTTTCAGGCTGCTCCTCTATAAATTTTCTAGTGATTAATGTCAAGATAAAATGAGAGCAATGAAAGTTCAATGTGAACCTTTTGTAGACTAATCCACAAATCTTCTATCTATTACCTTAGGACAATTAATTTTAATTTAAAATTCCAACAAAAGGCTAGATCAATTGTTGTAATTATAAATAAATATCTTGCCAGTTCGACTTTCATTTGATCATTTACTTCTACTACTTGCAAAAAATTTAGGTTCTAAGCTTGGTGGGAGCATTTTTGTGGGTCACCATTCTGGTTCCAAACCCTCTGGTTTTGTGTTTAGTGGGGTGTTCAGCGATTGGCATTGGGAGATGAAGATGAGAGGCAATAGGAAGAGGATTGAGCCAGACAAGATCAAGGAAGAATTCTCCTCCGACCCCATGGTCATGTATTTCTGTAAGGAGCGAGGTATCCTTTCTTTTATGGAAAACCTCACGAGACACGACAAGATGATATCAAGGCAGTTTGTTAAGACATGGAATGAAAGGAAGGTTATGATCAATGGTATCACCTTTGAAATAAATGAGGAGGTCATCGGCTAAGTCATGGGGATGCCAACTACTAGCAGAAAATGGAAGAAAATGACTAAAGCCTAGGTGAAGAAGAAGTTTGCTCAATTTTTCAAGAATTAAGATACCCCAGTTTCCAAAAATGCGGGCTACAGTGTCTCTGACCTCTTGGAGTTCTGGCCAAAAATGTGTACATTGGTGATCAAATATTTCACCTTGGAGGGTTGTTATGGTACATTCTACAATTACCATGTTCCTTTTCTTAATCATTTTTGGCATAAAGTGTTAATTTCCCTTCCTTTTTACCTTTTACACTCTTTGGAGTCTAATGTGAACGATGTTAATGAGGCCATTTCTCTTGGGAAGAAGCTTTTCTATCTCCACTAGGGCCATATTCTCAGACTGTACAATTTCCATCATGCCCTTTTCCTCCCCTACTGTGCAAGTTACCCACTTTGTCCAGCCACCTTGACCACCTTTGGTTTCTCTTAAGTAGGGCCTTACCACTCCCTTTGAGTCTAATGGTTGTTTGACCCATGCTGCTAGCCCCAAGTCCTCTAAAACCTAACCCACCCCTGCTTCACGATCAGACCCCAAACATACTTTTAACCATGGTGATTGCTCTTAGGCCTCCACCCAAAAAGAAAAAGAAAATGATCATTAACCTGGATTGCCCTCCAAACACTGATCCCCCACCCCATATCTACCTGTCGCTCCACTCGTGTTGCCAAAGAATAGGGAAAAAGAGCTACTAGAGAGCTCATGAGCTAGGAGGATGCCTCTGTGGGGCTCTCCCAGCAGAGAAGACTCGGATAATGGTTCTGAGCAGGTGCAAATCAAGGTGGACGAAGACATCCAAACTACTGTGGCTAAGGAGGAAAAGCTGGAAAAGGATCCTATTGTTGATAAAGAGACTATGGGTAGTGATTTGATGGGGAGAATCAAGTACCAATTTGTATCTCTGGAAAATACTATGATCAAGCTCACTCAGGGACCTTGATATCACCCAATAAGAGACTGGTAGATGTCAGTAAGTTTTCCTCTAGGTAATGAATGTGTCTTCTACCACACTTTGGCTTCTCAATGAGAAGGCTTCAGAAGGCAAGGAGTTTGTCGAAGGAAATCGTTAACTCTTCACATTTCTTAATGAGGAGTGGGATGACTTGTTGTTGGCCCTAAGCGCCTATGGGATGGGAAGTGCCTCTGTGGCTGGATGTGTACGGGGACGGTGGAGATTGGTACCGGTCCTTTCCCTTTTTGTTGGATAGGATCTATTATTTCCATATGTTTAAGACTTTAAGTTATGGTTTTAGCCCTATGTGGCATATTTTCTTGTTATTGCTAGATCTTTCCAAGACTTTTTTGTGGTTGTTTGATATTTAGTGGTTGTGGTGGATTATTTTTTGTGTTTATATTTTTTATCATGGTAGAAGCTATGTGTGCTTTGATGCTACTCTCTAAGTTGAATTAATTTTTTGCTAATTCCCTTAGCTAGCCTCTCTTTGTTCCATGGGCCAGAACCCTTTTATTGCTTCTTATTTAAAAAAAATAAAAATAAATGCCCTTCTTAATTCTCGTCCTCTGCTATGCTGGCTAAATTATAATATGTGGTTGCATCTTTTAATTTGAAAATTAATGTTTATTCTCCCTTGTGCAAGGACATCAACTTGCATTGTTATAATTTTATGTAAATTTTAAAATCAAGCTACTATACTTTGTGTTAAAATTAAGGAATGAAGTAGAACAGAAGTGACGCTAAAACTACATAAGCCCACTTTAATCACTCGTATTATATTATTGCTTGGTGCATTTTAAAATTTATTTGGTGTTTTCTTACTATAAGCTCATAGATAATATTAAGGAGCTTCTATTTTTTTCCTTAAAACATGGTAACTTATTCATGACGTGGCTGTATACTAACTTATATTCTAAGTTCAACAAAATTTAAAATTTCGTCCCTTTAACTCCGTGTAAGCTTTGTGCTTTCTAAGTACTATTCTTTTAAAACTAATCTTATCCATTTTGAAGCCATTTATTGTTATTTTTGACTTTTTGCCTTGCTAAAATATTCTATTTTATTTTTATTTTATTTTATCAAGATGATAATTTTTTATTTATTTTAATAAATGTATTCATAAATTATATTTAAAGTAATGAATACATGACAAAAGAATAAATATATATATATTTATAATTTTGAAGTTAAACACACACACGCATATATATATATATATATATATATATATATATATATATATTATATATATATATAATATATATATATATATATATATATATATATATATATATATATATATATATATATATATCATTTCTCGTAAAATAAAAAGTATAATTGCAAATATTACAAATATTTATTTAGAGCTCTGATTTTGTATTACTATATTCTAGGGTTTCACATTTTCTTAGACTATTTGGGCCAATTATTCATTAAGTACCTATGATAAATATGTAATAATATATTGAGTATGATAGAGATTCCTTGTTTCTTTGTAATAAGTCATGATTGATATGTAATATTAGCAAGTCATTGGCTCATTGTTCAATTTAAATTTGTTAAAATTAATAGGAATAGTGGCATTATAGCATTGAATTATACAAAATTATGGTGTGGTTTTTCATGAGAATCAATATTATGATTTTTTATTAACTTATAGTATTGGTGTAGAGGGACTTGTTATTTTTGGATTTCTATTGGAAGCTAGAGGTATGTGGTGGTCTGATTAGAAGAGTACTTTCATAATATTTATTAATTTCTTATTTAGGTTCGTGGAGCTTATTATTTATGATGTTATTATATATATTATTGAGCATTTCAGGTCACACTAAACCTTTTGGTGCTCATTCGAATCTAATTTTAATTTCTAAAATAAATCTAAAGTATTTATCTTTTCTTTTGAAATTACATATGACTATACAAGTTTGATTTATAATCAATAAGGGGTTCTTATACTATTTAGGTTGGACAATTGTCGATTCCTGATGTGAACCATGAGATTCTTTTCTTATGCTCCAAACTCTTCTTTTGAAATTTCTTAGGATTTGGTGAAGGTAAGAGGATTCTTTCATGATTATTTAAAGTTCTTGATCTTTGGTTTTCAATTTAGAGCATAAGAATAGTTTTACAGGATAATGGTTAGGTAAGTCACTTGAAATAGGGGATGGGGACTTGTTTCTACCAAGGTAACTTGTTCTGGGTAGATAGTCTAATTGTAACATAATTAATATGACTAGGGTTTTATTAAAATACTAAATAAGATAATTATAATATATCCTACATGGATTTGAGGGATTGTACAGACTAAGGATGTGTTGGAGAAGGACTAGATGAATGTGTGAGAGAAGTATAATAGATTGACTCCTCGTCCTCACAAAAGGTTATCAATTCCATCTGAGTCCTCACCAATGGTCGAGGTCTAGAGGGAGACTTCAAGTGTAACCCAGTATAGTAGGGGTTATGTGATGACACTCTCCTACAAGTGTCCTAAGATTAATCTCTAGTTATCCTTATGGTACGCATCTAGTATCCCCTGTATCACTCTTGGGTTATCATTTGATAATTATTGATATTTTCCCTTAGTTGTTTTCTCTTTCTTATAGTATTTCTTATGTTTACTTGTGTGGTGTATGATCTTGTGTTCATCTCCTAGCATAGAGGGGTGGGCCCTAAGGTTCCACCTGTTTAGATGGCAATGTTCTCTCTTCTCAATTAGTTATTTGAAGACTTTGATTTAAAACTTTTATTGGACTTGTATCTTCTTTTGTGTAGTTTCCTCATGTAGATAGATATTTATTATGACTCATTGTATCATGTTAACTAATTTCAAATCAATGTAATATGTAATATTGTAATCTCGTAGAGGAGATGATTCATGAAAAGGGAATAATCACCTCTTATAGATTCTATAAGTCTCCTAGTGATATTGGACATTGATAGGTTGTTCTTTTCATACAATGACACACCACACTCAAGTAACAAGTGCTATAAGAGCTAGGTTATAGGTTTGAATTCCATCATGTAATTCAGAGGGGGATATGTTGGAAAATTGTCATTGCTTCCATTGGGATTCATTACAAGGGACTGACTACCTCCTATAGATCTTATAAGTCTAGTGGTTGCATCAAGCATTGATAGGATGATCTTTGGTACAACAACCACACTTGTAACATGGCTTGTACATTCTTCTCAGTAGTTTTATCATGTAGCTAGATGTTTATTATGATTCAATGTATCATGTTTAAGTAACTTCAAACTGATGTAGTGATGTAATATTGAAAACTCCTAAAGGATATGATTGTTACTTTGATTGTATACATATGCATCCATGATTATTGATAATATTAGTTTTATAAATGATGATTTTCACCATGGATATTATTACCATATATATTTATTTTATCTTGATTATAATATTTAATTGTATTTATTTCTTAGTAATATTTATTGTGTCCTTTATGGATGTCTTATTAACTTAGTCAGTTTGTTATGTGCT